>OZ025666.1:192015-733437 GCA_964019335.1 Diplonema japonicum | reverse complement strand
TTGCGGGTTTGCGGGTTTGCGGGTTTGCGGGTTTGCGGGTTTGCGGGTTTGCGGGTTTGCGGGTTTGCGGGTTTGCGGGTTTGCGGGTTTGCGGGTTTGCGGGTTTGCGGGTTTGCGGGTTTGCGGGTTTGCGGGTTTGCGGGTTTGCGGGTTTGCGGGTTTGCGGGTTTGCGGGTTTGCGGGTTTGCGGGTTTGCGGGTTTGCGGGTTTGCGGGTTTGCGGGTTTGCGGGTTTGCGGGTTTGCGGGTTTGCGGGTTTGCGGGTTTGCGGGTTTGCGGGTTTGCGGGTTTGCGGGTTTGCGGGTTTGCGGGTTTGCGGGTTTGCGGGTTTGCGGGTTTGCGGGTTTGCGGGTTTGCGGGTTTGCGGGTTTGCGGGTTTGCGGGTTTGCGGGTTTGCGGGTTTGCGGGTTTGCGGGTTTGCGGGTTTGCGGGTTTGCGGGTTTGCGGGTTTGCGGGTTTGCGGGTTTGCGGGTTTGCGGGTTTGCGGGTTTGCGGGTTTGCGGGTTTGCGGGTTTGCGGGTTTGCGGGTTTGCGGGTTTGCGGGTTTGCGGGTTTGCGGGTTTGCGGGTTTGCGGGTTTGCGGGTTTGCGGGTTTGCGGGTTTGCGGGTTTGCGGGTTTGCGTTTGCGGGTTTGCGGGAACAGGGTCTTTTCGATGCTTTGCTTTACTCTTCTCGAGCCCTTGTCTCCTCAGCGTGTCTGGTGTCGGTATCTTCATGCGCGACCTCTCCGCCAATGGGATGCTGAGAAGGCGAGAAGTTGGTGGTGAGAGTAAATAGATAAAATACACATAAGTAAATAAAAGCTTATGTTCACACACAAAAAAGAGAAACAGAGTTAGGATGTTCTGGGGGGGATCATTTGTCATTGGACATTTTATTTTTTGTTCTTGTGCTCACAACCTAGCACTGTGTCACAACAGCAGAAAGAAAGAGGAAATATGGTGCAGAAAAACAGCTGTGCCACCATTTCCTGCCCTGTTGACAATTGCAACACGCGGCGCTGTCTCTACCAGTTTCGAAAGTGGCAAGCACACAATGTAGGTGACGAGACGAAGGTTTGCGGAAGGTGCTTTTTTCCCCTCGTCACCGACATCAAACAGCCTTGAGACTCAAACGCTCCGCCACCGCTCCTTGATGTGCTGGGCTCTCAGACCAGTCCCCCTCGGGACTGCCCTCTCAGACCAGTCCCCCTCGGGAAGTCCCTGATTGCATCCAGCACTCCGGCAAAACCTCCACGCGCCCTCACAGCTCACATTAGTTTCAGCCGAAGCTTGGGGCCGCGTGGTCGATGGAGCTAGAGGGCCTGTGAGGCTGTAATGTTCTAGTAACTAGGGCAGCCAAGGCAGGGGACAGTTTCCTTCGGCTTCATGCTCCTTCGCGCGAAATGAGCTTCCCTGTGCATCTTCTCGAACCATACTCCAAATGCGAGTTTCACTCAGACATTGTACGCATCTATTGAAGTGTGTAAAAGAACTGATGAAATTGATTTGCAACAGAGGTAGTATAATATATCTCCCAACAGGTTGATAAAGAAAACACGAAGTGTGCGCTTGTCACAATCACAATCACAGAGAGAAAGCTAAAGAGAGGGAATTAGCCACTAGCGAGTGCTACGGAGTAGAAGCTATAGGTTAGGTAAAAAACAGAAAAGCAAAAATACGGAAAAAAGAAAAAAAAACCACTCCTGCACAAAAGCTGCTCCTTTATGTCATGTGGGCGGGCTTACGCTTTGGACTTCTTGGCTGCGGGCTTCGCGGCCGCTTTTGCTTTCTTGCTCACCGGCTTCACGATAGGCTGACCAGCTTCCTGATTAAAGGTACTTGCTGTTCCTTATTGCATACCTTGCCACGCAGGTGAAGGCCGAGTGCCCTTTCCATTTTGCTGATGACCTGGTTATTGGGGATAGCCTTGCCATTCTCGTACTCCTGTTGCAGAGTTTATTTGATAGATATCGCATGCCTTAATGGTGGTCTCTCGCTCCTGACAGGCGTTGGCCAACTCCTTTTGGTTCCACCCCTTTTTAGTTCTCGACTGCTGCAGAGTAATGCAGAAGCTGTGGGAAACAGTCTTGTGCTTCAAGGTTTCGGTGTCATCATCAAGCTTCTTGTGGTTAAGCCCACCAGTTTTGTGCTGTGAAGAATCGCCTTTATAAGAGCGCATACCTGCTGGTTCACAGTCTTCCCGCCTGCCGACTGGTGAGGTCCTGCACGCGTTGTGAATTTGGAATCACCCGGGGCTAGACGAGCCACACGGCCAGGACCGCCACCAGCTGAAGGAGGGGGCCTACTGAGGGTGACTTCCTTCCAGTCCTGTCCGGTCTGAACAAAGCGAGACATTGTTTACGAGACTGATGGGGTAGCAGGACTGACGGGTAAAAAAATAAGAGAATACAAGATTACCGCCTTGAGAATGTTACCGGCTCTAAATATTTCTCCTGTCGTATCGTGGCACCTCGCATTACTAACCTGTGGTCGTTAGAAGAAAGTCGAACATACTCTTGGAGCGGTGTTTGCTGTGTCTTAGGAGGTGGAGATGGCGAAACTCTAGTGGGTTTAAGAGAAACAGGTGTGTGAGGGGACTTCGATGTGGATCGCGGAGTGGGCTTCTGGTTCTTGTTGCTCAGCAGGTACTTGATGACTGCGTGTGCTGTGGACAAGCTGCTTGCGCAACGTAGCAAGTCCTCATCAGTCTCGGCGTCTATGCAGTCGTCTGGGACTGTGTCTAAAGCGTCTGAAGCGGCACGCTGCTCGTGCTGCTGCTCGTACCTTTCTATAGCTGTTTTAAGATTCTCAATCATCAGCTCACGCTCCCGCCTTTCCTCCCCTAATACATCGAGCTGCTGCTCCAACGCTGCCACCTTTCCCCCCAAGCCCTCCGCTTGTTCTGTTAAGAAATCGACAAATTTATCACGACACATACCTTTCATTGCTGCTGCCTCTCTCTTAAAAGTCTTGCTCAGCGTTTCATACTGCATGAAATGCTGCTTCTTATCCTTCTCCAAAGATTCTTCCAACATTTTTATCTTTTCGGTTGCAACGCGCACCCTGTCTCTCTCGTAACTTAGCTCCTCGTGCATGCTATTATTATTCATCAACAGCTCTTCATAAGACGTCTCTTTGTCGGCTTGAGCCCCATTTCCATTCATTCTATCTGTTGAAAATAGAATATGTTCGAAACGCTGAATAAAACAAGGAAAGGAAGACATCTGGGCCAGAGTGGGTCAGACCTCGGTACTAATAATAAAAGGGTACATCTCTTGCGCCACAAAGGCAAGAAGCAGCAGCACCAGGAGGTTCCACCTCTTGTCGAGCATTATCTCGAGCTTTGTTAACTTAGATCCGAACAACCTGCCACGAGCGGGTCGCGGGAGTATCTTGCTCTTTTTGAAATCCTTAATCATGAAGCCACCCTCACCTTCTAGATAGTATCCCAGCTTGCGGTAGTAGTTACGCGTTCCGATACCTGAGATAACTGCTAACCTCGAAAAGCCATGATCTTTTGCAATGTGCTCGGCCTCTGCCATCAAACTAGAGCCGAACCCTACATGCTGTGCTTGAGCATCTGTTGTTTTGTCACCAGTGGCTGTGAGCTGCCCGTACACATGCAGCTCGCGGATCAATGCAGTGTTCTCCAATTCCGGGAACAAGCCCTTAGGATAGTACTTTCGCGATGATAGGCGCAATCTGCAGAAGCCGCAAAGAACCTCACCTGGCGCTTCGTATGATATAAAGTACTCGTCACCGCCGCTCCCCTTGTACTCGCGTACTGTGATTTCTGCCTGTCTCGCTAGCTTCTCACTGCGCAATGCCGAAGCCAGCCCGTCCCGGTTCCCAATTCTGTTGCCAGCTCCTACTCTCTTTTCACCGATCTCCCATCCCCCGATGTCACCCACCTCCCTGCACCTAATACACCTGCATTTCTCACCTCGAGCCCGCATGTTGCTCAAAATGGTCTCCCGCAAGTGGGTCGTCTGCAGCCCACCATAGATGTATTGCGTGGGGATGTCTCGAATTATGCGGTTTAGCCTTATCCACGGATGCATCTTTGCCTTCACCTTCGATATCACCCCTGCAAGAACATCTTCTTCATATGGCTTGTAGCTCCCATCACGGAACCATTCCTCTATCCTAGTCCAAGGGACCACCTCGCAAGGGTAAATCTTCCATTGGTCTGCTTGCAAGTCTTCGTCTTCCAACATCTTGTCAAACATAGCTGTGTCGAGCTCAGGGGTACTCCCAGGCAGGTTAGGCATCAAGTGAATGTCCAGCTTGTAGCACGAGTCCTTCAGCAACCTGATGGCTTGAACTGCGTCGTCCACAAAGTGACCTCTGTTCACGTGCTTCAAGATCCCGTCGTCTGTATGTTGCATCCCTAACTGCACACGAGTGCAACCATAGCGCCTGAGTCTCCTGATCTCGTGTTCATCAATACAATCAGGCCTTGTCTCTAGTGTCAGGCCAATAATCTTGCACGAAGCTTGCTCGTTCTCTGTCTGCTCTTCTTCAAGGGACATCCTTGGACGGGAGTTACGCTGTCCCGCCGTGTTAGCGGCATAGAACAAGTCCCTTATAAACGACTCCTGTTTCTATTAAATTGATTTAAAACACAGAGATACCTGGTAGTCCAATGGGTAAGAGTGCCACGTGCCCCCGAGGACAAGGAGTTCGACCTTGTCAGCAGGGTGGCCATTCATAGTGAGGACACTGAGACGGTCTGCAAACTGTAGCACTGGATCAAACTGGTTCTGGTTTGCCCTCCTCACAGCTGGTTCATCTCTCAAGTAACTGCGCGGCTGTCCAGGCTGATTCGGACAATAGTGACAATCCCACTTGCAGCTGAAGTTCTGAGCCTTGCCGCCCTCGACACTTGGAGTAGGGCTGGTCAACACAGTAATAACAAGGACACCACTTTGGCTCTTGCCTGCTTTCGTCACGAGACACTGTCTGATGACGCTATTTTCTGCAACTCCACCCTCACGTATGAGCAGCTGATAAACGTGTAATAACACACTCTTCTTTGGTGCTAATTGGTATTTCTTCCGCATCTGTATTGATATCTTTGCGTACTCTTTGTCGTTAGCAGGCGCTCTGCTGACCAGGTCCTTGATCCAGCTTTTGAGAGCAGGCAACTATTGTGTATTTATCTTTTATACGCTCCCTCTTCACACCTCCTTAGGATCGACAATCGAGTCCATCCTTCCTGTAATATCTTCAATGCTGTGATTCTCGTACATCAATGGTCCTTCTTTTACCTGTTGTAGTGCTTACGATAGAGTACGAGCATACCAATGTCGAGGGTGCTATCGGCGCATAAGGAACAACGCTTGGCGGTGCGCTCATTTTATGACTATCCCTGAACTAAAATTCTCATAAACAATCAAATCAAGTTTGTCTAATCTAGGATCATCTACTCTATGGTGCTCGGGTCAACACTCTTCCACGTCAACCTTCTGTCCTCGTTGCATGCGTCGATGGCTTCCACCTCTTTCTTGCTTAGCTCGAAGTTGAACACCTGGAAGTTCTCACTTATCCTTTCCGTCACTGAAGACTTGGGGATTACGTGAATACCCTTTTGCAACGCCCATCGCAACAGTACCTGAGCGACTGACCTGCTGTGTGCTTTTGCCACGGCTACGACTGCCGGCAGTTTCATTACTTCATCGTGTCCCTTTTTGTTTTCAGCCGATCCAAGCGAAGCAAATGCTTGCACGGCGATGTTGTTCTCTTTGCAGAACTCTACTAATTCTGTTTGAACAAGAAGCGGATGGAACTCGACCTGGTTAACGATGGGTGCCACCTTGCACGATGCAAGAAGCTGCTTTAGGTGCCGTGTGCCATAGTTGGCAACACCCAAGTGTTTCACTATCCCGTTCTTAACGCACTCTTCTAAGGCACGCCATGTTCCAGTAACGCGCATTTCCGTTGTCCAGTCTGGTGGACACACAGTACCTTTCTTCAAGGGCCAGCCTGTCTTTGGCCCCGGCCAGTGCACCAAAACAAGGTCGATGTGTTCCAACTTCATGGCACGCAACGACTTCTTTACACTCTTCATCGTCCTCTCGTACCCATGCGAGGATCTCCACACCTTCGTAGTAACCATGACCTCGTCTTGCAATCCAGAGTCTCGCACAGCCTGACCGACGAACTTCTCATTCCCATAAATCTGCGCCGTGTCCAGTAGTCTGTAGCCCTGCTTGATAGCCTCTGAGCACGCCTTCACGCATTCATCATCAGCGAGCTTGTAAGTGCCAAAGCCGACCGCCGGTATGTGTCTGCTTAGTGATGCATGGATAGCCTTGTGCCTCTTGGCCTTTTCCATAGTCCCTGGTGTGTTCATACAAATAACCACACAAAATTATCGAAAGACGAAACTTGAACTACGCAGCACACCGCAGTAGCTTTGGAAGCTCAGTTTGAAAAGGATCTGCATTGTAAAAGGCGTGCTGGCAGAAGTAGTTTCGTGCTTCCATAAAGGAGTAAAGAGCATCCAGCGATCTTTCAACGTCGGGGTACGGGACGGTGAGCTGTGCGTGGGTTGCTTTGGTAGTTCTACTTTCATACTTGCAGATCTGGGCTGCGATCTTTATAGTATAACTGGCTACTGTGCTGCTGCAGAGTGCTATTGATCGAATGGGCTGACCTGAGCCCCCGGAACTGGTCGGTATCATACGAAGAAAACGCAGTAAATAAGACACCGTCGATGTACAAGTGTTCTTCTGTTGAAAGGCTCAGCTGGGTGGCAAGGATGCTGAGTATCTCCCGAGTAAGAACAACAGAACTAACATTTGGAAAAAAGGCTAGGTAGAGAGGTGTGCCCATGCCATCTGGTATCTTCACCCTATGAGAGATCACAGTAGTGTCTGACGTGCATTGCACTGGTGTGATCAGTACTCGGTTAGTGATGCTGTACCGCTTAAAATGCGTGATAATTGTTTTGTATCTCTCTAGCAAGGCGGGCTCCAAGTCCGTGCACACCATGATCTCAATAGACGCCATGTGCAGTTGCAACAACGTGACAAGAACAAAACTGACAAAGTACCTCATGTCGTTCTTCGATGAAATCTGCGTGACAACGTGCACGCTGTTCGACAAGTGTCTCCGCACTCTTCTTCGATAATTCAACACTGCCATCGCTTGTGACGTTTCTATGTACTTATGATATTCGGCAATCACCTGTTCGCGTGTACGGACTACGTGAAACATACCTTTGGTTCTTGCATCATACTGTCTACAAGGTTCACGACTTCTTTTGGTGATACATCACGAAGCACGAATGCAGCTGGGATGTCGATCGAGGGTGTGTACTTAATATCAGATGAAAAGGCCACCACATAACAACCCCCTCTCTGAGCTTCAGTAGCATACTCCTCACCGTGGTCCACATCCACAATGCAGATCTTGGCCTCAAGCACAGAAGACTTCCACGTACTAATGTCCTGCACAAGGGCAGCCTCGTTCTGCCGCCCTGCTTCTCTCAACATATTATATAACCTACTGCTCTCGCACAAGACATTCGTCCTGTGCGACCCGTTGTTATTCACAATGTTTGGTGGCAACCTCTTTCTGAGAGTATAGGACATGGGATCGCAATCACCATCTAGAAGCATCTTACACTCGTTGATGAGCGTCTGGCAGTTTTTGCTTCTAAACAAGTATCCCCAGTACTTGATAGCTTCAGAAAGCTTCGGCTCCTCAACGGGACATATGTTTGGCAGAGCCTTTTGAACCAGAGATGTAGAACACGACAGTGTCTCGCTGTCCATGCACGGGGTGTTCCTTGCAACACACGCTTGCGTTCCTTGGCTCTTGGTCAGCGCCTCTGGGGCCGACGTGGTCATTTGCACGCACCACGAACACCGCTTGTCAGACAAGCAACTGCGGCAGTCGCTGTGTGTACTGCACAAACCCCCAATACTGATATGCTGCAGCTTTGCTGTTGTTGACGCATCATAAACCTTGTGTCTTGACTCAAACAGAGAATCCGTTAGAGCAATGGGGGCGGATTCTTCGTAGCTGTTCCCATCCAATGACCCTCCCATTGCAAGCAGTTTCGTCTGCTCTGTTTTCGTCAACACTTGATGGGCAGCCATGCCGCACAAAGCCAGCAGAGCCAGCCATTTTTTCATTCCTGGGGTTATTGTGGTTGCTGCACTGCAATGTAATAATTTAAACTACAAGTACTGCACATTGCTATCTACATCTATTCGGGGAGAGAAATATCAGACTTCTCAGTGCTTTTGCCGCTCCGGCGACTCTTACTGGATCGTGACTCCTGCGTGTGGATGCGGGGATATAATAATAATAATAATAAACATACTATGACCTCATCTTCGGGTGGTTCGCCATCGGTGTTTTCAGGACTTGTGATGCGCATGTCAAAACCCTTAATAACTGGTCGCTCCATCTCTGAGCCACTGGTCTGTGCCAGAATACTCCCAGGACGGCCTTTTGGTCGGCCCTCGAGGGCTGATGACACTGCAGGGAAGGTGGGGAACTGATCCTCGGCCTTAGCGTCGAGCTTGAACTCGCTACTCTTAGCGCTGCTTCTGCGTGATGATGTCTTCTTTGAGTAGCGAGATCTCTTGCTGCTAGCTGAAGTCACGCCTGTCGACAGTGTAATGACGGTCGATTCGTCGGAGCTCCTTGTCTTCTCCCTCGGTTCCTCAAATGACACAACCTTGTCATCAGAGTTCCTCTCCTCCTTCCCCTCAGTGTCGATCTCAAACGACGCCACGTGATCCGAAGAGTGGTCGGCATCCTTCGAGTCCTCCAAGACTGGTACCTCAGGGATGCTCCTTGTCCCGCTTTCATCTATCTCCGGCACTTCATTCTTCTTCTCCACCTCGCTGGCTCTTTGTCCATGTACCCTCTTTGTTTCTTCCTCCTTGGCTCTCTCCTCCTCCCTCTGCTGTATCACTTCCCTTTCCTTTGTCTCTTGCTCGAGTCTTTCTTGTTGCCTTCTAGTTTCTTCTTCCTTTAATCTAGCCTGCTCTGCCTTGAGCCTCTCCTGTTGTTCTAATTTTTCTATCTCCTGCTTTTCCCTCATCAGCCTTTCTTGTTCTTGCCGCTGTTCTCGTTCTTGGAATTCTCGCTCTTGCCTTTCCCTCGCTTCTTTTTCCTGCTGCTCTCTCTCATTCCTCTCCCTCTCCGCTTGTTCATGCCTTTCTCTTTCCTCTTGTTCGCGCACCTTTCGCTCCTTCACTAACTCCATTTCTAGCTGCTGCTGGTCTTGTTGTTCTCTCAGTTTCTTTTGTTCTGTTTCAAACATCGCTTCAGGCTTTAAAGAGCTCCCCTCCTCCTCACGCGAAGTGAAGGTTGTCTCGACAGCCGGCGAATGCGATATATCAGACAGCATCAATGCAGGACCGGTGTTAGTCCGTTTGTCTTCGTTCCAGTGAGCATCACTCGGCTGACTGACCTGGAGTGTACCGGGCGACCGTTCTGTGTACCTCTGCACTGCCATGCCGCTCACCTTGATCTGAAGTTCTCTGAACTGTGCCCACATCTCCTGCATCTGTGTCTCGGTGTTTGAAACCCGAGGATCAAGTTGCAGCTTTGTCGCATCCACCTGACAGCTGAGGTTTGTCACCTGTGGCATCAACGTACGTAACGAAGTTTGATGCTCCTGGATTTGATGCTTAAGCCTCTCTATGGCAGCAGCCTTGCGTCCATCCTCCTCTTCAAGCTCGCTCACCTTTGTCACAGTGTTCAAAAGCCTCTTTGTGTTCTTGTTCAAAGTGTTTTGATCAGCTGCCATTGCTGTCTTCATGTTGCTAACCGATTCACAAGCCGCACGCGCAGAGTTATCTACTGTCTTCACGCGCCCACATACATCACTGACTGTGCTTTCGTGCCTAGCAAACAACTCATTCACCTTTTTGATCTCCCAGCGCAACTCTTCAGTCTTCTCCGGCATATCCTTCACGACCTGTGAATGTGGTGGTAATGAAAAAGACGCATACTTCTGTGATCACCGTTTGTTTCCTTAAAGCAGCTTCAAGCAACGGCATGGCTTCGTTCACCCTCTTGTTATCAATCTGCACTCTGCTTACATCGTCAGGTAGCCGCTGCAGTACCAAGAGCTGTGCCTTGTGGCTGCCCAACATTTCGTTATGCTTCCCAAGATCATGGTCACTTCTCTGCATTCTATGCTGCAAGCTACGTGTAGTGTCATGAATCTTTGAAATCTCAGCCTCCACTAAAGACTGGTTGCTGCGTGCGTAAGTATCAAGCTCTTTGAAAGTGGTCACCTGCCTGTTCAAAGTGCTATTGAAAGTGTCTAAGCTCTCATTAATCTTGCTATACACCACTGTCATGTGCTCCTTCCACACATCCTTCACCATGCCCCGCACAATATCCGTCATGCCAAGTACCTCCTGGTGCACTGCATCTGCAACCTTATCCATACGAAGCCCCATCTGCCGCTTCGCCTCCTCCATTCTTTCTCCCTGGTACCGTACTTCGTTTCTCATGTCTTCGAACCTATCATCATCCGCTTTTGTTAGGTCCCGGCTCCTGTTTCTAACCTCAGCTTCCAATATCTCTACCTTTGTAGCCAGTCGTGTGGTAACGTCGCGCATCTGCTCGAACATCTCGTTCTGCTGTTCATCCCTGTTGCGCAAGTGCTTCTTGTGATCGTCCTTCTTCCTCTTTTCTTCCTTGAAAGTCTGCTCCACATCGGCTACCCGGCAACGAAGCTCGTGACTCAATATGCGAACATCGTCAGCTGTCTGCTTGTCGAGTGTTGATATATCCTTCTTTAGTTCCTCTTTCATTTGAGTTACCGTCGTATCAATAGCACTTCTGCTGTTCTTTTCTACTGCAATCTTCATGTCCGCCAGCTCATTGAAGCATACGCGTACCCTGTTGTCGAGTTCATACACCTGGTGCTGCAGAGGCGCCTCGTTGTGTCTGTCGACATGCACCACAGCGTGGCGAGGGGCAGGGGCTGCTATCGCGTATTCCCTCCCAGGTTCTAGATTTGTTTCCACCTTGTTTATCATAGCCTGCATGCGCTCATGCCAATCCATTTTTTTCTTTTAAATCCTATATCTATGCTGCTTGCTAGTAAACATGACGTCAGTGTAGATCTAAGCACGTGTGTACGTAAACGAATGCCCCCAGACATCTATCTCCTGCTTCAGGTTCTGTGGTCGGTAGGCCTTCACGGTACCATCGATGTTCACCAGCACCCTGCCACCTTCAGTGACGCTCTCCACATGACCCTTCTTGCCGTTCAGATGAGAGTGTGTTCTTAGGTCAAAGAGCGATACAGCAGCTCCCGTTTGCAAGCTCTAATGAAGTTTTGCCTACCTTCCCACAAATACCTGTAGCATTTCCATTACATTACTTACGTGCGCGAGCTTCAAGAAATCCTCCACAACCTTGTTGTTGTCTGCAGGCAGCAGGACAAGGCCACTCCTTCCCAGCACATCAGCAACACCATTCACAGTCTCAGACCTCATGCTGAATCGCAGCCCTGCAGCACCCATGACGCATAACCAACCCCACCAACACCCGTCACTGAGCCAGAGCAGCAGCAAGGAGAACGGTATCAGCACATGAGGTGCTATTTCCTTTGCCCACAAAGGAAGCATGCAAAAGAAATACACTGCATTGTGGTACAGAATAAAATAACTAAATTGGAAGAGCAAAAGAGAGACTACAACTGCCACCACTTCTTGTTTTTTTGTTTCTCGTTGTACGCCTTCAACGCCTGTCAATTGTGATATCCCCTTTTATATGTCGCATACAGAAACGAAGTCCTCACTCTCTCGCTGCAAGCCGCGTGTATTCTCCTCGAGCTCAGAAATCTTTTCTCCACGTTCCAACAGCTGTGCATGAAAGATGTGGAGACGACCAAAATACATACTAATTCCTTGTTTTTATTCATCTGGTCTTTCACATCGCTTACCGCACTAGAGGTAGCATTTTTCTTAGGTGCGTCATGCTGCTGGCGTTCTTGCACCAATTCGTGTTCAAGCCTGCAGAGTTGTCATGAAAAAATCCGCACATACCTAGTGTGCTGCTCTTCTGGTAAAATGCGACTTGCGAAGTCAGTAAAGCTTTCTTCCACAACCTGAAGAAATGTGAGGGCACTCGGCGGTGGCATACCTCCTCTATTAGCGCATCAATCATCTGCACCTCCTTTGGGTGGTTCCTGAACATGCTTTTCATTGTCATAGCCCCCATCCCAGGTGCTTTCACCTGTAAATATAATGTGCGCCACCCTTACGTACCTGTGGTCTGGCAGACAGCTTAGGCAGTGTGGCGAAAGGTCCTGCCAAGTCCTCGTTCTCATCCAAGATATCGCATTTTACTTCTACATCCTCATCTTCAGAGATGATGAGGTGCAGCATTTCGCCAGGTCCACCAATCCCTAACATATGCACACTCGCCCCACTACTCTTGACTAACAAACACATATCCTTCAGGCTCTCGGACGAATAGCTGAGCAGCGGCGGGGCATCATTAGCGGGGATGGGGAGCTGTACGATCTGCAACACATCTCCAGACACCACCACACCGCACGGCCCTCCACTGCCGACAGCAGCCACTGCTACCTTGTCTGCGAGTACTGTCTTACCATTCATACGTAGTGGTGACGTGAGTGTCACCTTTATGAGCTGCTTGTGAGCGCTCAAAGAAACCTGTGAAATTCAAATACGAATGATATTCATACCTGGCGCAGCACACCTCCCTTGCTCTTCACCAACAAGACTGAAGGGGTGTGGTCCTCGCTGAGCATCGGAATGAACGGTGCGCACTCACTGTCTTCGGGCACCACGTTCACAATCGGCACAGTGCTGCTATCAGGGTCACCGATGTCTTCAAATATCTGCAACATTTTCACAGTGCCTTTGGGCTCGCATGTGGCCGACAACACTGCCTGCTTCCGGTAGGAGTCCTCGTTAGAGGTGATGTCAATATCGACGCTCTCCAGCATAGACCACATTGGACCTCCGTTGACCACATCGCCAGCAGCCATGCGCACCATGGCCTTCCCAAGCTGCTGGCTTGTCGGAACGCAGGCTGCATCGACAGAAGACAGTGTCGCGACCTCGGACTCGTCTGGAGTGATTCTAACACACAAAATGTTGTCCTCATCCTCCTTCAAAAGGATTTCTGTGGCCTCTGCTTGTTGCAGTGTGACAGGCTCCGCTTTAAACGCTTCGTCACGCCAAGTTATGAACAGCTGAGCGTTGCCAGATTCAAGCTTTCGGACAACGATAGCCAGTGCTTCGCACCCAGTGCTTTCCTTGAGGGACAGCTTTATCTCAGAAGTGTTCTCGAAGGCGTTAACCCCTAGTCTGATTGCAATGCATATTTCTGCCGCAGGGGGCAAGCACACACCCTTTTGCATGCATCCTGCATTGAAGGGGAGCTGCTTTTCTGTTTTGAGACTCTTCAACACTGGTGCCACATCGGGCTGTGCGTGGCCCGATGCCTTGGTAAGTGAGTACAGCTCAGGTTCGGCGGTGCCTTCTTCGCCGCCACAGATAACAAATCTGCCCATAGTCCGCAGAGGACGTGGTGGTAGGTCGACTTGCATTGTCTCATCAGCTGGGTCTGCATACATCTGCAAAGGCTCTTCAGGTTGTTCCATTGCCTCGACAAGAGCATCAGGGTCGAAGCAGATAACAGTTAGCTCTGTCCCACCTTCGAGATTCACAAACACAGCACACACGGCCCATTTGTCATCAATCTGCACGGTGGCCACTGATGTCACAGGGGTATCTGACACGGAGATAGAAATAGGCTCACAGGAGGGAGAGATAACCATGACTTGACCGTCCATTGTTCCCACAAAGAACCTATTAAGCGGTGCACCAACGTAGTGAGCACAGCGCGCCTTCTCCCCATTGGTGTCAATTGGCAGCGAATTGAGAGTAATCATATCTATCCAATGCAGTCTGCCTCCACTGCATGCTACAAGGGCATTGCCTTGGATAGCCTCGGACACACCACCGACTGAGTCCTCGCCCACAGTAGCGTTCAGATCATCGAAGACCTGCAACGCCTGGTGACAGATGGCATCGCTTGAGAGGAGTGCCTTAGCTGCAGTCAACGACCCGTGAGCATCACTGCCAATTACAAGATGTGCATTGGAAAGGTCGCCTGCGAAGTCAGATTTACCACCAGCATTCCAAGGGAAGGCATTGAGTCTCGGTGAGTGAGAAAGTAAGTTGGGGATGAAGGAGGGGACAAGTACAGCTGATGTGATGGGACGCGGGATGACCAGCTGTGAAACACAAACATTATTCCACGTTGCGGTGGTGGGTGAATAGGAAAGAGAGTACAACAAGTCACCAGTAGGGAGGAACATCGATGAGGGGGGCTCGG
Organism: Diplonema japonicum; assembly: GCA_964019335.1. Classification (NCBI taxonomy): domain Eukaryota; phylum Euglenozoa; class Diplonemea; order Diplonemida; family Diplonemidae; genus Diplonema; species Diplonema japonicum. The sequence goes on along the minus strand of OZ025666.1, from coordinate 719,096 downwards.
TCCGCTCTGGCCATGAGCTGCAGACCATACCGCATAGCTCTCCAGTGAAGCGGAGGCTGCTGTCTTCGTAAATGCAATTTAGTGTAATATCTTTTGGTGACTTCTCTTTAGGCTTCAGCTTTGCGTCGATGATCCCCCCACCCGCCATCCATCTGCAGAACAAGATGTCCTCAGTCCCGCTTCCATAACATTCAATCCCCGTGACAGGAGAGGGCAACATAGCGTAGACAATCATCATCCTCGCGACTACGTGGGTCCTGCAAGGCGTGACTGGCCAAGTGTAAAATTGCATACTTCTTGTTCTTTGGTTCGTCATTTGCCTTCCAAACTACCACGCGGCCATCCGACAGCCCAGCAAGGAGGTACTTGTCTATCGCACACATTGACAGCGACGTCAATTCCGTCTCCTGCGTATGGTGATAACAATAGTCCACATACATCAGGGATGGTGAATCTTCCCATTAGCTCCTTACGGGCGAAATTTATCTGGCATATGCCGCATTGCTTACTGTACACAATAGCTATCTGTCTGTGGAACATTCTGGACAGGATGTGTGTGATGTTAGTAGGTGCTTCAGGGTCAACAACGGCGTGAGGTATATCTTTCAAGTCGAACTAAAGTTGCATAGAAGTCAGATATGGCGCATACCTTTAAAGCGGTTTGCGAAGCCGAAACATCCACACCCTGCACAACACCGTCAGATCTGCCGACCAGTGTCCACGTCTGCGCAACAGGTGTTGTGGCCGATGTGAACGTGAACTGATCAGGGATAGCAACACACGTGTTTGATAAACCTGTGTCGTAGTCTAGAACAACAACTGCTGAGGAAGTGCACACAACACACGAGGGCTTGTCTACCATCATTTCCAACGAAACAATTTCGCCCTCTTCATCCGACAGCTTGAACCTCCGGTGGCACCAACCCTGCCCGATTACCCACACGACCTGCGGTGTAGCAACTGCTAGCACCTTCCTAGTTGCATCCCAAGCAATCTTCTTACAACACGACAACTTGTGACTCATATGATGAGTCACCGACAACTTAGAAGGCACCGGTTCCACATCAGCGGGAGCTGCGGGGCTTGCTGGCTGCGAGTCCCCACCTTTCAGACGCTTCTTTAAGGCACCGAACATATTCCCGCTTATTGCTGCACCATTCCTAAGATAGTTGACAAGTACGACAAAGCGAAAATAACTGGTCTACACGACGAAGGGATCACAGGGAGGGAACTAGTACTGGGCATCTAAGCCCCTCTTAACTTATTTCGTGCAGTCGAATTTGCGGTAGGTCGAAGAAGCCTGTCTGACGGAGAACTGTTTCGTAAAGTGTTGAGTATTCTATAGGTACTGCGGTGTGTGTCGGACGAGGGCTTAGGGGGCTGGTGGGTGCCTGACAAGATGCGGGACTGGGATGGTGTTGGGAACTCAGAGGAGTACCCTCTCATTCGGTGAGACGGGGACGCTCTGCCTGTTGGCTTCATGATATTCGCTGCCTGGCGCTGCTTCTCACGCGGTGTGAGAGCCTTTTCACTTCTTGGGGTCACCTGCTTTTCTTTCGGGGCATTTCTAGGGGCGAAGCCATGCATAGACTGAACACGCATGACTGCAGGCGCTGCGTGCTGGGGTGCGAGGTCGTACGAATAAGTATGCGTAATAGGTTCTTTCCGCCTGCTGACTCTGGTGGGCAATGGCGAGCTCCTCCTCATAAATTGTGTCTTGGCCTGCCTTCCTTTTCTAAAGAGCGGCCTGTTTTCTTCATCCGCCTTGCTGCTTCGGTGCATCTGCTCTATTTGCAGACGCTGCTGCTGAAGTTGCTGCTGAAGCTGCTGTTGCTGTTGGTGCTGACTTTCTTGTCTTTGTTCTGCGATCCTTTGCTGAAGCTGCTGCTGACGAGACTGAATTTGCTGTTGTTGCCGTTGTTGAGCATGACGTTCCCGCTCTCGCAACTGCTGCATGCGTTTCTCTTCTTCCATCTGCAATTGTTCCTGCGACTTCTTTATTTCCCAGGGGCCCATGGGACAAGTGTTGCCATCAGCACTGAGGAATTTATTGCAAGCCATTGGCATACCTTTCTATGGGGTGCTGCAAAGAAGCAGATATCTGCACTAAAATGCTTCCCTCTGGACATCTCTGAAAAGGTGCTGTTGTTGTCATGTTGAACGACAATTTCTTCTTCACTCCTCTCTTTTCAGGAACCAAGTTCTGGATCATCTTCCGTGTCGCAGCATTTCTTTGATGGTCAAATGAGAGAGAGTTGAGGTACGTGTTCCTGAGACACCACTGCTCGTTGTCCAGTGAAAACGAACTGGTGTTGATATTAGGATGCAATCTGTACGATGTGAGCGTAGTGTGCTATGTCATACATATCATTCTCTACGTTTCGTGTGAATGCAGGCTCAAGCTTCTTCAGCTGGCTGATAAAATCTGTCCTGATATCCGAATCAGGATGAGCGGTCAACACGAAGTCATGGGCTGAACGAAGACACCAACCATACTGAGAGTGTTTAAAAGGGTGCCGTTACGTGTGGTACCTTTGACATTAAATACGCCACTGCCAGCGCGCTGCCCCGATTGACCCCATCAGGGGAGCTTATCTGTGGTACGTGAGGCGTACGAGCAAAGCATACCAGTGCACACTGTCCGACCTCAAGTGCTTCGTCAATGAATCGGGTGACATCCCTCACCACCTCAGGCGAGTCAAAAAGCAAAGTGCCAGGTTTGTCCAACCAATTGAAGGTCAGGTAGTGTGTGGTGCCATCGAAGGCATTATCCATCTCTGACCCGGCACAGTTGATGATGTGCGATACCTGCATTGCTGCTACATGCGACTCACCATACCTTGTTGAGGCTCAGAAACTCACCGTTATATGCTGCCTGCTGGTTCCCCACAAAAACACCATCCTTGATACGGATAGCCAGCAGCTGCTGCTCCATGTTCTGTACTACCTGATAAGTGTGCTAGACAACATCAAATACATAAGAAGAGAAGAATAACTTTGGTTGCTTCATAACCGCCTGCGTACGAGCGACTTAGCAACCTCATACATAACAACTCGATCTATTTCTGCAGTGCTATGGATGCTACTAGCGTACCAGTGAATCGCACAAGACCACTGCCCGTCCTGCCATGTTCTCGCTACCCTGGTGACTCGAACCAATCTAGTATCACACAAACAGAACATCATTCACAAATGCAGTGTAATCCACAAGCCCTTCACCGTAGCTGTCAGCTTCCTCGATAATCTCGTCTGCCTCCGCAGGCGTCATCACATTCCCAAGTCTTGTGAGCACAAACCTAAATGTGTCAGTGGGAATCTTGCCGCTTTGCTTGTGATCAAATACCTTGAAGGCTTTTAATACTTCATCCTGCGTCGGCATTCCTGTAGTAAGTACGACAGAACAACACTGACTTTTTATTAACTCAAGCAATAACAAGCAAAAATCTAATCTATGGTTATCGTAATCTAGCGGAACGGGCACTAAACAAGCTGACGTTCCTCTTCCGGTTTCTGGGTGTAGGCGGCCCTGGATCCTCAGTAGTCTGTGATGTTGCAGTTGAGGGTGCTGCACAGCACATACCTTATGCGTCTCCTCAACTGCCTGAACTGCAGACTCGCACAACTGTGAGACCTGATCCTTGTGTTCATGGTGAGCCTTGGTCCATGTTTGATGCACCTGTGAGAATGTCGTTGTCCCCCTCTTTTACATACCTCTGCGAGTTTCCCGTCCACCTCGTCAAGCTTCTCCTGCATGACCCTGTCCTCGTTGGCCATGATGATTAACCTGTCTTCCTCATCCCTCTTGCCTTCCAACACAATCGCTTTGTTCAACGGGAAGAACCCAAGGTCGTGCTTGTGTATCATGTTGTACACATAAGACTCTTGCCCCGTGAAATCCGATACGTCCTTCTTCATCAGGTGGTGCAAAAAGTAAATGTATAGCCACAGGTTATGGTCATGCTTGATATGGTGCTCGAACCCCTCGCCCTGTCTGTCGAACTGCGTACTCTCGATGCCGCAGATGAAGCATCTACTCTTGATATCGTCTTCAATTACCTGACGTTCCTCCCTCAGGCGAGCGAAGGTATCGATGATCACACCGGATATGATGTTCAGCAGGATGACGATGACAATCACGAAGAACAAGAAATCTGACAACAGACCGAAGACAATGTACGGCCTATCATGCCAACTGTGGTCTTCAATCAGGTCCCCCACACCACCACCCGCGCGCACAGCGTTCAGCAATAAGTACCTAAAGCACCCTCCTAACGAATCACAGGCACTCTCGTCACTTCCCTCGATCTCCGGCTGGAACTTCTCCCTGAACAAGATGAAGGCCATCACGGTGAATAGATAAACAACAACAGAACCTAGCAACGCTGTTAGCACCAAGGCACGGCTATGCCGTGTCACTGCTGTGATGACGTTCAGCAGCACAGGACTCCTGCTGCTCACGGCCAGTAGGTGTATAGATAAGAAGAAGACGCTCCCAAACATCGAAAACATGGCACATAAAAGGCACAATAAATAAAACAGGAAAGTGGTGTCGCTTTTGAAGCTCCACAACATGGACCACAAGGTGAAATCCTGGTTCTCGAGAACCTTTGATATCTCTGACCCATGAGTCATCTCAGGGCGTCTTCCCCCTGTGACGCCTGTACCCTCTTCCTTGTCTCTGGCTTTGATTATTTCTTTCTCAACATTGCCATCGTTATTGCTTGGTGGAGACGCTAAGGGGTCTTGTGCCTCTGGAGAATTCCACCACGAAATCATTTGTGTGCTAGACAGCCGCTGGCTGGCCTTCCTTACAGCCTCAAGGCGCTGCTGCTTTTTGAGTCTGAATGAAATAAGAGGGGCCTTTGCAATCAGGAAGTCAGTCACAAGACATGCAGTCACCACTACCTGCACAACGGAGATGAGACGCAAGGTAGTGCTGACCTCAGAAGGAAGTGACAGCAAAGCAACGTTGTCTTCGTCAGGCTGATAACTAGCAAAGCACACAAGTAGGATGTTAGCGGTGAAGGCCATCCCAAGCATGATGTCGTGCCACAACACACTCCACTTGTGCAGCAGCTGCTGTGCAAGACGTGAGTACTCGGCGAGGGGCGTGTCTCTGACCTCGTGGAACATCTTCTGGTAGTACTCGATCTCGAAGATCAACCCCTCTGCACGGTAGTAGAAGTCTGAGATCCTTGCCGTCGATGTCGACCTGTTCACTGACCGCAATAAATCGTCCTTTGTTTCGTCAGATAAATTGGCAGAGATCGCAGGTATCCTGAAGTACACCCTTTCGAGCCTCCCTTCACGGGATATCTCGATGCCGCCAGTCATCGCATCAAGGAACGCGTAGCCTGGTGTTCTCTCCAGAGCTGCAGTCATTTTCAGCATCTTCAACAAAATGAAGACGTTGAAAGCCACTTCGAGAGAGGAGTCGTTTTTTTTGTCTAACCATGCTGTCTCTACTACCTGTCTGAGAATGGTGCTGTCGATCGTGTGCTGCACTGCAACGGTAGTTGGGTCGTGCAGCGTATTGCCTTCAAGCACAGAGTGGAGGCACTGCAGCGATGCTGTTCTAATCTCATTGATTTGTTCCTTATCCAGCTCTGAGAAGTCCCTCCCTAAGGCGCCAGTCGTATGCGAAGCTATGTTTCCCTTTACAAGTTGTATCTGGTTCCCTTTACATGGACCCTGGCAGTATTCAGTTAGAGTGTTGAATGATTGCACAAGTATCGCCTGCGTGAAATCAGTGTGCTTTTCAATGGTTAAAGCGACACATAAGAAGGTTAACGACTCCTGCACCAAGTTATATGACACCACGTTATCTGTCTGTGCCCGCAAATAGTTCTGCATGTCAAGGTTATGCCCTTCGCTGAAGAGCTGCAAGACACGCAGCACCTCAAGCACGTGTTGCAAGTTGTTTGCCTCAAACAGCTCTGGTCGCGTATTGTTGTTCTTCGCTTCCTTTATTTGCAAAACAGCTCCCGTTATCCTGTTCTTGAGAGTTACGAAAAGCGCTTCGTCGTTTCGTGAAAGAAAGTAATCAGACAACGACCGCTGCACCTCTGCATTCCCCCCATGCATAAGAGCGATCATGAGGTCTAAAGAGTGTTTCACAACCGTCTCATCCTTCGACTCGATCAATACGGCCACAAGAGGAGCTATACCAAGCTTGTCAAGCTCAGTCTGCGCCCGTGCCATTTTCGCCGGGTCTTTATCGAGGTAAATCATGCGCGCAAGGGTGGTCATCACTGCAAGCATCGTTTCGCCCGATGCTTTAGCGCCACCGAAACTGCCTTCTAGGAGCTTGAACAGAGCCAAGATAACTTCTAGGTGCCCTTCCTGCAGCTGCCGCAGAAGGATAGTAGCAAACCTGACGTATGACTCTTCGCTGTACCACGTGTTGAAGTCCGACGAAAGGTTTCTGAATAGCAGTCGCAGCGATGTCAGGAAGAGCAGATCGTGTCCATTGTGTAGCAGCGTCGACAACAGTGCGGTTGTGAGCTGGTCGACAGATCCCTTTGGCACAAAGGTCCCGAAGACATCGGCCATCAACTTCGCCGTGGCTTCGTCTTCGAAGAGCTTGAGAAGAACGTTGCATGCTTCAAGCTTGGTCTCCATGACCTTCATCTGCATGCTAGAAACAGGCTCCGCGCGTACCTCGCGTGGGAACGTGGCATTCACAGCCTCTCTGGTGATCCCAAACTGTTGCTCTTTAGAGTTTTGCACTTGTACCTGCTGGGGCGGGTTTCTCGATAACACCTTCAACAGTGGTGGCAGTAATGATGCAAGCTCCTCGTGTGTATAGCTCTTTGCAGAAATCAGCTCGTTGCACAGTCGTAATACTGCAGTGGTGAACTTGTGCTCATTCATGGAATACTGCTCACTCTTCTTCGACTTGTTCGGTCTTCTGAGATGGTCATCAACGGCTGCCTTAAGTTGCCCTAGAAACGTCAAGTGCCTCTGCGTGTGTTCATCCACCGTTCCCACAGCAGGCACTAGGTATACAGTGATGGCTAACTCCGCAAACGCAGCTCTTATGCCTGGGGACAAAGGATGCTCGCAAGAAAGCGTGAGCCCTTCCTTGATTATCTCCCTCGAAATGATGCTCTGCACCCAATTGAGTGTGAGCCCATTGTTGCCGGTACAAAGCTTGCTAAACAATATCAACTGCGCCTCAAGGTATGCCACAGCTTGCACAGGACGGTGCTTGATGAAGTTGGTCATGGACTCCCATTGGGTGTCGAAGCGTGTCCCGATTGTGACCCTTGTCACCTTGTCACTAATACCAGCGTCATCAACACCTCTGAAGTTGTGGTGCTTTCGAAGGAGAGACTTCATGTGGCTTTGGAGACTAGCCGTCTTCTTTCCTTGCGCTCCTACCCTTCCAGCAAACACAGGGTCTCCAGACAGAGCCTTCGTCCCTTCGATAGCAGCCTCCGCATTGCGTACCTCGCTTCGTAGAACTTCAAGCATCTCGTTCCGCTCTCCCATGCACTCTGCGCACAGCAATAGCTTCTTTGCCTTTCCCGACAAGCGCGATGTCAGCTCACAGACAAACCCGTAGCTCTTGACGGTAGCCGGCGGCCTTGCGTCACTCACACAATCCTTGTAAACATGGGAAATTTCAACAACGGGAAGCGAGCGAAGGACAACACCACCTTTCTCCTTCCTGAAAGTTAGATACCCGCCTGCGAGAGAGAACCACTGACGCCTCCACTGAGGGGCAACTGCAGGTATTTCGCACCTCCACACCCAGCAGCCACTTACGGCTTGCATTGTCTGAGGTATTGCCTCTTGGTTCATGTAATAGCTCCACGACTGCTTTGCCTTCTTCTTCGAGCGGTAGAGAAACTTTTGAGAAGCAGGCGACATGAGAGCATCTGTTGTACCCAGACCTGCCTCCACAAGAATCTCCTCCTCATATGAGGACTCGCAATCATCGTCATAGAACCCCGCCGACAAGTCTTCATGTGAGTCAGCGGAGCTCAAACTACTCTCACTGCTGGAGATGTCATGATCGCTATAGAGGAGTCCCTTCTCGCGTGCCTTCCTGTCCGCTTCGTACCGCTGCAGAAACCTACGCACCTTGCGTTCTGTCGAAGGAGGGAAACTGGTGTAAGGTTTGATATGCAATCCATCAAGCGCATGAAGCGTAATAGTGTAGAATACACGCAGGCAGCTTACAGTGCAAGATCGTGCTTCCTGCTTTTCTACGTCTATTCCGCTCAAACATTGCCCTATGGAAATCTGATTCGCCTTCATTGCCCCGTTGTCGCATACACAACATGCAGATAGCAGCTTTAGGTACGTTGGCGTCCTTCCATACTGGGGTATTAGAAAGCAGAAGCTCTCTAACTGCCTTTGGTGAAGGGACTCTAAAATCTGCTTGTTGTCAACAACTATCTGCATAAGAGCGCTGGCGATGTTCAGCTCGTGCTTGAGCTGCGCCTCAAGAAAGGGGATAAACCGAGACAGCTTGACTGCCAAGTCCTTCGCGCCCTTAATCATCTGCTCCACAAGTCTAAAGCCGACTCTGTAAATCTCTAGCATCTCATCGCCAACCTTATCAAGAGATAGCCCTCCATGCTCAAGCGGCACTCGTAGTACCTCAAACAGCAGCTCGTGGATACTGTTTTCGAAAAGCATTCGTTGGCACCTATACGAAGGCTTCGGGAGTGCATCATTCAACAGGTCGAAGCCCTTCTCACCGTACGAGATGTTCGACAGTGCCCTAATGATGTTACGCAGGAAGTGAGACGTTGCTTTCGTGAGCTGCTTCTCCGCCGCTGCCTGGTCGGCGTCTACCTCAACCACCCTCTTGCGCCCCCTCCAGTCCACGCCTTCTAGCTGTCGAAGTACCTTGCGCTGCGACCAGTGCCTGATAAATTGTTGTAGGACCGTAGGAGCCACAACGGTAAGGAGGTCCGACCTCAACGTGGGCCTAACTACGCGCAAGGCAAGAACATCTTCAAAATAACCCTTCGATACCCCCTCGGCACCAAGAAAGGAACCTGTCTCTTCTTCCGGTTCACTTGGCTGCTTCGCATGAAGCCACAACTCAGAAGTTGCAAATTGCAAACGCGAGAAACCTGTCCGTGTGAGACAGACGTCCGTGTTGTCAGAGTCAAGAGGCTGGAATACTAGCAAATTCGCATCGTCGGGTGACGGTGTAGTCACGACGCTCACAACGCGCTTGCCAAGATCACCTTCAACGATGCTGAGTGCAAGGTACGTGTCGCTAGCCACATGCTTCAAGCGGTACCTTTTCTTGGTGTACATAACACCACCACCCTTGCTTGGATCCTCAGCTTCAATTGCGAAAAGCGAAGAAGTGGTGTAGTCCAGATCTAACACGTTGTAGGTGGACTTATCTACCTTGCACTTATCGAAGCTGACATCCCCGATGCCTTGCGGAGACACACCCGAGACGCTGAGGAAGCTCTCTGCCTCTTTGTGGAACACAACTACGGTGTCCAGACATCGAATCGTGTTTTTAATCTCTTGCTGTGATTCATAAGAGGATACTACCCAAGCAGAGCCTCTTGTGTCCGTGCCCTGGAAGCCTGCAATCATGCGCGAAGGAACCTCTACTGAGCGTCTATCCATCAGTTCATTATTCACCTTGCACCACGTGTCCAGACGGGGCGACTGCACATTAGCTAAGTTGAGGTACAGCCCACACGCTACGTTCACGATAAACAACTGATCATTTCTCCGCACTTTTTCACCATCCTCTCGTACCTTGTGTCTTGGGAGCAACTTCCACAAATCCCTCCTTACGCCCGTCTCGTCTACAAGGTCCTTGACGTCCCTGGGGTGCTCTAGGACTGCCTCCAGCTCGCCATCAACATCCCTGCTGCTCAGGAACAGCGATGAATACACATTCTGCAGTCTAATTGTCTGCCCATAAGAAAGGTACTTCGACTCCTGGATAGCAACGTCCAAAGATATCGTAAACACTCGTCTCTCAGTAAACGGCTCGCCACTGCAAGGCACCTTCTGATTACCCTGAGCAACAACGGCCACGGGAGATGCGGGCTTGTCCCCTGTGCTCGCGAAGCTGTGCATCACAGGGTAGCAAGTGACCCCTAACCATTCCACGGATAAGCAGTCAGTGAGGTTCGACGCCTGGAACACCACATAGTCGCCTATGCATAGCTCGCTCTTCTCTGATGACGGATTCATCTCAGCACATCTCCTGTGGGTAGGCATGACATCGAAAATGCTGATTACAAATGTTTACGGCTCATCTATGAAACTCAATAAAGCAGAAGATCTCTGCTTCTTTTCCTTACGTGCCTTCTTCCTAACGGGCAACACAGGAAGGTCTCCTTCTGGGACATCAGGCATGGATGGTGCGGGGGGTCCCTCATGCACTGCTGATGATTGCTCTTTTAGTATCTCTTGCACTACTGCGTCTTGTGCCTTCTCTTCGCTGGGTGATTCCTTTTCCCGCTCTTTCGGCTCGGCCGCCTCACATGTCTTTTCTGTTACTTCGTCTCCTTTAAAAGGTTCTGCAGATACCTCCGATTGCTGTGTGGTGAGTTATAAACACATATGCGTTATACCTTCTTGCCGCGGCTTCTCTTCTTCAGCTTATTCATCCCTTCACTGTTGAACTTCGCCTTGCGCTCTGTAAGCTCCACTGTCACAGGGTTTGTCTCTCCCTCAGGAGTAACGTTGTGCAGCTTCAGCCCATTCGCGACTGCCTCCTGCGTCGCGAGCGTCATTAGTGCCATCGCTTTCCGCGGGAAGAACGTAAAGCGTTCAATATTACCCTCTCCGAAGTACTTTGTCACGTCATCCTTTGTCCACGAAGGAGGTATACCTTGCACTACCACCGCTCTGCTCTCATTTTCATTCATATCTGTTAAAGTTGCTTGTTGCAAAACTGCCAAGCATTAACTGTATACTACATCATTTGAAGAATTCTTCATCTTCATCTTCTATCTGTTCTGTGGGTCCTGTTATCTCCCTCTTCTTTTCGTCTGGCTTAGAGCGCCACATTACAGGCTTCCCTACTCTCTTCTTCACAGATTGGAATGCTCTTGCGAGCACCTGGTCCGCTCTCCTTTGCTGTCGCTCCCTGTCCTCATTCCTCTTCTTTTGTCTCAGACGGTCACGTCGTTGCTTGTCCCTGTAGTGCCTTAAAGAGTTGGAGTGTTGCATACTGCTGCTTCATCAGAATGGAAACAAGGTCCCCGGGTATATCCCTTCCTCCTGGCACGTTCTCGTCGATATATTTCTGTTAAAGAGGATTCTAGGATAAAGAACCTAAACAAAAGTACCTTTAGCTCTTCCAACTTTGTCTCGATCTGTGTCATGATGCCGAGCGTCGACTGACTCTGGTGATCCTCGCCAAGCCATTGTTTGTAGATTGCGAACACCTTTTGTTCAATCTGCTTAAGCAGTGCTTCCTGCCCTTTGGCATCTTTCGACTGTTGTGTTCGTGACTGTAACGCCTTTTTCTTTGCGTCCTCGACAGCTATTTTCTGCTTCTCAATTTCGATTTGCGACTTCAACTGTGCAACCTGCTTGTCCATCTTCTGCTTTGCATCTTCGTACTTCGCCCTCAGCTCCTCCAGTGCTTGTTCCGTTTCCTGTCATTAGTACTTTAAAGGTTTTGATTTGTTCAAACCTGGCAGTTCTGGATGAGGAACAGGTTGTTCTCCTCGATCTCGACGAAGATGTCGAGAATCTTGTCTGGTTCTGTAAAGAACATGGGCACCTATATGTGTGTGCTTGTAGGGTTGTGCATACCTTGTCAGGGTCCATTGCGTCTAGATCACCCTTCACTGTCCTCACAGCTGCGGCCTCCTTATCCTCCGAGTCCTCGGCTGCAATTGGCATCTCCATGACCCCCTCTGTGGCCTTCTGGATGAAATCTTTCAGCTGCGCTTCTATCTTCTCTTCGATGTCATCTGTGTTGGGCTCTTCCTCCTGTTCCGATTGCTCTTCGAGCTCAGCTAATGCAATACTCCGAAGCCTCTCTCGCTCGTCCCGTATCTTGATACTGATTAAGGTCTCCCTGAACCACGAGTCAGGCGTCAGCTTGTCCAAGTCATGCTTATACCTTAAGCACGCATTCAGCTGTTCTTCGTATTTCGTCTTCTCCGTCATCACAGCCGCGTTGTGTGCCGTCAGCTTCTTTATCTCGCCCGTTTTCTCGTTCTTTCCCTTGGACTCTGTCTCGGCCTTCTTCATCGCTTCAACAGCCTTCATGTCATTATCTTTCAAGAAATGGTCGAACTTCTGAGAAGTCTCTTCCAGCTGCTCCTCCTGCTGCTTAATACGCTTCTCAGCTCGCTCCGCTTCGCTTTCCAGCTTGTGGATCTCGGCCCTCTTTGTTGCCAGTGACATTCTGATGAGGCCCATCTCTCTCTTCTTTGCAATAAAGTCTGCCATGTTCTCTTTGTCCTTTCGAACCTCCGACGTATGTGTAAGGTCTGGTAGGTATCCATGCTTCTTGATCTTCGTTTCTGTTGTGTCATCGAACCCAGATGCCGTCGTTGCTGAACCGATTCTTGCGCTTGCTGTCGTCTTTTCGTGTACCTTCTGGTATTGTAATTTTGCCTTTTGTTTTTCCTTCTCCAGACGCTCCTGGTCCCTCATAAAGAAAACCTCTTCATCAGTTGGCTGCCGGAAGGGGTTGTCGATCTGGCCCTTCGACATGGACGCCATCTCTTCTGTGAGGTGAATGTTTTAAAGATGTGGCAAGTCTCGGTATAAATAACATCACTGCCTAGCTTCTTTTGTCTAACCTCCTGTTCAGACGATGACCCTCTGATGTTCTTATCTGCTTCAACTCCGTTATGATCTTGTCCCACCAGTTCAAAAGAGGTAGATACCTACCCAACACCTGTGATTGCGTAAAAACTCAAATTCGTAACGTATACCTTTGCTTGGTACCCAGTGATGGAGACAGTGTCGTATTGCAAGGACTTCTCGCCCTGCTCGTTCGTGATTGCGGCGTCGTACCCCGAGTTTCCCAAGAGGATGGGCTTGCAAGAGAACTCGCTGGTTTGGTAATCCAGCACCTGTTTGACGCAGTCCTGCTGGATCTGTTGGAACTCGTTGATCTGCCTCTCCACTTCTTTCCGCTGTTCAATAGTGGCTTGTTCGCTGTTCTGGAGCTCCTTAATCTCCGTGTTCATTTTAGTAAGAAGCACGTCCAACCAATGCATTAGCTCGACCATGCTCCCGTAGAAAGGGATCCCCTCTCTAGCAATAACCTTAACACTATCATCTGCAAGGCCCATGCCCAACCTCAACCACTTGTCCCTAGCGCCTGCAACCTCTGTCCTAATGCTATCGAACTCGAAGGGCACACCCTTTACACCTTCAACTTGGCTCACATCTCGTGCTTCCTAAAAAGAATGAAGACTGTCACGTTACGCATACCTGAACGCACTCGAAGTTGAAAACGTTGTTCTTTTGGTCGATTTTCACAACGCTTGTCGACTCGGAAGGGATGCCGGGTACCTGGTTCACCCAGCAGTCCACCTGATCGGTATTGCCGTCTGCTTTGATGTTCCTGAAGATCTTACCAGTCTCATCAGCGTACGGCTCGCCGATCTGAAGGGGCACCTTGACATCGAGGGCAGCATTGATAAAGGTGAGGTCTGCTTGCTTGAGACCAGCAGGCACGACGTCCCATATCACCTGACGAGGTGGGTGCCAAAACTATGCATACTTTGTCGACGTTGTTCTTGGTCCACCTGAGTACGAGGTTCTTTGCTTCGTCAACGCCAGGCACCCAGTTCCCATTGACGTACAGACGCCACATGGCGCCTTCCAGGTCAATGTCCGCACGCTGGGCAGTTGCGAGCCTTGGAGCGGTCTTTGCGTCTTCGTTACTGTATGTCCACTCGACCTTATCGGAGGACACCCTACGAACCATTAGAACCTTTCCATTGCTCAGCTGTGCCCGCCACTCGCCATCCGACTCGACCTGTACGCAGTACGTTGATTACACCGTAGCATACCAATTCGCCCTGCCACTCTTCACCATCAAGCGTGGCGTTCTCGACATGCAAAGCGTTGATCCTGAATGCTCCCTCTGGGTATTCGTACAAACCATCGAACTTCTCCTGTAGAATGGTTCAGCACACCCGTACCTACATACGCTAATCTCCTTCGCCTCTGCTTCCAGTCCAACAAACGAACAGAAATCCTGGTTCATCCTTTTGTTCCCCAAGTTGCGTCTTATAGCGTACTTGATGTCCATAGCAAGACCCTCCTTCCAGTCCGCTGCGAAGGAAAGGGCCGTGTCAGCATCCATGAGGTTTGCCTTAAGCAGCTCATCTGCTCTATTCTTGTCGTCGTCTCTGTGTGAGGTGCTACTAAAGACATTCCACATACATCGAGCCCAAGGACCTGCCCTGGTCCCTTGTGGTCTGCAACAAAGTCCTGAAAATTGCTTCCTTAATATCGCTCAAAGTTAGTGCTCCAAATATGCTGGTTGCAAGGTGCTCCTGCCAAAAGCTTGGGTAAACATATTCGTGTCATACCTTTTCGTAGCCAACGTCGTTCACGAAGGACTTGATGTTGGCGGTGGTCCTCCCTGTGTTCGGGTTCACTGACACACGAGGCATTTCGCTTGCTGTTCTCTGGTGGTAGGCGTCAAGCTCGGCCTTGTTCATGATGTCGGAGTTTCCACCCAACAGCCTGTCGTTGTACTCCTGCAGTGCCTGATTCTCTGAGACATCCAGGACGCCCGATGCCGTAGCTCTAGGTGCCGACAAGGGGTCGAAGAGGCCGACCGTCCTGTCGCTGTCAAATCGCTGAAGCTTCGCAGAGAGAAGGAGTTCGTACTGATGGTCAAATTTAGACTTGTCCATCCATTTATAGAAACCGGGTTCGTTGACAGGAGAGTAAGTGTCCATCCCCTCTATCTTGAACTCGTCGAGAAGGTCAAGTGACCTGAGCTCTTCATGCAACCAGTCCTTGACGGCGGCAAGGAGCGACGGAGATGCAGGCGAATCGCCGCCAAACCAAGCAAGCAGCGCAAGCCTTGGGATTCTATACTTCGATGCAAAAGCGTCCAGCGTGGTTTTGGTCTCCTCCGCCTAAATGATGTTATCGACTGACTGATCCACATACCTTCTTCATCCACATACGCAGAAGCAACCCCGCCATTCGACGCTTGTGGCCAACAGACATGTTCTCACTGGGCTTCCGGATGCTGATGGAGGGATCGTTGTTTTCAGCACCTGTGGCTGCCGTGTGGCCCACGTCAAAGGGCTCGCTCATCTCGTCATAGAATTCGTTCATCGCCTTAAAAGTGTCTATCAGATCCGCTTGTGCACCATTTAGCTTCAAGTATTCATCCTCGCGTCCTGTGAAAAGTCACACAAGATATTTCCATACCTGTCAAGTGCATTCGGTTGTGCATAGGTTGCAGGGGGTCCTCACCAAGCAATCTCTGTAATGCGGTTGCTTTCTTGCATTGCTCATACCTTACGGTCGTGCGGCATAACCTGCATGTTTCCAGGATCCTTCATCCCACCGTATTCCCAGCTCTCGTGTTTTCCAATCTTCTGCTTGAGTGCAAGCTGGCCGCTCTCCAAATTGACAAGCTCTGTGTTGGAGGGATTCTTCTTGCTTGTGATGAGAGAGGCACGCATCGCGAGCTTCATCTTACTCTGCTTCCTGATTGCGATGGGGTCATTAGTCGTATCGTTATAGCGCTGCTGCGACGAAGGTGAAGATGCTCCCGGGGCCCTACCTCCAATGTCGCGCAGGGACTGCTCCATCTCTTCTACCTCCCACATGGGCACCTTGTCCTTCAGGCCATCGTCAGGCCCGATTGGCACCAGGAGCTCATCAGTGTCCACTTGCGGCTGTCCATAACCCGTGTGCATGCGGTTGTTGCCCTGAATATTCACCGAGAAGACAGCGTCGTCACCCCACCTCTTGTCACCAACCAGCTTAGTGCTCCCCCCCATGAGGTTCCTCACTTCCATTCTCGATTCATGCTCCTTAGTTTTGTAGTCATCCAAGCCGTAAGAGGCCGCAGATGAAGGATCCTTATTGATGCTCGGAATATCGTACTTCCCTGATGCAGTGAAGGGCTGGTCTTCCCACGGTTTGCGCAGAGCCTCTTTCAGATCTCGCTCAGCCCAGTTGTTGCGGAAAGGTATGTACCAAGACGGTGGCTCCACAAGCTGCCCTTGTCCAAGAACCTCAAGGCTTTTGAAGTTCTTTTGTATGTCCTCGATACCACTGCCCAAAGGGGTTGCCACCTTGTTGGCACCCCACTGTACCCATAGTTGTCCGTCTTTCACACCAACAACAACACCAGTTACTTCCACCTGTTCATGCACAGCCCAAATGTCACCAGGCAGACCTCGGTATTTCTTCAGCTCTTCGAAGTTAGAAGCAAGCACAACCGAAGCAAACTTTTCGTTATTTCGTGCTGCCCACAACTTCCCGTTGTGCAAACCGACAAGGACGAGTGTTCCCTCCTTGCTGCCCTTCGCGCTTTGGCCTGAATAGAACTTTGAGCCAACCCTCAAATTCTTGTAATTCTTTTCTAATGCCTCCCATTTCCCGTCACACCATGGCCTTCCCACCTTCCGCCACTGCTCGATTGACTCGTTGACCTTTCCGTTGGAGCCATACTCCAGCACCTCCAGCATGGCACGGGGGACAGTGCAAAAATCGGCGATGGGAAGCTTGTTGACATCAACACTGCTGTCTCTGTTCTCGCAGATGGGGAACTTGTGCGACAGGATGGGAACATGAGGCTCCATGAACTGCGGAAGGGTTACGGCTCGCAAAACAGTGCCTGGCCTGATGGCATACTTCAGGCGCTCGTCTTCGACCTCACCAGAGAAACCATGGTAAAGTGTCCCGAAGGCTTCCTCAGACGTATCGAAAGCCTCGTAGCCATAGGCGGTAGGAAACACAAGGTGCTCCTCGGAATGTACCGTGGGCTCTTTGACCTCGAAAAGACCCGGAACGCGTGATCTAGAGTTCGGAATGGTTCGGTTCTTGAAGGACACGGGATCGCTCCTCGGCTTGTAGGACACCTTCTTTCCTTCCGTTCTCAGGTGCTCGATCTTCGCCAATGTATGCTCGTCGTAGCACCAGTCAGGGAACTCGCTACTCTGCGCCCGCTGGGACTTGATCGGTGACCACGAATCAACAGAGTCCTGAATGGCGGAGGTTACCTGCGGGAAGTCTGTCACCCACCCTCGCTCATCAACCTTGAACTTGGCGGGAAGTGCCTTGTACATGCTGTCGCCTTCTACATGCGGCAGGTAGCTATGAGGTGGGTGCTTGATCATGCCGTGCTCATCTTCCATCGCATCAAGCTTTTCCTGTTCCATTCGATACCTCAGCCACCTAGGAGAGACGGCCTCAGGTTCGCCGTGGAAGAACAAGCTGTGAGGATTTGTGGTCTCAATAATCTCCTTGTGACACTCGATCATCCTGTTGGTGATAGGAAGGCTGTGCACCTGGCACTGCCTCATGAAATGGTTAGCTTCTCCTCTGTTTAAGGTCTTGAGGTATATCTCCATCATCCCTTCGCATTGTGCTGCGGTGTGGCTTGATGTGCGGAAGAAGGGCAGCTGCAGGGCCTGATACCACAAGTCCTTGGCACGCTTCTCGTACTCCACGAACCACGACTGCGACCAGAAGGAGTGTTCCATCTCAGACGACTCGAACCCGAACACGTGGTTGTCGCCGTACAGGTGTTCGTTGATGACTGTAGGGTCGCCACAGACGGAAGTGGTGCCGTCGAGCCTCAGGTGGCACCGCGGGCAGTAGTCGGTATCAATCTGCACGGCAAGCATGTTGAGGAATCTTCCGTACAGGTCTTCCAGACCAGCGGGCCGCGTCTCGTACAAGGCCAGCTTGTCCCTCGGGTTCCTGTCTAAGTGCGCCCTCATGTGCGTAAAGAACTTGAACACCCTGTCAGCCTTCAACATTACTAAGGAAACAACATCACCACTGCTTCCTATCTCCTCACCGGCACGTATCCTCTTCAACACTTCTACGGACTCCTCCCAAGCTAGGATCTGCTTCTGCAGCTCCTCCCAGAATCGCTCAACCTGGAAAATCTCATGTTTGGGGTTCAATGGGGGGTCGAACATGCCATGGTTCCTGAAGATTCTATTGCAGTGAGTCTCGATCACCTCTTCGTCGAGAGTCACACGCCCCCCGTCCGCCATTTGGAATGCCGCTGGCTGCACCGCTACACCAAAACATCCTCGCGCCCTTCTCGGTCTCTGCGTCAGTACCCTGACTCGGTTCATAGTGCATGCCACCTGTGACGAAATAGGATATCGTTACAAATTAAAAAATATGAAGCAAGAGCTAGGGCTGCGTATGTACGATGTTAAAGCCGACAGAGCAGCCCTCAACGAAGCGGATGGCGTTGTTAATGTGTGCACCACGTGGTACTCCATCTTTTAGGCTGCGTAAGCGGCTACTGAACATTGTGAGAAATCTGTGTAATAAGTATAAGGCGGAAATAAAGCACACCTGCTGATAAGTTCTATCTGCAAGTCATAACCGCACACTCCCGGAACTCTGAAAACCTGATGAAAGATTAAAAAGCACTTGTTGCATACGTGTGTCGTGAGCCACTTCAACGCCGCAGAGAAAGCCACGCCTGCAGCTGAGTCCATTTGTCCCTCAGATGCAGCTGCCTGCGTTGCATGTGCCACACAAAAACTCAACTCCAGCTGTTCGATAGATGGTGGATCACGGCACGCAACGAGCGTCTTGTCCCACTGTGCGCGGTCTTTCCCGAAGATGTTATCGCACCTGCCTGCTGAAAACAACCCTTTTACAGCGTCTCTCAAACCGTCGGCGGGGTCTTGTGAATGGCAGGAACCTGGTACTGATGTTGCTGTTGCCGCAAGAACAAGGAACTGTGGGGTATTTCTAGGATTGCAATATTCCAGCACACCTTTGACTTATCGTAGACCTGCTCCAAAACCTTCCACTCTGCAGCTTGCTGCATTTGAATCGCAGTCCGCTTGTGTTGCTCATTAGTGGGAGTCTTCTGGATGCTGAGACTCAAGTCGCTGACGATCTGCTGCCGCTCTCGCTCAGCATCTCGCACCTTCCTTTCCGATGAAGCAAAGGATGCTGCCATGGAACTGAAGGTGTCAGTCATCTCGCGAACGATGTCGTTGCGGTCTTCCTCCTCTTCAACTACGAAGAGTCCTAAGCGCTCGATGCGGTGGAGGTCCTGAGAAACATTCCCGTTGTGATTAATAAATAAACATACCTTCTCTACCGCCTCTTCTTGCAAGATTAACAGCTTGGCGAAATCTCTATCTTCTTCTAATTCCAACTTGTAGCGCAACTCCTCTTCATCATCTACAAGCTCGCTCAGCTTCAGGGATGTCATCAAAGTTACCCATTCAGTATGCTCTGCGAAACTCAGTGCTGCGATACCGAAAAAGGTGTCACCTTCAATGCTTGCTCCTTTTGTAACTAGTTCTCTGCAACATTCCTCCTGGATCCCTAGCACCCCAAGTTGTATCTGCAATCTTTGTAGATAAAACTGAGCGCTGATCCTTTCGTACTTCTTCTCGTGTGCTTTGTACGCCTCGACCTTTGCAAGTCCAGCTGACCTTTCAAGCGATGCAGACTTGTACCCCAACTTGACTCCGGCATTGATATACTTCCTGTGGGAGGTCTCTAAATCTGGAAGCATGTCGACCCATGCATCCCATGACTCACGGTGCAGATCACTGCGTGCTGACTCTTCATTCACTAGGTGTGGCACAATGACAGTCCTGTACACAGCTTCCCCCCAAGTAATGGTAAGCCGTTGGAATTCCTCAACCTCTTCGGCCTCCACGATGTATCTTTCCCAATTGGAGAAAACTTCAAATTCGAGACACGCAAACTGCTCGAAGTACATGCCTTGAACAGCAGCCCTTTGCACTGCCTCGTCGCCTGAAATACTGCTAAGAATGTCGTCGTAAGCTGCATGCTTCCCTGAAGCAAACAACGCTTGCACTTCACGCCTTTCCTCAGATTCTTCTTTATCAATACCACTTCTGACAGCTCCTTCATAACAGCGTATGTCTGACAGTTCCTTCTTGAAGCACAGCAGCAGCATACCCAGCTCGTGTTCGTGTATCACAAGGCATCTGCTACTTGCTTCTTCCAATTCACTTGTTGCTGTCTCGAGCTTTGCAATAAGGACCCAACGTTCTTGCTCTTCGTTCGCCTCTTCTCGAATGACCCATCGGGTGCGCCCTTCGGACTGCTCAAGCAATAGTCTCTCTTGACTCTCATCGTCCACTAGCGTGGACATCGCTGACTTCAACAGTAGCTCCGTTTTTGCAGCCCCACCCTTCCGTATCACAAAAGCGGCCCGCTCGATGATCTTGTTTGGTGTATGCTCTGCGGGGTAGGCTGCGCATCGATGCGGGTAGGCTTTCAGCACGTCGGACAGCTTGTCGCTCGTTGTTGCTGCGATCTTAGCAGTGAGGAAGGACCAATCCTCCCAGCACAAGGCAGAGCCGAACTGGTTGATCACATCACACAGCAAGGCATTTGCCACGTCGCCAGAGATGTCCGCAGACTGTACCACGTATGTGCTTGCGGCAATTGCAAGGTCGTAATTGGCACCGCTGATCGCGTGCCTGATGACCTTTGATAGAACATCTGTACGGGAAATATCCAGTCGCCTACATGCAGACACCAGCCCTGTAATGTCGTCGGGCGCGGCCTCATTGTAGGTTAGCACCGCATCAACAAGCTTATTAGTCTCACTTGGGGTGATGAAAGGGGCACTTGCAGGGAACCTGCCAGCTATCTCAGAATACGTGTCGAGCTTGTCTCGCACTACACCCAATCGTTGACATGACCTGTAGTCAAGGCTGCCCGCCTCCATGAGATTGTCCCACAGATCAATGGCATGGCGACATATGTCCAAACGTCCTCCGTCTGCCATGGATGTGGCGCTTTCCATGGCGCCCTCAGCTGCGCATGTCAGGCCTTCAACGATGTCGCTGGTGTAACCAGTCTCCATGAGCTCTGACGCATACGCTCGTGCAGCCTGCATCTCGTTATTTGTGATCAAAGCAGCCATCAGCATGGCTGGAGTACACTGCACATTGACACATGCAGGGAGGTTAGCAAGAACACCCTTCACAAAGTTGGTCCAAACCTTCGCCCCCATCTCTGTGGTGTCGCTTATCCCTGCATCTTCTAGCATCTTCTTCTGGACATCGAATGTCCTGGCCAAAACCTTCCCAAATCGGGAGTTTTGTTCTTTCGTTAAAAACAGACGATTGCTAATCACGATATTCAGGATATTCTGCAGGTCCCCCTCGGTAACGGGAATGCTGTCCGGGCGGTAACCGCCTAAGACCAGCACATCACAGAACCTTCGCAAGATACCCAAGTTGCTGCTGTTAAAACCTGCCTCGGTGCAGTAAAGCTGTAGATCTTCCTCGCTTACCTCAGCTGCTAGAACACAGAGTAGCTTCATCATAGGGTTAAGTGACTCATACGTTGCGATGTTCGGCCGTCTCTTTCCAAAAGCAAGCACTTTTGCGTGCTTACACCTCGACTGCGCCACAGTGCTAATAGTAGACATGGTAAACTTCAACCCTTCATCCCATCCCTCTTGCGCCCATTGTAGCGCGTTCTGTGTAAGCCCTGCCTCACTAATCTTCCTCACCATGTAATTCATCACATCTAGTATCACATCCTCGTTAAAATTGTGCGGCTCTACGTCCAGCTGAAGACAAACCCCCGTGCCTATTTTCACATGAAGTAGCGATGTGAGCCCGAAACCTGGTAGGACTGGCGCAGCCGTGGCGAAAGGAGTAGAAGGAGGTAAGTAGGTCAGCATGTCTAGGCAATGCACGAGGGATAGCGGCACAAAGTCCTCACAAGTGAGGCGCATAAGAATAGAGGCCTCCTTCAGCTTTCTCTTCGATACAAGCTCCAGGATAAGACTGCGGAACCCGGGCCTCTCTGCCATCAGTTGCTTCCACCAGCCCTTTTTCACGCTACTTGTGGAGCCCATTTGGAGCTGGGCCTGAATCTCCGATCCTGACAGCAACAAAACACCCCCGAGGCACATTATGAGGTATGTAGCAACCTTCGGTGTCGTCTTCAACAGGAACCGCAACATGTGCCACCTAGCAGGGACGGAGGACAACGGCGCGCGACATGCAGCCTCAATGTAAGCCGGGGATAGCTTTGGGAAGTACTTCTTCACGTCTGCTTCTTCTTGTTCCGAAGCCTCCCACGCCACTTGCCACACCACATCGTCAGCTAGGCCTGACTGTGCAGCAACACTCTTTGCCCTTTCGAGATCACTGCTCTCCAAGGCACCCATGATGGCCACCTTGTAGTCGAGCGCGGTGAGGTTGTATAAAGACACGACTAGGTTGTCATGTCCGCCGTCCACAATGCCCAACTGAATGCCCTGATCCTCACGCTGGTGCTGCCGAATGACCGCAAAACCTCCCTCATCATGCGGGAGTCGGAAAACCACACTCTGCGACCACGGATCTGTTAAAAGCAATTCTGTAGTGCTCACTACCATAAGGTACCATCCGCGGCATGGACGTGCAACCCAAGCCACGTCATACGCACTGCCCTGTACCTTGATACGTGTACCTAAGGGCTCCAGATGAGTGTTGACATTCCCAGGGTACGAGGGACAAGTGATGAACTCACCAATAGCACTCTTTCCTCCCTTTCCGCTCTCGGCGATGCACACTGCTAGGCCCCCCTGCTTGGTGATGATGGCTACGGCACTGCCATCAGCATTAAAACAAGCCTTCTGCGGGACATCGAAAAGCACGAGACACCTATCACTCTCGTTATAAGTGCTGAAAAGTACCTGCGGACATATGCTAGACTTGTGATGTATACCTTGGGAGGGGGTCCTGTAAGACTTATTCTCTGCGTGGCCTTTCCACTGGTAGCAACTGAAGATGGATGATTGAGCTGGAACGGACATACCTGGAAGCCCATTTGTAATTGGGGAGATAGAGATGGTCAGCGTGCAAGCTGTCTGACTGCCTGCTGCAGACGCGATATGCAGGTTGCCATTTAGAATTTCCATGCCTACCACAGCACCCTCAATGGGCAACCGTACTGCACTGGGCTTGCCCTCTTTTGTACCGGTGATGAGCAGCCTGCTCCCGGAGTCATACACCGCCCACACATCACCACTGCTTGCTATGAATCTTGTGGAACTGGGATCTTTCAACATGGCAATCTGCTCGCCATCTTTCATCACACATCTTGGGAACACGGTTATATCGTCACCTGCAAGTGCAAGCCACCCTCGACTCACTAGCTCACTGCCGTGGACCTTCTTCACTACACTGCTCTTCTTCAGCCACCCTTTCACTACAGTGTTTTCCACTGGCCATTCATCACCCTCGATGTCGACATCTGCCGACTGGATGATGTATTCCATGTCCTGAGTGGGAGTAATTATGGAGACCCGATGGCAACAAAAAAATACATCAATCTAAAGGGATACAAAGATTATGACAAAGTTTGGCAAAGCCTTCTAAGGATGAATTGAAAATACAAGAGGTGCATATGCTCTGTCTCTAGGGTTGCCCCTTACAGTGCTCGGGTCGACTTGCTTCCGACGTGCCACTGGCCTGGCGGCGGGGGGAGACTGCGTTCGGTGTTTCACAGGCGATTTGGGGTACGCTGGTCTACTCAGCTGCACTGCGCGTGCAGATGCCTGCGAAGCGTAGGAAGCGGGGCGAATTGTGTTGCAGTGTGGTATGGGCATTGTGTGGCCGCAACGAGGAGACGTGGCAAGCATTGGCTGCGGTGCCTCGACAGGAAGGAAACCGTGCAAGCTGGGTGTTGGCGAGACAGACAAAGACGCAGGCACACTCTCTGAGCCAGTACTCTCTGATACACGCACACTGCCGCTCGTGCCACCAGACCTGCTTGACCTTCTGGAGCTTGTTACCTCAGACGAATGGCGCAGAATTGGAGATATGGAATGCCCCACACTGGGCGAGATGGAGTGCCCCGCACTGACAGGAAGAGACGGGGTGTCAGCACCGCTAGTCCTTGATGGTGCCTCAGACCGCAGCTGTTCGCAACCCCAGTCCGTGCTGCAACCGTCATCTGACTCGTGGCCTTCAGGGAACCTCGCTGCGGGTGCCACGGGGGGAGAGCCAGGGGGCAATGGGGGCAGGCCAGCCGGCTTCACCGAAGACTTCGGTGCTGGTTGCCTGCCTCCGCTAAGCCCAGCCAAATGCTCCCTCTGCTTGGCAACCACCTGACGCAAGGTGTCCCTCTCTAGAGTGATTCTATTTAGCTCCTCAGGTGATGTGCCCCTCTTCAGTTCTTCCTGCTGTCTTTGCACTTCGCTTCGAAGTTCTACAACTGCCTTCTTCAATTCGCTCATTTCACTAGACTCACTACTTCCTCTTCTGCTCTGGCTCTGTTCCGTCTCCGAACCCGCACGAGTCGACGAGACTTCGGTATCCGCCTCGGCATGCACCCAAGGATCGGTCTTGCTTGCAGAACGCTCTACACTGCTCCTGAAGTCCTCGACTTCCTTCTCCAAGTGTTCCATGCGCTGCATAGCAACTTGTTCACGTTCTTCGTAAGACTTCGCTATTGCCTCCTGCTCGTGTGCCTTATCCCGCCAATTGTGGGCCTCTTCAGTAGCAATTCGAACAGCCTCCCTGAGCTCTTCTACCTCCTGTGACAGTGCGTAAGTAGGAGGCGTAAGTACATAGACATACATTTGCTAGGTCCGCCTCCCCTACATTTGACTCATGTGCTTTGTCCTGCCACTGCTTTAGCTCCATTTGGCAAGCCCTGAGTTCAGCTTTCAGAGACTCTATCTCCTGTGAAGAGGTTTACAAGACTATGGTATACCTCCATGTGGTGATCGTTGTTGGCCTCTTCTAAATAACTAATGTACTCTACCAGCTGTTGGTTCTCCTCAATCTACGGCGTGAATAAAATTGTGGCAAGCTGGCATACCTTTGTCCGCATGAGCTCCTGCAGAGAATCATCATTCTGCTGCCGGGGGGGCGATGTAGGCATTTTACCTTAGGACTTGCAGGTAGTTTGGAAACAGTAAATAAAAAAGTAGCTCATAAGAGAATTAAACAGCAGCCCCCTGCTGCATCGGACGGTCTTATTCACAAAAATGTCATAACAGAAGTTAGGACACGGGGCGGTTCATAGTGTCCCTCTGGGTGCAGTTAAAGGTTGTTGCATAGAGGTTGCCGAAGAAGTCACCGTAGAGTAGAGACGTGGCTCCCTTGCACATTACGTACACAGAAGACCTTGTGCCAAGCTCAAGGAAGGGCTCGTCAGACTTCTTGTAGTTGTAGATGTTGACAACACTGTCATTGACGGCTGCCACGATGTAGTCGGGGAAGGATATGGGCGCAAAGCACGACACAGACCAGTGTCTTGGTGCTATCTTCTTAGACCAAATACACTGGTATGTCTCAGTATCCCACACCATCAGTTCCGATGAATCGTTAGACAGTATCGTCTTGGAGTCGTGGCTGAAAGACGCACTCAGCACTGTCCCGTTGTGCGCTGTGAAGACCTGCAACGTATTACCCGAAGCTGCACCCCACAACCTGAGGTTCGTGTCCGAAGACGCACTGATGATGTTCTCACCAGATCGCTGGAAGTTAATTGCGGTCACGAGTGACGTATGCTCCTGTGTGTGTAAAGCTTATATGCACGTTGTGAATACCCGATATGTCAGGATTGGCCCCCTTGACTTCTTCTGTTTCACAGGAAAGAGCCTGCAATACCAATCCTGGCAGCCTGTCATGATGAACTGACCATTCTTGCTGAACGTCGCACAAGTCACAACCTAAGAACATTAAGCCTGCCGCCAGCATACCTTAGGATGGACAAAGTTTGAAAGCTGCCGCGCGGTGGCGGTGTCCCATATGATGAGCTGCGTGTCGCGCGACGTCGTCGCAAGGTACTTGTCATCACCTGAGACCACAGCATTGGTGATGAAGTCGTTGTGCCCTATGTAAGAGTGGCGGGACTTATTCGTTTCGAAGTCGTGGCTGTGGAGAATGGCTTCATGGCTAGAGTTCGATATGTAAAGCCGCTCCGTAGATGTGAATGCGATGCATTTGACTCGAGCGTTGTGACCAAGCAAGGTTCTTGTTTCAAAACTAAAGATATCTCTCATTTCGCACTTATGACTCTTGTTCGCTGGTTTTAGCTTTCTGATGGCCTTCTTGGGTTCAGCCTTCTTCGGTTTGCTTTTTGAAGCAGGCAACCCAACAGCGAAGTCACCGAAAACGAAGACCTCTTCCTCCTCCTCTGCCTCGACCTTGTACTCCGTGCAAATCTCTTCGTCCATCTCATTCTCGAGCGCGACAGCGAAGTCGCTGAAGGCGAACACACTATCGTCGGGCGGCTCGTCCTTTTCAAGTGATGAATTGTATTTAACGGTGTAGTCCCCAAATGTGAAACTCTCGGTCGCAACAAGGTCACTCAACAAGACCTCGACAGACTCCTCAGATACGTCGTCCTTAGGAACGCTGAAGTCGCCGAAGAGGAAATGTGATCCCGCAGAGATGTTCAGCCGTGAAGTCGTCTTCTGTATCTCTTCATTTTCTGAGCTCTCCGAGCTCTCTATCACCTCGTCGAGCACAAGCAGGTGACATGGGACGTCTTCCACACAGACAAGCATACACACGGCTGCTGTTACTGCAGCATTTGAGCTACTGGCGAAAACCCCCGACACCACGCTCGCTATCCTCGACCGATGAACCGGCACACAAAGGCTTTGCTCCGAGTGCCCAGATATTTGCGTCCCAGACCCCCTTCGTGATACTGCTCGAAATCCACCTAATCTCGGTTTGTCATTCTTCTTTTCAAGCTTCCCTACCGTAGAAGCCTTAAGCACAGTCACAACGCTCTTGAACTTCTTCTTCTTCGGGAAGAGCACAGCCGCTTCCCTGATGCTCGTCTGAGCATCATGCACTGTGATCATGTCTCCTGGTAACAAGATTCTGTACAGCTACGCAGCTAAACCTATATTGTCGGAGTGAAAAAAAAAGAGAAAAACGATATTCCGCAGCTTGCGAATCGGAGTAGCGCCATATATTTAAAATGGGACTGAAGAAGGGAAACAAGTACATTTTAGCTGGCGCCCCACTTGCTGCGTCGTGTGGGTGAAGCTGATTTGGGCTCCTGTTGGCATTTACGTCTTTTTGCGGAGCATACCGGAGAAGGGAGAGAAGACGAGGTGGGGAATGATCTGGGGCTCGGGCCCGTTGGGCTGAAGGAATTGCTTCTTCTGGGATAGGTAACTAGACGTATGTTTACATACCCTTCGCTTACAGTGCAAGCATCAGACGTGTCACACCACATAAAGGACCCATCGCTGAACGAAACCCTGAACTGGTGGCCGTTGCCAGGTTCATGATCTACCACCACACCAAAGGCGTGGCGCGCTGCGACATAGAGAGTCTCACCAATGCTAGCTGACGTAGGGTGCGTGTTCCATACATCTAAAGGGGTAGTGTTCAAGGTGCCATCAGGCATGCGTTGTGTCCCAGCAGGAATCACAGATGTCACCTGCGGAACACTGAGAGGCGATCCTGGAAACGAGCCCACCAAGGACCCCATAGGTGATCCAGCAGGGCTGCTTGCTTCCGATATTATCTTGTCCTCTAAAGACTGCCTAATCCTCATCTGTTGCGCTGCTTCCAGTTCAGAATGTGCGGCTGTATTCACCACCTCGTTCGGTACCGCCAACCTTTCGGGCAACGACCTATCTTGCTCCCTGTTCCGTTCTCTGCGTTCAGCATCCTTCCTCGCTCTCTCTTCTCTGTTCTTCGCGAGCATCGCCTCAGCTTCATATTTCAGCGACTCGAGTTGCATCCTTTGCTGCAGCTCAGTTCCTGTAATCACAGTCATACATATTCTGTTGCATACCTAGTGACAGGAACTCGAATCCATCTTCCTCCTCCTCTCGCTCTATCTCGTTCCTAGCAGCCTCTTCTTCCTTCCCAAGCTGCCATTTCTGCGTTGCGACCTTTAATTCCTCCCTTGCGGCTTCCTCTTGTGCTATCATTGAAGAAATACAAGAAGCCTCTTCATCCTCAATGGCCTTCCTCGCTACCTCTTCATCAGCTATGAGTGTCTCCGATGCTTTCGCCATTCTCTCGGCAAGCTCCGCCTCCTCTAGTGCTTTAGCCTCGGCAGCCAGCCTGTCAGCGTTGGCTGCAGCATCTGCCGCTGCAATCCTCCGCTGCTCTTCCATTTCCCCTCGCACCTGCTCTCTCATCTTGTCCATGGCCTCCTTGTTGGCAGCAAGAATAGTTTTCCTGACATCGCCCAAGGCTACTAGACCACGCATCCATGCTTGCACAACTCGCGCACTATCTTGAAGGAGCTCTTTCTTGAGCTTCTCCACCTCTAAGAAAGCTTCCTGTTTCATGAACACCTTTGTCTTCCCCATTTGTGCTTTCTCCTTGGGCAAACTAGCCCTGTCCAGGATCTTCTGGCATGTCTCCCGGCATTGAGGCTCGCCTGGTGCTATTACTTTATATTTGAAGAAAAAGTCATCGTGTATAATGCGCACAGGGAACCCTGCTTTCCGGATGCGTACCTGTTGCGGTGCTAAGAAAAGCAGAGGCATACCGTTCCGAGGACACCAGAGCTACTAAGCTGTGCGAGAGTGGACACCCCGTCAAAGTGGAGAGGCTTCTTGGCAGGGTGAGGCTTGATACACCTAGGTGGGAGTGGTGTCAGAGCGGCAGCAAACAATACCTGATCCAATGCGGGTTAGTCGAATTGATGAGGTCCATGAGATCCTTGAGCTGCTGCTTGTAGAAGCCGCCCACGGTCACCTTGGCGCCTTTAGCCTCAGGGTTAGGGGCTGGAAGCAGCTCTGCAAATTGTTGTAGTTGAATATCCGTCACCATACCTTTCATATACGCATCAGAGACCCCGCGCATCATCATCTTGAAGGCGTCCTTCAGGGTGTCACGGTTCTTTTCTAAGAAACCGGGCACTGTGTAGTTGACGTCCTTTGCGTAGTGCTTAATGATGAAGGACTCCTTCGAGAGCTTCTTGATGGCAAAAAACTCGTTTGATGAGTGATGCTCGATCACCTTTGACAGGAAGGCATCGTCGGTTCCGGAACCAAGGGAGCACTCTTCGTCGAGCAATGACATTACGCCACCCTTGGCAGCCACCATGTTGAGGCAGGGCGTGTTGTCGGGGAACACGACAGACGTCACATCAATGCCCTCTGCTCTGCACTCGTCCATGTCCCGCTGGAAGATGTATGTGTTGTAGTGGTGCTGCAGGGACTCGTTCGCCAAATTGATACAGATCTGCTCAAAGCTGTTTACTTCGAAGTCTTCAAAGCCGAAGATGTCCAGCAGTCCAATCCAGTTCCCATCCCCGCCTGTGTCGAGCAGTAGGTTGCACTGCTCGATCAACTTCGAGAACTCGTTATCATACATATGCTTAGAAAGGGAGTCCCTGCAGTCGGCTGCCTTCACAGGAGGCAGTAGTCGCTCAACGTCGGATCCCTGGATGTTCAGCGTTGTGACGCATAACTCCTTCGTCAGAACAGCCTTGTCGCAGCCCCATGTGGCCACTACCTTGTCTATGTCCTTGTCTGACGACGGGTTAATTTTGCTCCCTTCGCCTTCAGGAAGGAACTCTACGTTCTGCAAGTGCAGAATGCCTGCCACAACCTTCCACATGGAGGTGATGGTCTCTTGAGACGTGCCGATCTCCGATAGAGCAAGACACACCTCGTCGTATTCTTCCGCTGTGTCGAACTCCTTGTTAGTTACACAGTTGCCTGATGTGATGCTTTTATACTCACTGTCAGCCCCCAGCTGGTGCTGCGATGCATCTTTGCTACGCACTGCAAGGTAAAAAGAGTGGTAACACCGTTCGCCAGGCCCAGCTGTAACGATTCTGCTTTTCTCCAACAGGTACTTGATGACGAAGGCACCCAACAGGTTCCCTTCATAGTCGAATTTCACCTTCATGAACTTCCCGAACCTCGAGGAGTTGTCGTTCCTGACTGTCTTAGCGTTCCCCCAGGTCTCCAATGGCGGGGACGTCATATTGATCTTCCTCCCTACGTTGGAACCAGCCTCCTTCTGCGCAGGGCCACCTCCTTTTGTGGACAGTGCAGCAAGATACTTCATCACGATCTTTGATGCCTCTGTTTTGCCCGCTCCCGACTCACCAGACACCAAGATGCACTGGTTCTGCGAGTCATTCATCATCTCGTGGTAAGTGTTGTGTGCTACGGCCCACGAGTGCGGTAAGTTGTTCTCTATTCTGTCGCCCTCTGCCAAGTACTTCGGGATGTTGTCGTCCCCGTACCACGGGATCTTAAAATTGAAGGGGTTGAGCGCCACCACAATGGGCCCGATGTTTGTATAAATGATGTCCTGCATATACCGCAGCTTCAACGACCGCAGGATAGTAGCGTCGTGTAGCAGAGTGAGGTCCATGAGGTCATCCTTCTGTTCATCTATCGTGTCTTCTCTTGCAATGGTCATCTGTTCGTCCATCACACCACTCATACCACCGCCATCCCGCCCCTTCACCTCTGCCTTCTTCCCATCCCACGACGAGACGGTGCCTAAGGTCCAACTGACCTCTGGGTCATGGTAAAAAACCAAAGCACCCTCTTCGATCATAGCTACTGGTGTTGTACTGAGATGGCTAATAAGTAGAATAAAGAAATGACTGATACTCAAAAATGAAAATAAAACCCAATTCATGACACCTTTTAAAATACTTTTCGAAACCTACATTCTCACCGTTCTGCAAACGAGTGCAAAGCGCTCGTATTGCTTCCCGAACTCCTCTGCGACCACTCGACGCGTCCGACCGGGGGCTGCATTCCCGAGTACTGTAACAGCTTGTACGAAGGCAGCCTCTAGTCTGGCATGCAGCGGGTGGGCGGCCACTACCTCCCTTAGAATCTGCACGGCGGTATCTATCCCCATTACAGAAACAAGGCAGTTCACAGCATTGCTCATCGACGACAGCACGCATGACTCCCATGAGAGTCGCTCCGTGCAAGTAGTGGTCAATATCTTCCTGAGGAACACAGGCAACATCTGCTGCAAGCTGGCGCAAGATGCAGCCGAAGCAGATGAGCTGCTCGCATGTTTGTAAAAGTTTGCCAACGCAGCAATTGAACGGAACCTGTGATTGACTTTAATCTGCGACCTAGTAACATACCCCGACTTCAGGATGTCCGCTCTCGCCTCGCTGGTTGCATACATGATAGCCAACTTCACCTGCTCCATCAGAGGCTCCGGGATCAGTGACACCTTGTCACAGTACAGTGTGAGACTTCCGGCTAGGAGCTCGAAGAATATATCAGCGAGCGCTGAGTCAGCTAAGAATTCCGTGTTCACGAGACCAATAATGTAGTGCAATCCCAATAGCACTATCTCACCAGCATCTAGCCGCCTACCTTCGTCGCCCGAGTAACCCAGCATGTCCCAGTTGACGATGTCCTTCAGCAGCACCATCATTGACACAAGAGTGTCTGCCTTGTCTTCGTCATCGGTGCTTTTGTGCCGTTTGCTGGATATCTGAACTACAGCATTGTGCTTCCTGTAGGTCTCCATCATCTGAAAGCAGTATTGCAGCAGCACGCTCACCTGGCTGTCCTCCAAAAAGGCGGTTTGTGCCTTTATGAGGTCATCGAGGAGTTCGAATAGCGCAACGATAATGTCGCACCTACTGTGGAACACATCGGACAGCTGGATGAGGACGGGAAACAAGGACTTGATCCAATTAAACACAGCATCCATCCTCTGATGACCCTGCACGCTGCTGCAGCAGACACCTCGAATGCGCGAAAGCACCAGGAGAAGCTTGTACACATATTTGTTCTCACTTACACAACTACCTGTTTGGCTCAAAAGACCTTTCGCCGCTTGCTCAATCGGCGGAAGCAAGTTTACGAAGGCGTCCTTCCCACTGCCAAGACACAGACACTCAATCAAGGATCTCCTCACAGAGAGGGGGAGGTTCTGCAGGGGTGAGTTCTCAGCATTCTCTTGCACTGCCAATACGGACCAACTGCTGCAGGAGTACAGCCAACTATGCAACGAAGACTTTAAAGACAGCGACATGAGCACTTCGATGGCAGCCCCTGTCACTTCGGGGTCACTGGGATATATGCACAGCGCTTGCGTCGATAAGGCGATCAGTTTCTCACAGGCAAACTTCCCATCATCGAAGGCGCTGGTGAAGACAGGTGTAAGCTCGATGTTAGCATCTCTGTCCGGGGACACATAAGACCTGGCCCACCTTGCTAGACCGGACAAGGTCGCAGACACAACAAACGGGCTCACAGAAGAAGCCGTGTCAGCTCTCGCCATACTCAGAAGCCCCTCAAGAAGATTGAAGAGCAAGCCGACGAAAAAGACGACACCATTGGAGTCAGGCTTGGACTCATGCAAGCGTGCTGCCTCGACCAGCACGACAGGGATCCCCGGTATCTCCGACTCGCCGGGGTCAGCCACTAGCGCACAGCCGATGGTCACAATCACAAACAACACGTCGTGGAATGTATCGGGCAGTGTCTGCCCCTGCGTAACATGCGACAGATGGCCCATAAGTGTCTGAAGGCGACTTATCAAAATGGCCAATGCCTCATCAGAGACCTGCCGCCCCAAGAGGGCCACAAAGGACCTTGTGCTATCACCATATTCCTTCTCGTGAGCACCTTCGTCAGTATCTAGAGTAGGTGCCTTCATCTGGCCATCGACAAAAGCCTCGAAAATCGCTTTGCATGACTGCCTGAGGAGCGTCTTCTGCTCGGGCTTGCCAACGTCTTGGTTGCTGCCGTAAAACATCATCTCATCAAGCATGTCTATAAGGTGAGTGCTCCATAAGCACAGCAAAGTGTCCACTGACTCTATGATCCACTCATCGTCGGGCCTGTTGCCATGTTCTCGTGCTATTGCTGATGTGAACTCCGTGAGACGTGTTGTAATCGATGCAAAGCTGGGGAGCATGTACCAATCATTTGACGTAGAACACCAACTGGCCTTCTGGAAGGCCTGACAGCTTGCGAAAACTAAACTACCACATTCTGGGGTGTAATTCTGCACGGAGCGCGACGCCAACTCAAAAGCTACGTTGAGCATGTACTCCAGCCACGCAAGACGTTCTTGCTTGTTAACGAAGATGCTGCCGTGCACGCCACACAGCTGGATGATGGCTATTTGAATGTGGTGTTTCTCTTCTATTGTAGTTGTACCGTGCAGGGCCACTAGCGCTTCAATTACAGACTTGTTCAACATGAAGTCTCGCCACTCAACTGTTACCTTGATACACTCCTCTGGCTGGCTGTCCGGCCTCCTTTTGGTGTAATCCCACGACAAAAGCCCTTCAGCTATCAAGCGCAGGAAAGCCTCTCTGTAGTGACCTGCTGGTGCTGACAGGATGTTCTGTGCATTGAACACTATGGCGAATATTTGCGGCAGTGCCTGTGCCTGGAACGACTGCCGTATCAACTCATGTTGCTCCCACACCATTCCTAAACTACCAGTTTCTGTACTCTGGAACTCCATAATAAGATGTTTTGCCAGAGATATACCGCACATTTTGTTCTCGCCCTTCAGATACTCTAGCATCATGCCTACGATGCAACTTGCCTGGTTGCCCTCGGGGCCTGTGGACCACCCAAGTTTCGTTATAACCGAAATGAGGCTGTATAGTTGCTCCAACGTTCTGGGGTGTAGCGACCCGCCCCTAGTCGACAAGCAAGTGGTCATAAAACTGAATAACTCCTGCCTTGCAGCTGCGGGGAGGGAGTGCCAGTCACGGACCGCAACCTTCTTCAGCAGGCCACAAGCAAAGTGTGCGCAGTATGGGTCGTCAGTCTGCAACAGCAAGCTCGTCGTCGCCTGTAGGATGTGGTCGACCTGGCTGGTTGCCGCCTCATTCACTAGCTGCTCTGCCTCCGCGGTGCTGCCCTGTGCCATCTTTGCTGCAGCAGCAGTCAACCTACCCGTAATTGCATCCATTTTGTAACCTGTGTGTTCAAGTGAAACGAGCTTGGTGCTTGGGTGAATGTTTGGGTGAATACAACGAAGTACATTATTCTAGTAACTCGAACTCGCAGCCAGCTGTCGTAATCTCAAATGCAGGATGCAAGGGCCTTGACATATTCAGTCCTACAAATGCTACGCCTAGGTCTCTACCATTGTGTGCGAAGCTCAGTGTGCACCTGTCTGTATCTATCGTGACGACGATCTCGCTACCGTTGTTGTCAAGGATGTCGGGCCAGTATGGATGGCCCTCATAGCGCAGAACAGGGGACCACAGGGTACCGGTAGTGACGTTGAGGAAGTATGCCTGTGGGTGCCTCACTGCGTTGCAGTACCCTGTCACATTGAGGGACGAGTCGGTAACACCAACCATCAAGTGCTCCGCCTTATCGAGCAGTCTGATGCCCCAGCTGTGCTTTCCGCTCCCTTCAACAAACGATGCAGTGCATATGGCGCTTCCATCGGCAAGGTCTTTCCCGGAAGAAGGTTTCTGCAGTCGCCGCCCGTTGACCCGCAGCCTGGGGGACACGTTACCGAACTCCTGTTTTGTGTGGCACGAACATGCTTTGCATACCATAGCTATGGTCAGTGGCTCCTTCAGTCCCGACACCAGACCGCTGCCTGTCGACAAGCTTGTGAGCACACGGATGCACGACTCCAATGCTGTGAACACCGGCGATGCCAGTTGGAACAAGCACTTGGCGCGCCCTCCGTCAGGTAGAGCAAAGTTGCTGCTCTCTATCTTGACGATGCTAGGGTGCGTGTGGTTCAACTCCGAAAAGTTCTCTGCAGCACTCCTGGCACAGCGCTTGAGCTTTGCAACTGTGGCAACAGCGTCTTCAACAGCAAGATATTCGGCGTGAGAGAGAGCAGCACTAGTGTCTGCCACAGCTACGAGAACCGAGAACAGCGCCTCCATAGCTGTTTCTGATGCTGTCCTGTGATCATGCAGCAGCTGCGGCGGTGTGTCTGTCAGGTTGGCCAGACAGTCCGAGCAATCACGCATATTCATCCACAAGCTGTCGAAGAACTCCTTTGCAACTTCAACTCTCTTAGACCTGTCGTATTTGTCTAAGAATGAGTTGGCACCAAGTCGTGTCCGCATTGCATCAGTGACACCGTGACTCTCTAGAAGCGTGCGCACCTTTGCCATCTCTGTTTTTATCTCACCTAGCTTCTGCATTGCAGATGCTTTCTGACGTTCAAGCTCAGCCAAGAGCTGCTCATCGATACCTCGCAGTGTAGTGTATTGCATCTTCTGGTCCGCCTGTGAAGGTAGGAATAATGTGCGGGTCACCATACCACATCGAAGATCCTTTTCTCACGATTCTCCTGCTGCTGAAGCATCTGGAAATACCTTCCCGCCGCGTCATGCAGAGATGCTTGTGCCATCTCCAATCTGTAATCACCCTCGTTTATGTGCTCATTAATGTGCGCACGTGTGACAGCAGTTAAGTCACTCAGGAACGTGCCTGCAGACTCCGCAAGGTAAGCTGCTGTCGAAGCGCCCTGCGCTTTTGCGATGAGCTGGTCAGACTCACTTTCGACAAGCGACTGGAAATGCCCGACAGCGTCGTCCACATGGTTGGCAGCTGACTTCGCAGAGTTGCACTCTTTCGCGAGCAGCGAGATGCTCTGCGTGAGGTCCGTGAAGTGCTCGTACTGGCTGATGATGGTCTCGAGTGTGACGCTGGCCTCCTGCCGCATGCGCGCGATGTTATTCTCCAGGTCTTCTACCTTCTTCACATGTCGCGTACGCTCTTGCACGAGCCCACACGGGTCTGTCTCGCTAATCTCCAGCAAGGCTTCAGAGCACCTTTTGCATATGTCAGCAAACTTCTGTGTGTCTCGGGCGGTGTCGTTGTAGTCAGCCAACGATGCAGCAAGAGCATCGTTCTTTGTTGCCAACTCGCTCATTCTGTGTCGTTTGTTTATAGCCACGTTTACCCTCTTAGAGCCCCGCACAAGCATCTCATGATGGTCGCCGTCAGTAGTGTCATCAAGAAACTCAACCTCCACAGGATCTGTGCCGACCTCCACTGCTGTTTGCACTACAGCCCGTACTCGTGGGAGCTGCACGCCTTTTGGGTGCACGTACGGCGTGCTGCCACACTCGTCGACACAGGCGGCTAGCATGTCGAGAGCAGCCTTTTGCGTATCGGCAAGAACACTGCTGCCTCTCAGCTCACGCAGCACAGAAAGCACACCTACCAAATCATCCCCACTTCCATACTCGTCAGCCAACGCATCTATGTCACGCGCCTCAGCATGCTTCGAGATGTACGCTTCTGCTGCTATCTTAAACGCTCTCCGTCGCACCTCTAAAAACGCTCGTTTGTTATCGTGCACGTAGCTATCATTCCTGTTCTCCTTGATGGCACTGATGCCTGTTAGGTACTCACTTAGCTCCCATTCCAACTTGTCATGAAAGTCCTTAAGTGACCCAACGTTAAAAAGGGGCGGGATGACCGTCATATCATTCCTGTCGGTAGTGAAACAAAACAAGTACGTGTTGGATAGCTGAAACTACTCGTAAAGGTGGACAGATGAAAAGAGGAATAGCACCGGATACCATCGGCTACCAGTTGCACATAGAACAAAACGTATTAAAGGAGCTGCACAACTGGAGGTTATGATACATGTATACACCAGCGAAAGACAGCCAAGGCAGACGAGCAGACCCGTCCCTTCAAGGGCATACAAATCTGCTAGGTGTTAGAGGGATTATATTTTTACTGGACTACCAGTCTGAATGTTTCCTGGAGTAAGATCCTCCTGGCTTGGCGTGCGCCGCGGCTGTGGTAGTGTGGTGTGGTGGTAGGCTGGGTATACCGAGTATATGGAGGACGGCTTTATGAGGAATGGTGAGCGTCTGCTATTGGAGGGAGAGTAGCTAGCAGACAGCTGAGACACGGGCGTGATCGACCTAAGATGGGATGTCCATAGACGAGTACGGCATACCTTGGCTCAAGGGGCTCTATTGGGTTGTTGACTACCGCGTCACGCGGCACGGGCACCGGTGGGGGGGACGGAGGCGAGTGAGCTATGAAACCTCTGTCACCAGGAGAAAAACTTGCCTTCCTTTGAGCCTTCCTCTTCCCCCGTCCCTTCTCGTCAATAGGTACACTCAGCAAAGGAAAGCTGCTAACTGCGCTGTCACTGATGGACCTTGAGCTCTCTGTCTTCTCCATTTTCTCTGTTTTCACAGGAAGGGGTGCCATCAAAATCTCGAGTGGCTCCATTTTAGAGGCGGAGAAGGTTGGAGAAACTGTGAACTGCTGCTGTAGTTGTCTCTGCTCCTCGGAAGGCTTGTTCTTTCGAAGACGTTTCTTATAGATGCACAAGAGGGCAACAACGCAACACAGTAGTAACACGCAGCAGCATACTATGACAATGAACACGAAATCCGTGTCAGATGAAGGTGGCGATGGTGTGGGCAGGGTCGTCGGAGAAAGAGTAACAGGAATGGGTGTCGCTGAGGACGAAGTGGGCACAGGGGTGACCTTGCACACGCAGCAATGCACAGCAGCTGTGAAGTCTACATTGTCACCTGTACCACACTCGTTAACATTGGCATCGTAGTACAGACATGACCGACCAAACTTATCTAGCTTCGTAGAATGACTTATGCATGTCGACATATCATCGCATCCTATGATGAGTGAATATTTGAGAAAAAAGGAACATTGAAAGATACTACTCTGCTCGTAAGTTTGCGCGGTTTTCCTCAAAACTTCTCACCCCCAAACACCTCCATGAACAGCTCCTCTGGGATGTACTGATCCATATTCGCATTCAACATGTCCGACAACCGCTTCAAGAACTCCTGCCTGCCCAGTGCCCTCTCCACCCCAACCACCCACAGGAAGCTCTTTGTGTACATACTACCGTTGAAGACATCGTGGTGATCTATCGCATCTGTCTCCTTCTTCTCTTCTACCACCTCTTCTGCTTTGCCCTTCCCCTTCTTCGCTTTACCCTTTGCCTTTGGCTTCGGCTTTGGCTTGTTCTTCTTCTCTATCTCAACAGGGCCTGAAGAGAACTTCGTATCTGTCGGAAGAGAGCAACTTCTCCCGAGGAACCCGTCGGTGAGCGTTTTTTCAAAAAACTGTGCCAAGCCTTCTTTCACCCAGAACTCCAGCCCCACCATGTTCCCCATCCACATGTGCGCGATCTCGTGCATCAGTAGCTCAATCGTACTGTCGTTCCCTACCTTCTTCCCTTTGCCAGGCGTGGTCTCTGCACCATCAATGAAGACAAGCCCGTGGTTCTCCATGCCTCCTAAACACAGCTTCGGAACCACGACAACATCCAGCTTTGGAAGAGGGAACTCGACCCCTGTCCATTCTGAACACGTGGCCAATCCATAAGCAGTCGCCTTTAGAAGAAGCTCCAGTGGGTACTTTGGGTTGGGAGTAATGCTTGCGGTGATGGGCACGACTGTGCCACTGGGGAGGGTAACTTCCTGACTAAGTGTCGTGATCTCATAGGGAAAGGTGATGAAGGACAGCACGTACACAGGAATTGGCGGTGTCACACCAAACTCTACTGTTAGGTCTGTCCCTTTGGTGCGTGTGCAGACTGCCGGCATGCAGCTTAGGATAGTGGTTGCTGAAGAGGAGTTCAACACAGTTACAGACACCTTGTATGTGGCACGAATGCTGGGTATGTCGAAGCACGGGAAGGCTTTCCTTCCGTGTGACACTTCAAAGTGCGTCTGCACTACCTTAGATTCCAGACCGCTGAAGTGCACACCCACGGTGCCCTTAATGCTCCCGCGGAATGAAAAAGAGATCTCCGCCCTGCCTTCTTGCATCTTCTCGCACACCTTTAACGACAGCAGCCCATCCTCAGCACGGTCAATATTCTCCAGTTTCTGAGGTTTCTTATACTGTGCTACTTTGATGGCATCTAGTTCCAAGCCTTGTGCGTGGCATCTCACAACATCACACGGTGAGTTGATTGACACCTGCCACGTGCAGCTTCCCGAAAAAGTCTTCTCTACAGGGTTCACGATCCAGTGCACTTGGCATGTCACTGGTGTGAGTGCCTCATTCAGGACCATCTTAGCGTACCTAGTCGAGCTTGTGATGCGGTGAATCCAACTTAACAAAATCTTCGGATTAATGACGCTTCCCTTTGCTTTTCGTCAGTTTCTTCCCGCGGAAAGGCCTCCCTCCTGGGAACATCTGATGCGCAGTGACGGAGTTCTGGTACGGGGTCACCTGACGCTCAATCAAAGCGCGCCGCAAGTTGTCATCCTCTGCTTCTTTGCTGCCCCACTGTACCTTAGAACGATGGGAAAACGAACGCTTAGGGACCGGGGCGGGTGACCCAAGCTGTGAATTGATTAAACAACACTTTGTACATACCTTGAAGTCACCATTTGCTTTATCTAGGAGGAAGGTCCCTTCAGGAACTCGGTCAACCTTTCTCCTAAATACCTGTTCGTTTGTGTGCCAAGTATTCTTATGGTGCACGTCATCCAGACAGTTGACCACACCTTTGTGCGCGACTATACATGATATGCCTAACTCCTGCATTGCCGTGTACAGCAGATACACACTCTGCTTCTGCCCCACTGTCCTTTCATCTACACGTATCTCTAACAGTACTGTGCCCTCGAGTACTGTATACACCTTAAACACCTCCTTACCGTTCGACCCACCGAATAGTGCCCTGTACTGTGCAGGTAGTCGTGACAGCAGCGTAGTCCTTGTCACAGGGGCAGGTGTTCCCAGACCCCGCCTCCGCACTTCCACATTAAGCCTCCCCCTATCTATGTGGTTCTCTATAATCTCTATTGCATTGTCCATCTGCTGCATCGACACTACTCCCCCCTGCCGTGTCACTAACCCGTAATCACCTACCACGACGTCAGGGTCCCTGCGCTGTACCTCAGGGTCGAACCCGAATGATTCATAAGGGCTTTGAAAAGGCAGGCTCGCAGCCTGCCTTCTGTAATACTCGTACGTTTGAGTGTTATGTTGTGCGTAAGACTTAGCCTTAAAACGGCGCTGGGCTGCCAAACCACGTCTGATTACCCTACATGCTAGGGTATTCATGGGCCCTGGAGGGATATTACTAAGGGATGATGCTGCAGAAAATAAAACACAACGAGAACGATACACAACTCAAAGAGTGAGGTGATTGATGCACGTAGCTTTACACGGGTTTGGGCTGCTTTGACCCTTCCTGTTCTGGACCCAGACATCGACGTTATCGACACCTGTGCTTGTGGGCAACCGCACGCCACCTGCGCCGGAAGACGATATCGCAGCGAGGTAGGGTGCTGCGTCGCGGAAGACGATGCTACCTGTGACGGGCCCATTCTCAATTGCGGTGTACAAAAGGGATAAAACAAGTTCTGAAGGCTTCGCACCTGCCGAATCTATGCATATGTAGTACGGCCTCCTGTCGGCCTCTAGTTCATAAACGCTTATGAAGGATCTGCTTGTGTTGCTGGGGCGGAAGACGCATACCTCTCATTCTCTACGTCAGCATCCTCTCGACGCTCATGCTTCCCCGTATCTAGCGGGGTAAGCAGGGTCAGCACTGTCGGTGCGGTGCTAAGATCCTCTTCCATTTTATGTACAGTTAGATACACACGAGCTGATACATTTAAGTTAAGCTCTAATACAAATGCGGGGGCTGGCCTCATGGGCAGCGACATACGAACCTCACCACAGTTCTGCATGCAGTACGTGACAAAACCACCCAGGAACCAGTCATGAGCTTCGTTCCACGTCATCATAAAAGTTCCCTCAGTAGAGGCGTTGGTGGTGCCGCAGTACTGCTTCATCTGACTTGTCCAGTTCGGTGAATGCCACCCCCATTCGCCCTTCCATTCCACTCCCCTTCCCCAGGGGTTCCTGATGTGCAAAAGTTTAATGTCGTTGATGTGAATGACTTGCAGTACGGCGTAGACATGCCCGAGAAGCAACCCTTGCGCTTCGTACTGCTCATCATTCATGTCGCCCCTCTCGCCCATCCTCTTGGCACGTGAAGGTGTCGTGAGTGCCACGACAAACCCCCTGCTGTGCCACTCTGCGATGTCCTCGTACAAGGACAAACCCTGCCCCCACCGCAGGGGCTCGGAGGGGTATCCTGTCAGGTCCATCATAATTAAATGCGGTGCTTGCGTTTCGACCGACTTATAGCTCTGCAGCTGCTTTGCGTAAGCCTTCTCGAGATATGAAGGCCACAAATCAGATACGCTGCTTATGGGCCGTGCCCCAGCAGGCATCCATGCAGCATAACCCTGTTTCACAAGGGTGACAGGAAGGCAGGTGTCTATCACTAGGTCACGCCACCAGCCGTCGTGGACTAGCTGGACACGAACGGCACCTAGCTTAGTGTGCTGT
Source organism: Diplonema japonicum (assembly GCA_964019335.1). Classification (NCBI taxonomy): domain Eukaryota; phylum Euglenozoa; class Diplonemea; order Diplonemida; family Diplonemidae; genus Diplonema; species Diplonema japonicum. Next base: position 677,692 of record OZ025666.1, on the reverse strand, counting down.
GCGGTGTGGGCAGAGAAGAGCCGCTTAGCGAAGTTGATAGGAATGTGTGGTGAGGGTGTCTCAGCCAATATAGTTAGGATGCAAAGAAGAACTGCATTACCGAGAGGGCCACGCTCAAGGTTGGTTGGGCTTGGGGTGCTCTCCAGCAACCCAAGTGGCTCATTCAAGAACTGTCCTGGTCTTGCCCAGCAGTCGATACGCATCCCCGTGCTTGACTGCTGTGGCGGGAACCAGAGATCCACGTACGGGATGCCTCTCAGTTGGCAACTCTGAAGCACAGTACTTTCTGGGTGCTCGCCCTCTAACTCAAGTACCAAACCTGATGCAAGCTGCTCATGCTCCTTTCTTGTTATTTCCATCATGTTGCCGATTCGCTTGTTGATAAAATCTTGAGGAAGGGGCTGCAGTGACCACGAAGGCTTGGGGATAGCATCCTGCCGTGAACTACAAAATGCCTTTGTGCTACCGGGAAGCACTTCAAGGGTCATCTCATCAGCGCCCGTCGAGGGCCGGGTTCGGGTTTCGGTGTCGCCCTCTGCGTGGACGGGTATGCCATCAGGTGGGATCTTCATGTACAACGCGAGCACCTTGTTCGGTATCCCATTGTAAAAGGAGACACGGACGCTGCTGGTCTTCCGAGTGACAAGCATCAACACATTACCCTGCTCGACGAGGGACACGGCCTTAGTGTGCGGGGGTATCTGCGGTGCTGCAACAAGACTAGAGAGGCGCTTGACTCCCTGTTGTGGGGGTGCGTGACGCCATCTGCGTAGTGGTGTTGGCAACACGTTCCCTGAATAAGCTGGAGGTGCTGCACTCCTCTGCTTAACATCCTGCCCTAGCCTGTAAGCTTCTCTGAGCTGCCGCCGCTTCTCTCTCTCTCTTTCGTCCAAAGTCGTGTTGTCCTCAAAGGCAAATGGAACCGTGCGGCCTACAGAGGGACCGCCTTCACCCTTTCTATGCGTTGCTACATGCCGAGGAACCAACAAATCAACAGGATGGCCGGCAGCAGTCCACATTTCCTGTTGTGTTATGCCTAGAATGGCAGCATACCTCGAACCTCTTCGAGGCATACTCGTCTCCATGGATGCGGATGACGGAGTCCCCCGTGTGACGTTTTATGTTGCTTTGGCCATGTTTCGTATGTGACATCACCTGAAGTGGTGCGAATTTGTTGCATAGTGAAGAAATCAAACAATTGAGTTTTTGCAAACAAGTCACTCTATTATCAGACACTCCTCCAGCTTGGAACATAAATCCCAGGTTGTCTCTCCTGTAGAGGAATTGTAGTAGTAAGCAGGACGGCCATTCTTATCTGCGTGCATCATGCTCCACCCAGAGAGCCACAAGCGCGAGGGATTGGGCAGCTCAGCGCACACACCACTCTGCGCTACCACACCTTTGATTGAGGCAAGGGTGGGCAACAGTGTGTTCCACGAGAGTTCAATCTCAAGAGAGTCTTTTGGGAACACGAGGGATAGAGAGCTAAGATCAAATGACACGTAATGCACAGGTGGCCGTGGCACCTTATTCACAGCATACTGGCAACGTGAATTTGACAACGCGAAGAAGGTGATAGTGTCACCGTCTGCGTCGTCGAAGGCAACAGAGTCGTCAAGCTGAGCTGTGACATGTATGTCTGGGTCCTCCTTTCCCTTTATAGTCCATGTATCTATCTGGTGCGGGAGAGAGTCTTGATGCGTGTCCGAAAGGAGGTACCCACCACCAGGACCGAAGTCAGCGGTGTCATTTGTGATGCGCCACCTGCCTGCTGTGGTGCTGTAAAGCCATCTAGGTTGGGCTCCATCCTTTCTCCAGACTGGATGGCCGTTCACCAGGCTTGAGTGCGCCCTGAAGCAGCCCTCGCAGTGTTGCCAGTGGTTCGGGGATGATACCCACAAAACATCAGGCACCTTTGTGGACGACATCCTTCTCGCCGCACTGGCAGCACTCCCACAGGCCACCCCCGAAGTGTGCTCCATAGCCTCCCCCATCCACGCCATCGCCAGCTGCGCTGCCTGCTGCACGCTTGTCTTCCCCTCGATAACATTGTCCGCGCATGCGACCAGCTGCGGCACCCCGACGTCGCTCTTAAACTGATCGCTCATCTCCAGCTTCGAAGCAACTTCGTACAGCAGCGCTGCTGCCTCGGGGACATTTGTAGGCACTTTCAGCTCTTCTTCCTCTTCACTGTACTCATCCTGCTCGTCATCTTCACTCCCCGACATCCTTATATTTTGACTATTATTCGTATTTTTTTGCAAGCTGACTGAACTATCCGTTTCTACTTCCGTCGTGTAAGCTTCCTAAGGCTGGGAAGCACTCGGGTTGCTCCCAGAACTCATCAAAGGTGGTGCTGTTTCGAAGAGCGACCACAAGCAAGAGTCAAGCACTGTGTAGTTGCCCATGGTGTTTGGCAGTGTTGGGTGGAAGGTTATGCCTTTCGAGAGGGTAAGGAGATGGGATGCGCCTTTCGGAGATTGCAAGTGGACACGAAGCCAGTGCAAGAGGTCATCCCGGGGTAACTCCGACAGGTCAGTGCAACCTGCAAACGTGCCGAGGGCAGAGCTGTGCATGCTATTCAGCAGCTGGCATAACGGATGCAGCAAAATCATAGACCTCCAGTTCTCTCCTGTATAAGGAAGAACCTTTCCAGCAGCATCAAGTGCAGGGCACAGAACGTCTGTGCGCTGTATAACAACAGGAGTATAATTGTGCAAATCTTCGGCCAGTCTGTCAAAAACCTTCTTTCTACGTAGCAAAGTCGATACAATCTCTTCATTGTGCCTCCCATTGAAGCACAAACAATAAAAATATGTCTCCATCAGCAAGCACACGTAGTAGTAGTTCGTGGAGCCTGCATCGTATAAGTGCGCAGGGTGTGCAAAGACCTCCAGAAGGCAAGCTAGATGATCAGACACAAGAAGGGAAGGCTTGTACATGTATGGTGACATGTTGAGGAGGATACCCACACAAGAGTCGTAGGCAGAAGTCTCTTCTCGCACCCACCTGGTGTCAGACAGAAGGACCTCAGCCAAGCAAAGACACACCACGTCAAGCATTGAGCCGCTCCGGTTGATAAATGTCTTGTTCGATACCACATGTTTGAGCAATGCTGTGTTCCTCCACGGCCGCTGCAAGATGCTCCCCATGCTGGGCTCAGCAGTCAGCCTGTGCAAGATTGACAAGCAGCACGTCATTTTGGTTACCTGCTTCTCGCCCCGTAGTGTTGCCTTCAACGTAAACAACAGGAGTTCTATGAGCTGCTCCACTTCCTTCTCAGAGCATGCCACTAGGCGCATGTCGGGAGATATCTCGATGCAGTGGTGCAGCAGCAGTAGATGCTCACTGTTGAATGGAGAATCCTTAGTGGAAAGAGGTAGAAGTGACGTTGCAGCCTTCAGCTGCACAGAGGGACCAAGCTGCATACCATGCAGCACGAATAGGACATCGTCCATCTCGCCCTTGCCCAGAAGGTACACGTACTCCCTGAATGTGTCGCCCATCTCCAAGCTCGCGGAGGGCTCCACAGCCCTGCTGTTGATCCGATATTTGCTGTACTGCAGAAATAGTAAAAGTACATGCAAAGAGCATTTCACAAGCTGCTCCTTGCCATGACTCTGGGAAGACCCCGTGAAGGGTATCCACTGCGATACCGCCGACTCTGGTGTGTACCCGCAGACCACATTAAAAAGAGAGCCCAGCAAGGTGGCACGGTGCGGCAAAGGCACCGACGTGTCGCACCACATCTTGTGGAAAAACGACCTCCCTGCCTTGGTGCCTTGGGGCATGAGCGTCGAAATCACCGCACGAAGGACAAACACTCTGGCGTTGATGTACTTGTGTGATGTGGGGTGCCCGAAGGTCTGCCACAAGAGTTCTCTTTCTGCTTCGCTGCTGAGCCCGATCCCGTGGGGCTTGAAGCACCCGTCTGCGAGGTAGTGGGTCATGTCATGAGGGACGTCCGTTGTGAAACCAGGACAGTGCAGAAGGCTCATGAGTGAAGACACTAAAATGAAGCCCAATGTGCTGTCGAGCCTGCGCCCACAGAGGTCTTTGAACTGCCCTGCACTGGAGAGGCTGCTGTTCTGTATGAGGATCGAGTCGATAAAGTTGAACTCGACATCGGCTTGCAAAAGCACAGGTAGCAGGCGCGACGTGATCCGCAGCGCAGTCATGACAGTGACGTGATACTTACGTAGGGCTGAGACCCTAGCCTTTACCCCCTCGGAAGGTCCTCCGAGGATGCCCAACACTTCTTGCACGTAGTACGCCATTTGTTCGATGCACTGGAACAGCAGCTGTGCACAATTCTGCGGCTGACATCTGCTCATACTCTTTGCGTCCCTTTCGCTGAACTCATTTTTCTCCAAGACCTGTGCAAACACACTCTTCCAAAAGTTCCCCCGCTCTCCTGTTTCACTGATGCCAGTGAGTGGGTGCTTGATCAACAACTCGATGCACCGCGCCTGTGCCTGCAGCACTTCATCTTCTTGTTGGAAATACAACATTCTTCCTGCGGTGACTGCACAACGAGTAAATTGACGCACAAAAAGCAAGCTGAATGATAGTTACCTGCAAGAAGGAAAAGACGGAAACACCAAAAATAAGACTTATCCAGACACACTTGACGCGCTGATTGATTGGAACGACTAAAGACCGAACTGCTCTGAGAGACTCTTCTTAAGGCTAGGTGGGAACTGTGGAGGTATATGAATAAACAATTGATGTGCACACCTGTGCATAGTAGTCAGCCCAGCCCGCACCAATGTGGGACTTGAAGCCGCCCAAGATGGTTATGTACTCCTGTCTGATCGAGGGCGGCATGCTTGTCATTGAGCACAGCGCATCACAGACATAGGCGAAGCTGTTGAAGCACCCATTGGGGTTCACCCTGATCATCCTTGCAAGGCCAAGGAAAGAATGCTCTTGCTCAATCGATTCCGTGACCCTTCTGATGTTTGTGCACCACGACTTGATGAAGTCTTCCATCCTCGCACCAACCACATCAGGACACACGAGCGCCAGTCGTCCCAGCGACACTGCTGCGTTCTCCAGCAGCATGTCGTGTCTCTGGCTGCCCTTCAAGTTCATGATAGGAACCAAAGCCTTCACCAGCTACGTTTGTGTTATTTTGTATTCGGGCAACATACCTGATCGGGCCCTTCCTCGCCTACTAATGTCCTGAAGTTGGCACCTGCCTTGACTGCAATCTCTCCTATAGCCCACACCACGTTGTTACACACGTTGATGGAGCATGGGTCCAGCGATGCGTAAACAAGGGGGACAATAGAAGTAACGTGTGGCTGGACATGCGGCCAGCACCACTTCGTGAGGTCACCGAGGAGTGCAAAAGTTGACTGCCGTATCTTGGCATTGGGGTCGCGCATGTTCCCTACCAGCAGCTGCATGAGAGGACTACCACCGACAAGAGGCTCTACAGAGCTGCCCAGGCCATCAAGGAGCCCCCCAATAAGATCCACGGCGCACACGATGTACTCTTCGTCGCCGTGATAGTCAGATTGAATTCGCGCTTCTGTGTTCTGGAGGATAACACGCACAGCTCTGTCGAAGCACCCCTTCACCCACGGCTGGAACCCAGGCCCCACAGCTGTTGCTACTGCTGTCAGGCATGCCATGAGTGCCTGGAGACGTGTGTCGCTGTCGGCGACAGTCTCCCACCTCTGCGTGAGGGGCGGCATGATAAGCTGTATCATCTCAGGGGTGTTAAGAGTGCCGCCCACCGACTCTGCAACAGACACGATCACATTGAACAGCAGCTGCAGGTTCACGATGTGCGTAGTGCTCAACGAGCGGTGCACCGCAGTCAGGATGGCTGTCACGTGGGCTGGCGTCAGGTCTTCACTTGGATAGCCTTCCAGCATATTCGTCATTGCACTGCACGAGCTACCGACAACCTTCTTGCTCGGGTCGCAGATAAGTGTCAACAGGGCTTCGATGATGATGTTGTTGAAGTTTCTGTCAGTCACGCTACTGCTGAACCTCCCTAGCGTCCACGCTGTGATGGACCTCACTAGCGGGTGGGGGTCCTGTAGGGGTGGTGGGAGTGAGCCCTGAGTGTCTGTAGTGAGACCCTTTATGAGCTGAGGAAGGTGAGGAGCCATCGCTTCCTCGCACCCCTGCGACACTGCCCCAAGGGCAAGGATGGCCGCCTCTCGGACCCGCCAGTCGTTCCCTGGCTGCAGCATCTTAAAGACCTCTGGCAGCAGCAAGCTGATGAACTTCGTGTTGTCGACGTCCTCCTTCATTCCGAAGCAGAGCGATAGGGCGTCCAGTGTCGATGCACTGCTCCTCCGCAGGTTCCACGTCGTGGGGTCCAGTTCGCCTACAGCGTCGTCGTCATCATCCTCCTCTTCTTCGGAGTCCTCCTCCACCTCCCTTTGACTGCTCTTCACCCATGTTGGCTTCACGTTCTCCTCTCTGTCAGGGACGCTGACACTGTCGTCCTGCAGCAGCGCCTGTTCCTCACTCTCGTTATACGGCATGCCGCGCAGGAGAGCACCAACCAACCGCGGCAGCAGCTCCTGCATGATGGGGTTGTTGTAGCACTCCTCGATGATGACAGACCAGAAGTCGCACGCTTCAAGAGCCACTTCTTCATTTGTGGTGCAGTACTTCTCCTGAATCATGAGCACGTACTCCAACGTGTTCTTCAGATGCGGCATCAGCATCTCCATGTTCGTCTCTGCAACAAACACAATTGCACGGCACACAGCAGTCTGTGTCTTGGGGCCCTCCATCGAGAGCTTCATGGCACCTTCCAAGAGCTGCGGCATGTGCTGCACAATGCAAGGAGGCAGCGACAGCTCTCCCTGGTTGTTGTCCTTGATGAGCATTACAACGTGTGCTCCAGTGCAGAGGTGGACGGCACTCCAAAGGCACTGCTCCCTGACCGTTGGGTCGGAGTGGCTGAAATGAGTCAGGAGGTGTGGCAGCATGGCGGAGGCCTTTGGCGTGTCCCCTTCAAGAAGCTCTTCGATGCAGTCCTCGCAGATGTTGGAGATGGCCTTCACGGAGCCGTGCACCAAGGGCTGGTTTGCGGATGATAACGAGTTGCAGAGTAAGGTGAGGAGGTGGCCGAGGGAGCTGGAGCTGCCCTTTTTGGCCAGCATTGAGACGCAGTTTGCTGAGGCGTTGCTGACACCCTTCTCGGCGTCGCCAAGACCTGCCATCACCTGTGACTGGATGTACTCCACGCTTGGCAGGATGCCTTCCTTGTAGTTGTTCTTGATCCCGTTCTTGAGGATGATTGTGGCCCATTCACGGACGGTGGGCCCCAAGCTCGCGTCGCTCATGGCGTGGGCCAGGTAGCAGTTGAAGTCCCCCCGCTTGCTGTACTCCTCGAACTGTTCCCATACCTTCTTGATGACCTCAGGGTTAGGGGTGGGGTTGGCCGCCTGCTGCAGCATCCCTACCACCTGCGCATAGTGCTCCGCTGTGGGCGCGAACGACATCCTGCCCCTCCTGAAGGCGTGGGCTGCAGCAACAAAAAGACAAGATGACAAGCGACAAGAAGCACGATAAAGAGAAAATAAAAAAAGCTTCTTCAAAAAAGAAAAAAAAAGACATGAGGGGAGGTGGGAGCTGAAAGGAGAAAATAGGGAAGGGGGGACAGGGAGCGACAGATGTGACCAATCTTTTGAAAAACTCACAAGGCTACATAAAAAAAAAATAACAATAAATATATATGAGTTAAAGGAAGTCTTTGTGAGACGCCCCCTTGTTCTCATCTTCTACCTGCAGCTGGGAAGGCCCTCCTTCGTTTCACCTTCTTCAGTACCCTCCCTAGCTCCCATGTGTGCCAGATCTTCTTCATCTGTCCATGCAATCTCCTCGCTTTCTGCTGTACTTCTGCGAGATCCCCCAGCTTCCCTCCAAGGGTCTTCCCGGTCACGTTCTCGAAATCCAGTGCCAGCTCCACCGTCGACACTGACGTGTTCCTGCTGCCTGCATACCAGCGCAGTTGCCGCATCCACCTCAGCACCTCCTTCGTGTACTCCCGTAGGACATCCCCTGCCGGTAGCTTAAAAAATAAAAAAGACTCACTACGATGGGGAAGTGTTAACCAACGACCCCACCAAAAAAAAAGAGGGAAAATGCATAGAGTAACAAAAGCATAGGGACCACACTGGGGAGTTTTTTTTTTATTTTGTTCTTTTTTTTTTCTTTTTTTTTTTTCTTTTTTTTTTCAAAATCTACATAAACATGGAAACGGGGCCGGGGGGAAAGTCATTTTGAAGTACAAAAATAAATAAACACTGAAGTAAAGAGAGGAAGAAGGGGATACTGCCAATGCACAAAAAGAAAAAAAAAGAAAAAAAAAAAAAAAAAAAAAAGAGACTATTTAAAAACTAATACTGCGCATTCGCAAGGGTTACCTACACTGTCACGAAGCAGACTGTTAGAGGAGAGAAGGAGAGGAGGAGAGAGAAAGAGAAAAGGGGGCTGCAGGGCTGTCACGTTTCAGCTGATTGAAGAAGAAAAAAAAAGCTTAAAACGATGATATTGTGCAAAAAAAAAAAAAAAAAAAAAGCTATTTATTAAATGAAAATCAGATAGCCTGATTTCACGTGTGGGGTCCCCTTTTTGACTCGTTTTTTTACTTCACTCGCTTCGCTCGTGAAGTAAAATCACTCGTCAAAAAGGGGCCCCACAAGTGAAATCATGCTCTGATCCTATTCAATACTGCATTTTATTTAATGATGAGCTGCTCTCGAAAAGAATTTAGGTGCTAAGTGTGGCTTCGCTGCTGCCTGCTTGTAGCGGCGCAATGCGAGTCTTTACGGTACTGGGTTTGGTATGATCAATTCGGCGAATTGATGTTGACGTTTATGTCAAACGTGATTCTGTGCACTGTTGAAGAAGTGGGCTGTGTCGAAGGGGGCAGGGCTGAAGGGGGCGTTTGTTCCAGCCCAGTAGGCGGCCTGAGACCTCTTTGCTTGCTGTATCCGAGCGTTTTACGTACCGGTTCATGCCGGCTCCTTCTTGTAGGCTATTTTGCTTGCCGTTGGATGCCCTTGGCTCGCTTCCCGGTCGCCTTCGGTTTTCTTCCCATTTTGCTAGAAATGACTGTGGGCGTGAAATAAAGTACCTGATTTTCACGCCCAGCAACGTTTGGCTTTAAAACATGAGGAAAAAATCAGATACTACACGCCCGTGAAATAAAGTGAAACCTGATTTATATCTTCCGGCCTAAATCTTTTGAGAGAGCTGCTCAGAATTAAATAAAAAAAAAAAAAAAAAAAAGTGTTCTTTGTCATACGATGTTTTGGTGGGAGAAAAAAAGAAGAAAAAAAAAAAAACACTAATAAAAAACTTTAAAAAAGAATGAACACACTATTCCTAGATTCTTAATGTTCCCCCCACCGTCGGAGCTTCTACAGCATCGAGGCACGGGGATGCAGGGAGACGGGGCAAGGGGAGGGGGACAAAAAAAAAAGAAAGGAAAATCTGCTGCTACCCTCCTGAACAAAACATGGCACTTTGTACTGCATAGTGAGCTGCCAGAGGCAGGCAGACGGTGAAAGGGAATGTCGTAGGTACCTGTCCTTAGCTACCTACAGCAAACCCTGCGAGAGAAAAAAATATGGAAGTTTCTGATTTTTTTCTTTTTTTCGCTCTTCCTTCTTTACGCACTTAGACAGGAAGATATAAAAGAGAGGGGGGAAAAAAAAAAATCAAAAGCACCGGTCTTTATAGGACTAGCCCTCTTTTGTGCTTCTCCCCGTCTCCCTTGTGTTTTCCTTTCCGCTAAAAGGGTCGACTGACTGTTTGTGTAGGCTGGTCAGCCACCTCTCTTCCCCTTCCTTTCTTTAGAAAGCGGAAGGTACGCAAAAAAAGAAAAAAAAAAAAAAAAGGAGAAAAATAAAAACAAAACAAAACCAAAAAGGAACCTTTTTTTTTCTTTCTTCTTTTTCCCCAAAGCGCACCATGGAGATGGAAGGATTTGAACAATGAAAAAAAAAAAAAAAAAAAAGAAAAAGAAAAAGAAAAAGAAAAAGAAAAAGAAAAAGAAAAAGAAGGTCAGATTTTCCTTTTTTTTTGTTCTTCTTTTTTTAAAGAGGGTAAGAAAAAGAATAGTATTCAAAGGATACATGCACCTCCAACAATAAAAAAAATTGGAGAAATTGTGTCTAGAACGTAGCAGGACCGTCCCATAGCAGGTAAAAGCCGTACTAGGTAATAGACAATTCACTTACGACCATAGTGTTTTCTTCTTTTTTCTTTGTTCTCAGCACAAAAAAAAAGTAGGGAAAGGTGAGGGGAGGGTGGCCTTCATCTTCTTTCTTCTTTCTTTCTTTTGCTTTGCTGTAAAAAAAAAAAAAAAAAAACACAAGAAAAAAAAAGGACAAAAAAATAAAGAAGAATAAAAAAAGGCCATTAGCCCCCCCTCCCGCTTTCTCTCTTTTTTTTTTCCCTTCCCTTCCTTTCTTTTCTTTTCTTTTATTTCTTTCTTTTTTTCTCCTTAAACAAAAAAAAAACCTTTTCTTCATTTTTGTGTGAGGTGATCGATCTGTTTCTTTTGTGTAATTCATTTCTTCTTTTTTTTTAAATTATTTCTCCTTTTCCCACTTTCACCTTTATATCCTTCTCGACAAGGATACTCTCTCGCAATGTTCAAAAAAAAAACTTTTTAAAAAAAAAGGGGGGGGGGAAGACTCCCTGGAAAAAGGTACAGGGGTACATTGAGTACAGGAAACGTGGGGAATGCAATACAATATAAAAAAAAAAAAGAAAAGAAAAACAACCGGTTACCGAAAATCCTGGACATTAATATGAAACGGGAAAAAGTTTCCAAAAACCTTTTCTTTACTTAAGGTGGACATCAGTTCTTTTTTTTTTTTTTTTTTCTTTTTTAAAGAAAAGAGTCGTGTTGCCACCATATTACCCTCTCTCTGTCTTCTTCATCCCCTCTGCAAAAAATGGTCACTTTAAAGTAGTTACAAAACACATTATGGTCAATTTTATGGGTCTTTGTCACATATCTGATGAATTCGGTGGGTTCTGCTTCCTTTTATAGTGCATTTACGCTTTATTTTATCTCCCCCCAATCGAATTCTTCTTTTTCTTCTTTTTTGGATATGATAATCCTCTGTCAGTTTTTCTTTTTTTCTTTTTTCTTTTCTTCTTCTTTTTGGTTGTATAGTCATGGATGGCATAAAGGAGTAAGCGACTACAAGTGACACATACAGGGGTGACTAACAGTTGGTCCTCTTTTTTTTAAAAAAAAAAAAGAAGAAGCCAAAGGAAACAGTCCTAGTTTGAAAGAAGGAAAACGGCAACGAAAGCAATTGAGGAAGTAGGGGGGGAAATGAGGAGGGGACAATGAAATTCCCTCCCTCCCCCTCGCACCCCCTTCTTTTTTTTAAAAAAAACTTCTTTCCTCTCATCTTTCCGGTAAAAAAAAAAAATAGAGAAATAAAAATAGTAGATAACAAGATTGGGTGGGGGGGAGCTGAGGAAAGGAGAGAGAAAAAGCAGGAAAAAAAGAGGCAGGGGGAAAGAACAGGGGGGAGGAAAAAAAAAAGAGAAAAAAAATAAAAGTGCTGCTTTTCAGTGCGACAGATTCCCTCCGGTCTTTCTTTGAAACATGGAAAGGAAAGGGGTAGAGGGCTCTGTAGGCAAAAAAGTAAAAAGAACAAAAGATCTGAATCTTTTTTTTTTTCCCGTTTCACTTTCTTTTCGCCCCCATTCCCCTCGCCGAGATAAAAAGCTTGCCTTTTTTTACTTTTTTTTTGCCCCACCCCATATGCACCCTTTCATTCTTCTCCCCCCACTGTTTTCTCCCTCCTATAAATAAAAACAAAACAAAAAAAACAAAAACAAAGGGGGAAAAAAATTCACGAACAAGACATAGTAGGGGGAAGGTGCTATCCCCCAGTCCCCCACCCCCCTGTTCTTTCTTTTCTTCTTCTTTTCTTTAAATTTCTTTCAATTCATTCCTTCCTCTTTTCTATTTTTTTTTTTTTTTTCCTATTCCTCAGCAGTCGGTGTTCAAAGAACTCATGTAAGATGTCCTGTGTGCATAAAATACAAAAAAAAAAAAAAAAAAAAAAAAAAACATACGAAGGTAGATGGAAGTTCATGGGGAATCCCTGCGAGTCAGTACCTGGGACAGTGTCGACAAGGGGAGAGGAGTGGAGGAAGGTGGGCACGTGGAGGTCATCATGCTTGGCCATCTCAAGGATGATGTCCTTCACAACATGCAGGTGGCGGTCCGCGTTGTTGGGCACAATGTAGTCCTCCACAATTATGGCGTTGGAGGGGTTCTTGAACACACACTGCGGGGTGTTCTCGATGATCAGCACCTTGCTCATGTCACGCCCGAGGAGCGTGAGGTCCTTCGTGTAGGGCACACCTGTGAACCACAGATCGCTGCGGTAGATGTGATGGTGAAGACGGTCGCCCAACGGGTCAAGTGTGGGCATGATACGCGAGGCACAGCGTTCTGTCGAAGCAGTCCACAGCACCACCTCGCAGACATGCTTGATCTCGTCAAGAAGTGCCTCGAAGCATGGCCTCCAGAACACCGGTCCTTCCCTGAACCTCACCAACGTTTCGTCCAAGTCCAGGACGACCACCACCTTCTTTTCTCTATGCGCCTTGTGCGTGGGTAAGAGGCCCCTCATGGAGGGGCTTTCTTCGTCGCTGTCGCTGACTTCTTCGCTCGCTCCGCTGGAGAGTTCTGTCTCCCTGACCTGCTGCTCGTCGAGTTCTTCAGTCCTCTCGAGCTCCACGGCCTGGTTCACCTTGCCGCCGACGGGCCACTGGATTCCACCACCGGTCATTTTTTTTTTTTTTTTTTTTTTTTATAATAACTTTTGAAACAATTGGGTGGATAGAAAAAAAAGAGAATAAAAAAAAAAAAGGCAAGCGGAAAGAGAAAAAGATGTCTTTTGAAGAAAAAAAAAGAAGAAGAAAAAAAAAACGCTGGGGAGAATAGGAGGGGGTGGTAATAAAAAAATGGAAAGACAATAGCCTTTAAAAAAAACCCCCCCCCTTAAGAAAAAAAAAGATGGAAACAATGAATGAAGAAATAGCCTTTGCGTTTCGAAAAAGAAAAAAAAACTTGATCACCCACACTTTTGTACCTATTTCTTTTTTTGTACAAGTGTGCCTGAACAGGGCATTCTCCCCTCGCTGTTCCTTCCAATACCTGACACAAAAGGCTAGTCACTTATCCGAATCACATCTTTTTTAAGGGCCAAAGAAAATGGGGGGGTTACGGTAGGTGGTTACGTAGGGGTGTCAACATTAAGGGGGGGGGGGGTGCTCCTTTTTCTTCCCCATTCTTCTTTTTGCTTTCTTTCTTTTTCTTCTTTTTCATTTTCTTTTTCCTTCTGCTTCTGCACTGGCCCACAGGCCACATAAGAGCAGTGTGGGTATCTTGAGTGTTGTTGTGAATAAAAAAAAAAACATCTTTTGGAAAAAAAAAAAAGAAGGGCTCTGTAGGCTATCGGTGCTGGGAAGAAGGGAAAAAAATAAAATAAAAAAATAAGAAGAAGAAAAAAGAAAAGGAAAACATGAAAGACAAGGAAATAAAAGGAGCAAGGGGGGGGGGGGGGGGGGGGGGGGGGTTGTGGTGTAGATACGGAGAAACATATAAAGTAAAAAGGAGGGGAAGGGTGGGTGTAAAAAGCTCTATTAGGAAAGAAAAAAATACGCTAAGACCTTGTAGCTAAAAGCGCAACAAAAAAAAAAAAGAAAATTCAGCATTTCATGTGCTTATACTTCTTCTCCTCGCCTGCCTTGCATTGGGGATAAGAAGTGGCTGTGAATCCTACTTCTTACTCTATTTCTTTTTCATTTTCTTCCTTTTTCTTTTCCCCTCAAGGGCACCCCTAGGGCAACAGGGCGGTAAGCCGCTTTGCCCATCTCATTCGTGGGGTGGAGGCGAACCGTCGTATATTTCTTTTTCTTCTTTTTCTTTTAATCTTCTTCTTTTCTTATTTCTTCTACGTTTCCCTCCTTTTTCTTTTCTTTTTTAAAGCTTTTCTCTCCCATTGGAGCAAATAAAAAAAATAAAAAAAATAAAAATAAAAAAAAACCGACATCATTAACCTTCCCCCTCCTAATTCGTGAAGAAAGGTGTCTTTGTGAGGCAACCCTCTTGTTCCCACCCTCTACCAGCATGTATTCTTAATCAATATCTCGGAGAAATTATTTTGTGATTGTATGTTCTTCTTTTTTTCCCGGGGGCTCTTAAACCTTAAAAAATATAAAAAAAATAAATAAAACTACAAAATTCGTTGGTACCATTATCCTTCATCACAAAAGGACTCTGCATATCGTTTGTTTTCCAGCTTCAGAAAAAAAAAAATCTTTTAAAAGATTCTTCTTATTCTTGTAGGGGCCGGAGAAAAAAAAACCTTTCTTTTTCTTCTTTTTTCAATGAACTCATGCGCACTTCGACAGTCTTATCTGTTTCAAGATTTTCTTGTTTTCCCATTTTCTCTTTTTTTTCTTTTTTGTTTGGACCTTAAGAGAATAAGAGATGGGAATGGGGAGGGGTGGGGGGTATTTAGGAGAGGGGATCATGTTTACTTCTTTAACAAAAGGATAGGGATTCTGCACCATCTTATCATCAAAAAAAAAAAAAGTGTAACGACCTTACAAACCTACCTGTTCTATCCGTCCCTTGGCCATGGACTCTGTGTCTCTCTCCCCATCTGCTTTAGGTTAGTGCGTCCAACCTTCATTTCTCCTCTTCTAACAATTACGCAACTCATGCCATCGTGTTGCTTGCAAGTGAGGAATAGAAGAAAAAAAGTAAAATAACTGAGCACTCGTGAATAGGGGAGCAGTAAGGAAGAGGGTAGGGAGTAGGAGAAAGGGGAGGTCTTCTTCTTTTTGTGTCTCTCTTGCTTTCTTTTTTTAAATACCAAGTAACTTTCCTTTCCCCCCCCCCCCCAACCTTTTCTTTTTTTGTTTATTATTTTTCCCCCTCCACTTCCAGAGGAAGAAAAGAAGAAGAAAAAAAGAAGGGGGGGGAAAAAAAAGCAGTATTTCTTCTTTTTTACCATCATGAGTTTCCGGCTAATATACTCTTCCTTCTTTTTTTTTTTTTTTTTAAAAAAAATATATATATTTTCTCTTTTACAAAAAATCTTTGGTTCCTCATACATGGGGGAAGGGGAAGGAAAAACAAAAGGAAGATATAAAGTCTCTCTTTGCTCAAAAAAAAAAAAGAAATTTGAGAAAAAAAAAAAAGAAGGAGGAGAGAGAATAAGGCACCACGCTCCCTTGCTGTGTAAAAAACAAAATCTTGGCAAGGGAAAGATACTGAATATAGACTTGTTCTAGGAACACCTTCCTCTTAGCCCCAACCTATTCCTTTTCAAAAAGGGGGGGGGGGGGGGGGAGGTAAGAAATATGTCTTTTTCTCGTTTTCTTTTTTCTTCGACTAAGCGACGAGGCTAATTGTTTGCACTAAGCAATGCAATTTACAACAATATACACCTTCATTTTCTTTTTCTTCTTTTCCATATTTCTGTATTCCTTTTGTTCCCCCCCTTGGGGTCCTTTTAAAAAAGAAAAATAATGTGGGATCAATAACACATATTCTTACTTGAACGGAGGGGGAGGAAACATTCTTCAAAAACAAAAAAAATGCTCTTTTTTGGAACTAAATAAATCTGTTTAGCGATGAAGGAAGTGCAGCCTTTCAAAAAAAAAAAAAAAACATATGTTCTATTTTTTTTTTCTCTTTCTTTTTTTTCTTTTGAGGCCGAGCTCTTCTTTCATTCCTTCCCTCGCGGGTTCTTTTTTTTTCTTCTTTTTTTTTTCTTCTTTTTCCCCCCCCCTCCTTTTTTCTTTTTTTTTCCAAACGTTCGTCATCACTTTATTGCACAAAACAGGGGCTATTCCATGCCCCGTGTCACCATGGCCTCCCGTACCTGGGGACGGTAACGGGTACCTCGTGGTACTGACGGCCTGGAGCCATATGAGCTTTTGAGTAAAACGGCTGCTTCTTGACTGCCCCTGAGTAGTCCGGATAACTCCGCGATGGTGAGCTCCCCCCGTACTCGGGTGTGTATGTGTAATAAGACCCATCAGAGGCGACAGTAACCCTCCAGGGAAGGCAGTGAGAATGCGAGACAGGGGAAACACCAAACGGGACATCTAACGGAAAGCTAGGGAGGGGCTCACAGGGTACTGGCTTGAGCGCTCCCTTCACCCCCTTATTGTAACTAGTGCCCACCTTTCTGTACCCGTTAACAGGGGTGTGATCAACACCAGTGGCCTCCTCCTCTTTCTCTTTGTAGCCGTAAGTGTAGCTTTCTTGGTAAGAGAAGGACTCCTCTACATCAAGAGAGTACTCCTTACCAGTTGCCTTATGGTGCTCTTGGGTGATATGAACTTCGCCGTCTTCAGTATCATCAAGAACAGAAGTAGCGGTGGCATGGAGGAGGAGGTCCCACTTCACTTCTTCATCTTCTTCAGTGGCGTTCTGTATATGATTTTGAATCTTTTTTTTTTTTCTCCAAACCGTTTGAGGGGTATCGGCTGATATAGGATCGTCAGATGAGGGGGGCGAGGATACGTTAAACTGAAAAAGGGGTTTCTTTTTTTTCTTTTTTTTTTCCTTTCTTTTTTCTTTTGGAAAAAAAATCCACCTGTAATGAATCGCCAAGTTCCTTCACACCTTCTATCGTGGCAGCAGCATCCTTTTTTTTTTTTTCCCTTCTTTTTTTCTTTCGTGCCAGCATACCACGTCACCATACTGTGCCATTATCTCGTCAAGGTCATACATGTCTTTTGGTGGTTTCTTTTTTGTTGTTGTTATTCTTTGCAGGCAGAATCTTTATCGCTTACCACCTTACCCTTTGCGCCAACGTTATGTGTGTAGGTTAAGAAATCGTTGGACTTTCCCTTTTATTATTATTCTCTCTTTTTTTTTATTCTCCCCGTTTTTTGTTTTTCCTTTGGGTGGGTCATTTTGATGATGAATGGCGGCACTCTCAAAAAAAAATAAAATAAAAAACAGAAGAAAAACATGAGTGTGTGAATGTTAAAGAAAAGACAAAAAAGGGAGAGAGAGAGAGAGGGGGGGGGGGGGGGTACGGTACTGGCAACAGCATGATAAAAAAAATATATATATAAGTTAAAGGAGGCCGGTGTTGGCGGCCCTGCACAAGAACTGTCTACTTGATTACAGGGGGCGCGCCGCGGCCGAGTTGTAGCTTCTTCTGCGTTCCGCGTCGTGTCCTTAATGCGTGCGGTGTACAGCTCAACCCCAGCCGGTGCGTCCCGGGTAACCAAGACTCTGCGCTCGTGCAGTTTGCTGCCTGTTCGTCACCCTGAGCATCTGCATTATGTTCTTCCACTCGGGCGCTACCGGTGATGACCGACGAGGAGCGAACAACACATCTGATGTTTTTCTTATATTTTCATGTTATCCCCACCACCTGGGAAAAAAAAAAGAAGAATGGGCAAGTATATGTATGTGCAAACCTTCTTTTTCTTTCCCCCAACACATACTGAGCGCTGCCGGCATTTCTTTTTTTCTTTTTCCCCTTTCTTTTTTTCTGCTAAAGAAATAAAAAGAAAAATCCATTTTTCTTTCTTTTCTTTTTAAAAAAAAAAACCAGATTATCATCTCGCCCCCTTTTTTCTCATTTTCTTCTTTTTTCTTTTTTTTTAAAAAAACACCCCCCTCCCCTGAGTGTGCCACAAGTGTTCTTTTCTTCAACAGGTAGATAGGAAAAAATAAAACATGATCTCCGTGACCAAACCCCATGCCCCTCCCTCCCTCCCCTTGTTTCTTTTTTCTTTTTTTCTTCTTTTATTTTTAAACACTTATGAGCACTACCGTTTACAAAGAGGAACAGGAACGTCTGCAAATTAGTTCCTTCTTCGGGCTGGGGGGGGTGGAGATAGTCCACTTTTGCTTCTTTTCTTTTTTTTTTTTCTCTTCTCTTTTTTTTCTTCTTTTTGTTTTTTTTTTTTTGTCGTTTGCTTGTTGAAAACCCGGATATACTTGAAACTATTACAAAGTAGGACCCCAGCATACCCTTGCCTAAAAGGTTAAGTAGTCGAAATACTAGTTTGACGCTTGCGCAGTGTTCTTCTTTCCTTTGTGTGAAAGGGTCCAAAACCTTTTAAAAAAAAAACTAGCTTGGCGCTCATTGTTTGTGTGCACGAGCGGGATCTCCCAATAAAATAGCTTATTACGCTGCCATCAACTAGTTTTTAGTCTCGACAATAATATTGTAAAATCCCAAATCCGGGGGGGGGGGGGGGGGGGGAGAAAAGAAAAA
The DNA here is from genome assembly GCA_964019335.1 of Diplonema japonicum. NCBI lineage: Eukaryota > Euglenozoa > Diplonemea > Diplonemida > Diplonemidae > Diplonema > Diplonema japonicum. The sequence continues at coordinate 659,411 of OZ025666.1, read as the reverse complement.
GAAAAAAAAAAAGGAGCGGTGTGCCAACGTACCTCTCTCTTTCTTTTTCTTTTTTTTTTTTGTTGAGACAATTCAAGACTCGTTCTTGCAAAAAAAAAATAAAAAAATAGAGAAACCAAGTAGTACAGAAGAAAATGAAAACCTGTACGGGGGGGCTCAATTTTCAGCCCTTTGCAGATGGACCACTTAGTTGGCCAACAATTCTTTCGCAACCACCTGGAGGAGGTGGCAGCATACAAAGGTGAATGCGTGCTGTCCCCCCCCCCCCCCCCCCCCCCCCCCCCCCCCCCGTTGTTTTGTGTGATGGGTCCCTTAAAAGAAACACACACGGGGCCGTAGTTCTTCTTTCTTCTTTAAAAAAAGATATGTTGAGACATCCCCCCCCCCCCCCCCCCCCCCTCTGTTCTCATCCACTAAAATAATAATAATAATAAAAATAAATATATGAGTTAAAGGAAGTCTTTGTGAGACGCCCCCTTGTTCTCATGCTCTACCTGCACCTATCCCCCTTCAGCAGCGGTTTCTCCTTCTTCGGTGGTCGTGCCGGCCTCCTCCCCAGCTTGGCTACTTTTTCCCTTCTTTCCTTTGCCCATTGCTTCCCCAGCTCCTCCAGGTCGTACTTGGTCTTCGTTGATGCAAAGATTGCTCTTCTACTCCACCCGATCGCCGCCTTCGTCCCTCCGATTGATCGCAGCGTATGTACTCTCTTGCATGGTTCAGCAGGGAAGGCCCTCCTTCCTTTCACCTTCTTCTGCAGTCTCCCTAGTTCCCATGTGTTCCACACCTTCTTCATCACCGTGTGCAGTCTCCTGGCCTTCTGTCGCACCTCTGCCAACTCCCCTAGCTTCCCTCCAAGGGATTTCTGGGTCACGTTTTCGAAATCCAGCGCCAGCTCCACCGTCGACACTGCCGTGCTTCTGTTCCCTCCATACCAGCGCAGCTGCTTGAGCCATTTCAGCACCGGTTTCGTGTACTCCTTCAGGGTGTTGCCGGTCTGCAGCCTCGCGAACTCCTCCTCTGTTGGTGCTGGGTGTGCCTCCCCCTCCGTGATCTCCAGCCATTGGTGTGTCCGGTAGATCTGCTGCCTCTTTGCCTGCAAGGCTGCGTCGCGTTCCCCCACCACAGCCAGCAGGTAACGCTGGGTCTTCTCGAGCCTGTCCTTGTCCTCCTTGGCCGCTTCCCTCGGGAGGATGCCATGGAGCCTCATGCACGGTTCTAGGCCTGTTCGTGTCGTGCCTGCATGTGCCTCCCGTTGCCCTACTTCGTTGGTACACATGGTCGGGAGTGAACCGACGAATAAATGAAAAAGAAAAATGGATCCCAATCTGATTAAAGAAGGTGACTTGACATTCTCCTTTTCTTTTTCCCCTCCCTTTTGAAATAGGAGAGGGGGTGGAGGAGGGAGAAGGGGGGGTAGAGTGGGGGGGGGGGGGGGGGGGGGGGGTGATAACCCGTGTTCACGAGTAAGATCGCCTCAATTCATTTCACTTTGAACTTTAAAAAAAAAAACAGCAATGATTTTGCCCGACACCGGAGAACGTAAAAGAACAGGGAAGAGGAGAATAAATAAAAACAAGAAAATCGCACAGGGAGAGGGAAAGGGGGAGAGGGGGGGAACCTTTTTTATTTATCGGAAGGGCTTTCAAAAAAAGAACAAACAAAAACCTTAATTCATATCTACCTGGGGCAGCAAACTGAAAAAGCAATTTTGAAAAACGTGAAAAAAAAAAAAGAAAATCATCTCCCGCTTCTTTTCTGCCTAGAATCCTTTCTTTACTCATATATATATGTATTCTGGAAAAAAAAAAGAGAGAGAAAAGAAATAAAAGGGGGGGGGGGGAACACTTTTTCTTTTTTTTGTGATACGGAAAAAAAAAATAGACATTTTCGCATGTTCACCACATATTGCCTTCTCTCCCCATCCCCTCTAACACTTTTTTTTTTTTTTTTTTTTTTTTTTCTTTTGGGGGATATTGGGGGGAAAAAAATGGAAAAAAAAAATAAGAAGCCCAGATTATCATATCTTCGGGCTTTCTTGTCTGTTTGATGGCGAAATCGGGTCAGTTGGAGGGGGCGGCTCGTTCTTTTTGCTTCGCTGCGTGATGGAGTCCTGTCCCATGTAGTACTGGTACAGTACCCCGCCGAGGATGGTGACAACAACACAGAAAATTCCCATTCTGGACGCGTGCTTGTCCCAAATAATGGTATTGACGAGAACGGTGAGGAACTTATTGACGACACCAAGCACTGTGAATGAAGTTGGCGTGAGTGCCTTACGAGTGTTCAGCCCGAAGAAAGAGATGGCAACGCCAACAACGCACGACAGGGAAACCGGGAGCATCACTTCCGGCCTCGCCAGAACTGTGATAGCATGCATGTTATCGTGGCCAGGTGTCCCTCCTCCAAACGGCAGTGTAAGGTCCCCCGTTGCCAGACTCCCTAACGGGAAGAAGGCGAGCGCAATGAAATTGTTGTAAAACACCAGCCCCCACCTTGACAACGTCACATTCTCGACAACCTGCTTGATAAGAATAGTGTCGATCGCCATCGCCACCATGTACACTATGGCCCAGATGTACGCTGTCCACATGAAACCTTCATCCGTGTAGATATAGCCCACAGCAGCAGCCACGATGATGAGCATGGATAGGACTGTTTTATTGGCCGGGACAGGTGCGCCCATGATCTTCACGTCCAGTATCATCGTCAGGAGTGGGACGCACGCTCTCACAACGATGTATGTGTCTACATTAGCGTGTTGCAGAAGCTTAAGGTTGCACGCTACACTGATGTAAAACATGACCACCGCTGGTAGGAATTGCCACATCTTCGTCGTCTCCAACCCATCGACCTTGTCGATCCCGGAGATCCCTATGAACCACGCCACGAACGCGGACACAGAGAACTGCAACGCTGTCAAGTTCGCGCCGTACGGATAGTGTACCTGATGGGAATGAATAAAAGATAGACAACGAAATCCCATACCAAGGCCCATTTATTTATAACCACCAGCAGCCCTGCACTGAGAGAGTATCCTATGGTCAGGAATATCACATACGAGTATGAACTATCCACACTCATCTTCCCTTGCTGTTGGATGATAATCGGGGGGGACAAAAAAAATGGAAATGAGAAATCTCTATCGGGGGGCGAGCACTCTAGACACGTATGGTGATGACGAGTGACACGATGGTGTCGATGTTGAGCACCGAGTGGCCCCAGCACCGTGGGACGTACAGCATCTCCCCCGCGTTCTGGTAGCATGTGTAGGTGTGCGGTTTGTTGTGGTTTCCCGCATCGAGGAACTTCTTTGATAACTCTGTTGAGAAGTAAGCCGTGCCAGGCGGTGTGAGCGTCCACCTCTTCCTCCCCGATACAAGCGACGAGAGAACCTCGCCGTGCAGGTGCATGTTCGCCCCCGACAGAGGAGGGCCTAGTGAGAACTCCAACGAGTGCACAGGCTGCTCCTCAAGAAACTCCGGCACCTCAAAGTCCTCGTACACTGCGCCTTCCGACATCTGCCCTATGCGCCCCTCAAAGGCGAACGGTGTGCCCTTCTCCTTGGCCTCCCCACCCGCAAGCTCGTTCACCTCGTTGACCCACTCCCTGAGCTCTACCGACCTTCCTTTCATGCCGTACGTCTCTGGGTACGCTATGCCCCCGACAGACAGCTTGACACCACCGTATTTCCACACAAGTCCAGTTTTTGTCCATTCGCTTGCCGCCTTCCAACTGTTCATGCAGTTTACCAAAAACACCGGCTGTCCCGGCACCATGAATGCCTCTTCGAAGTCTTGCATGGTGATGTCGTCGCAGGACACTCTCTTGAAGGGGCACTGCTCGCTGTTGTTGTATGGCGAGCCGTGCGAAGAGTTAGCCCACTCGTTCATCGGTGCCTCGTACGTGCTGACGGGTGCGGGGAATGTTTTCTCCGGAGGTGCGTCGTCTCCCTGCAGGAGGTCAGCCACTCCCGGATGCCCTGCAATGACGGCCAGGGCCTTGGGTGACCAGGTGCTAGCCTTCAGCGCGGATAGTGTCTCAGCCTCGGGACACGCCTTTAACAGTGTCTTGACGGCTCTCTTGTGTCCGTCGTAGGCGGCAAAGTGCAGAGGGGTCCTCCCTTGGGAATCCGTGGCGGCACAGTCAGCACCCGCTCGCACCAACATCTCTATATCTTTCGAGCCGCATGCGGCTGTCAAGTCCTTAAAGTTCATCTCGCTGAGTGACGGCTTCCGCAAGTCCATGGATTCGAGGATGTTCTGCGGTACGTCCTTGCCCATGCCCTTGAAGGCGAGGTACAGTCTGCTCATACCTGCTGCCTGAGACTGCGACGAGAGGTGTAGCACTGTCCTCGCGTTCCCATCGCGCTGTGCGAGGCACTTGCGGAGGATGTCCTTGTCGGACATGTCGAGCATGATGCCCAGGGCACGGTGGTTCCTGTAAGAGACAGAATGGAATATCGGGCACAATGCCCTCCCACTGTCGATCAGCTTGTTGTTACTCTTCAGCAGCACGCGCACCACCTCGTTGTGCCTATCGCTGACGTCATTCGTATCGAACCTCGCCGCAAGAACCTTTTCGATGATGTTGGAGTCCTTGTTCACACTGCTGCTGAGCTTCTTGTGCTCCAGCATCTGAGTCACGGCAGCCACGTCCCCCCTCACGCATGCAAGCACAAGCTGCGGATGCTCCTCTTCTGGGAACATAGTCACCACAGTCCCGTCACTAGCCGCCATCACCACCGTGCTCCCTCCCTTTGCAATGGGCCCTTTCTGCTTTGTACTACCTTTAGCTGGTATGAAAGCTCCCCTGAACATCACAACACCTACCAGTATAGCGACCACACCGACGACCAGCCCTGCCAAGAGATACGACGGGAACTTTCTTTCATCCCTGTGCCTTGACCTCGCCTTGCCTGCCATCACCTGTAAGGAATGCACACGACAGCACAATGAGTAAGTAAAGAAGTTAGACATAAGGTATGGAACAGGCGACATGCTAGATCTACGCTTCTTCAAAGTGACCCTCCTCTGCAGTCGACAGCCGACAGTAGCCACCAGACATGAGGGGTGATGAATTGGTTGGGGGAACTGAACTGGGTCCAGACATGCTGCTGTTGGAGCGATGCCTAAATGAGCTCTGTGTGAGTGGTTGCTGGGCTTCTGGTTGCATACCTCTCCTGTGTAGTCTGGGCCGTCGGTTACAACAGTATCGACAAGCGTCTGTGTGCAAGGTGTGGCATGAAGGACGGTCATACCTGGTAGTCGTCGAGCTTTGCCTTGTCTTCAGCGCACTTCCGAGATACAAAATCCCTTGTTCTGGGTTCGTACTCCTGGAAGTCAGCCACCCACGGGTGGTTAAGAAGCTCCTGTTCAGTGTGCCTTGCGCAGTAGAGCATACCTCAGCATTGGCCCGCTTCGTGGTATCCCTTTCGAAGCATATCCCCAAGAACGAGATGCACAAGGGGCTTAGGCCAGGCGGCATGTTGTTAGGCTCCTCAGTAGCGTTGCTGATGTAGTACATCGCGGCGAAGACGGTGTCAAACTCCTTCCAAGGAGGGCTTCCACTGATATAGCGTGATGTAAGGAATGAAGGCATACCCATTCAGTGCTTCGACTGCTGTGCAGCCAACCGACCATATGTCTGCTTTGCTCCCGTAGCCCTTGTTTTTAATCACCTCGGGTGCCATCCAGTAAGGCGAACCGATAAGAGTGCCGCACGCAGTTTGCTGAGCCTGCGTCTGGACAGCGCATCCAAAATCGGCTAACTTTGCAGTCCCAGCTGCATCAAGTAATATGTTCTCGCCCTTGATATCCCTATGCACCACGCCTTTCGAGTGCAGGTATACCAAACCCCTCAGGATATGCAGCATGTACAGACGTATCACCTCTTCCCCAAGGCGCTCTGTGCACCTGCGCACCAGAGACGTCAGTGACCCCCCAACCGCGTACTCCATAAAAATGTGGATTGCATTATTCTCTTCGTCAAAAGTACAGGCTTTGTATTCCACGATGTTGGGATGCTTCAGCGACCGTATGAAGTCTACTTCTTTTTTGATCTTCTGCATCTCCTCAGGCCGCTTGGCGTCCCCTTGTCGGAGGTCAATCACCTTCACTGCAATGAGGCCCCCACCCCTCAGCACACCCAGATATACACTCCCGAAACTTCCCCTGCCCAACAGCTGGCCTTTCACCCACCCCTCGTACTCGAGGCCGGGGTCGAACTCTAACTCAAGCATCTCCACGCTGTTCACCTCTTCCGCTTCCCTCCCTAGGTAGTAGGGCATCAGGAACTTTTCCTTGAACGCCCTGTACCCCTCTAGCTCCTTCATGTACTGCAGCTGCAGGCGGGCGATCTCGACACGCGTTGTTAACTGTCCTGTGCTGCTGCCAAGCCCACTTCCGTCCTCGCCAGTGGGCGTCTCGGGAATAAGCGTGCTGTCCTTGTATGACTCTCCGCGCAGCAGCACGATCTTCTCCCTGATGTTCTTGACGACCTCCTGGCGTGCGAGGACAGCATTTGAGAGCTCTGTCTGCTCGTTGTGGATGGTAAGTGTAGACTCGTAGTAGTGCTTGAAGCACAGGAGGAGCACACCGCAAAGGTAGAGAAAGGCAAACGCAGCACCGATAGTGCCGCACGAGGGAAGGGGGAAAGGGCCGTAGAACCACGTGCAGCAGCCAGAGACGAAGATGCCCCATACAGAAAGACAGAGACCGTGTACACGGAAGCTGTTGATGTTGTAGTGTCCACAAGGGGCACTCGTGAGTGTGAGTACAAGGTACAAGGCCTGTATTATAAAAGACACAACAAGCAGGCTCACCACATCTTGGTCAAAGACAGACATGGTAACTACTTGCATCATTAGAAGTGAAACACGCATGGCCTCAAAAACTCCTTTGTTCCGAAGGTCTAAGTCAATCCTGTAAGGAGGGTGACCGAAAGGGATAGTCTGGTTGCTAGCGCTCCACACACACAGCGCGCACAGCATGATAGAGGCAACGGATGAGATGAGGATGAGACCGAAGTGGTATGTTGTCTCCCAACAGGACACAGACATGTTCACGCTCAGCACGACACCTCGCTCCTTGTCGCCGCACAAACAGTTAAAGGGCTGCAGCAGTATAGTCAGTGCCGGAAGTAGTACGAAGTTCCCCAGTGCGGTGATGTTTCGATGAAACACCAAGAACCGAGAAAGGTACCGTCTGAAGTCAATGCATTCCGCCAGCACACCTGTGCTTCGCTTGCTGACAAGGAGAGGAACCCAAGCCAAGCACCAAATGAGCACAAAGCTCGCGCAAAGCCCGAAGCCCGTCTCGAAGCCCTTCATGGTGCTGGCACGCAGGTACACCCAACGATGGAACCAGCCTTGCAAGCGCGATAGTTGGTTAGGGAGAGGCACGCTGGGGTGGAACATTACGCCGCAAAGCCATAAGACCTCAAAAGCCATGAAGAAGGCGACAACAAAGTTGGGGAGGAAGATGCGGAATTCATGCCACTTGAGCACCACCGCGACAGGAGGCCGTCGCGTGATCTGCTGGAGTATACCACGCCACCCAAGGTTCATGAACAGAGGCGTCATCAATACAAAGACAGCAGCCATGCAGACTGTGTAGCCTGCGTACACCTGCTTCTCATTTTCCCACCCCCTCTCAACGAAGAACTGCAACAGAAGCATGTCGCTGTGCTTGTGCAGCGTGTACGTCACACGCTTGTCGTCTGTGCAGTCCCGCAAAGTGACGCCTTCGTTGGGGAGAGTCACCACACCCGTCCATCTTGCGATAGGCTTGTATTCCCCATTCTGAGGCCACAGCGTCTCCGCGCACCGCAGCACAGACGAAGGCTCTATCTTCAGATTGCCTTCCAGCTGCAGGGGACTGTTCTCACATGCCGTGGCTGAGCTGATGCCCAGCGTCAGATTCCCCCTCGAGTGGATATCACCTACCACCCTGAACACAGCGTTTGTACCCAGAACCTTAATAGTGGCTTCCTCGTGAGATGTAATAGATGCAGTGGTCTTCACATTGTTTCCCAACACAAGCAACGTGCTGCCGTTGGAAAGATGGAGCTCCTGCGCGTCCACTGTGACGGCGTCACGGAGTGTCATCTGCGCGGCAGGCAGCAGTGTGATGGCATGGATGTACGAAGCTACCAAGCACGGCTGCCACTCACTTCGATCCATCTCCTGGTCGCCGCTTAGCATCGCTGTCGGCGCTGGTGTGGCTTCTGACCGGTTGCAGTCGAAGACATGCTTCCCATGCAGCATTACACGGCCATCTGTTATAGACCTCGCTTTGAGCAAGGGTTCTGCGCCTATGCGGTCCTGCAGCAACCAGTCGCTGTCGAGGAGTGTGACACAGCCCGTAACTCTGACCTGCCCGTTGACGACAAAATGCACGGGCACCAGCATGCACACCTGCCCACTGTTTAAAGAGAGGCTGGCATTCTGCATCACTTTCATGGTGCCTCGTGTCTCGTTTATCTTTTGCTGGCCCTCACCGTGCACGATGCCCTCATCGCGAAGCACGATCGTGACATCCTCCGCAATCCTGAAGGACACGTCCCACGACAAGGAACTGAGGTCCAGCGAACCCATCCCCGCTAAGGTGCCGCTCACAAGCTCCAAGGAGCCGTGCAGTGTGGTTGGACCTATCAGCAGTACCTCAGCGCTATTATTCACAGAAACGGCGATGCAAGGTGAGAAGGCTGACTCCCTAATCTTCATCAGAGACGATATCTCAACCTTAGGATACGAGGAGCTGTCGGAGTAGCTAGTGTTCGAGTCTATTGTGAAGGTCGACTCATTGAGTCTGAAGGGGGAGGCAGAGGTGGTGTCGAAATGCAGAGCTGACGAAGGGGACATGCAGACCCAAGATGAGATGAGGCTACCGTCGTGCAGTGTGAGGGATGCGTCGCTGGCAAGGAGGAGAGAGGCGGCCTCTGCCGAGAAGGAGGAGACGGAAGTGTCGGAGTGGATGGAGATGCTGGACTGCTTTGAGAAAACGATTGGGATATTCGTTGAAATAATTGAGTTAGGGCAGCCTTGGTCTCCAAAGTGAGTAGAGCCGCTGGAGAAAATGTGAGAAGAGGTTCCAGTGATCGAAGTACCGCAGCTAATGTTGAGGCTTGTATCAGACGTAATGAGGGTGTCCTCAAAGTGCAAGGTGCCAGAGAGCTGCACATGTCCCCCGGAGTGAATCGTGGCACCATTGCGCCCAATGACTGTTACATTCTTGACCGTCAGAAGAGAAGCTCGCGCGATGCTGGTGTGCAATTCCAGTATTTTGACCGGCGACTCTGCCCATACAGCGTACTCCTTCATTGGGATGATCACCTCATCTGTCACTACAACGTGTGAGTGCCCCACCTGGGACAGGTTTAACAGGCATCTTGATTCACTGCACACCACATCTTCCTTAGTCAGTGTGTATTGGCCGCCAGCCAATATACCCTGAAGGACAAGAAGCACGCACAGCGAGATGCGGTTCATTATCATTAATTATTATCTTCTTCTTTATCTTCCCATTGTTCTGTCTGTAGTGTTTTTCTTGTTGTATTTTCTTTTTTTTTTATTTGTGTTGTGTTGGACAATAAAGGGGGGGAGGTGGCTGGTAAAAGAAAAATAAAAAAGAAAAAAAAAACCAAACTTATTTTCCTTCTCTTTTTAAATTTCTCCCTGTTTCTTTTGTCCCCAAAGATAGAAGAAAAAAAAAAGAAAAAAGAAGAAAAAAGAGGTTTGAAAAAAGACGCTGTAAGTCGAATAAAAAAACAACTCATAGTAAAAGACAACCCCACTGGAGGACAGCCTCTTGTGGTGTGAGTTTCTATCTATTAATGCTCCCCTTCTGGAGCATAGCCTTCGTTCCTATTGTCGCCTTTAAAGCTTTTCGTAGTTTCGACACGCGTTCTTTCTTGTATGTCCCTTTCAACTCCTGTAGCTTTTGCGCTGTCTGTCTTGATGCGAAGATCGGTTAAAGCCTATTGCAGCCTTGCCTCCGATCGCTGTGAGCGACTTGACCCTCTTTGCCCCGTCCGCAGGGAAGGGGCATCTTATCCGTCTCGTTCTGCACACTGCGTTGGCTCTCTCCACCAACAGCTTGATTCTGCGTGCCTTCCTCTGCATGTTGTAGACTCCCAGTGACTTACCGGTTGTTTCCTCAAAGTCGAGTGCAAGTTCAAATAAAAATAAAAATAAAACTTACACCCTTTTCCGAAGAACACCGAGAGGACGAACCGCGAAACTTTTTTATTTTCTTTTTTTTTTTTCTCTCCCCAAAATAGGGTGAAAGGTCTTTATTCTCCTCTCGGGTTGTGTTTTTTAACCATATAGGGGGAAACCCTACCCAATAAACTAAAGACCTCGGAAACACCAAATCCGCACAAAAAAAAGGACAACACAGCATTGCACAGCATTCTCGTGATAGCTGCTGTCTCTGCTTCAGGCCTTCAACGGCTAGTACTAGCGACCCAGTAGGTGGAGAGTTGATCGCTTGACTATAAAACTTTACTTGGGAAAAAAAAAATTAAATTTAGGTGTTAAAAAAATTCGACAAAAAAAAAAGAGAGAGAGAGAAGAAAAAAGACCAAATTGATTGCTTGTAAATTCGCAAAAAAAAAAAAAAAAAAAAAAAAAAAAAAAAAAAAAAAAAAGGTTGGGCTGATAGGGGTCTTTTTTCTTCTTCTTTTTTTTCCCTTTGTGTCATTTTTTTTTTCTCTTTTTTTTTTTTCATCTCTCTTTCGTGAAAGACTAGGATAAGTTATAACCAATAAAAATTGAGGTGGACTTTTTGCAATATTTCTTTTTGCGGCTTAGCTTTTTTTTTTTCTTTTTTCTTTTTGAGCTCTCCTCATATCCCTTTTTTGTTGATAAAAAGACCAGTGACTGTTCCGCTCGGTATTTAGGCCAAGGGCCATGCATAAAAAAAAAAACCTTTTTTGACGAGTTTGTTATTGTCAACTGGGAAGGTGGGTAGGAGTGGATTAGAAAAGGGGAAGTGGGAGAAAGAGAGAAAAGGGGAAAAGAAGGAAAAAAAAAATTCTTTATGACTATATGTCTTTGTTGTTCGCACGAGCAAAAAAGGTTTTTTAAAAAGCTGCGAAAGTTTTTTGCTCGGTACAAGTTGCATATAGTTATAAAATCATTTTTTGAAAGATAAATTATTTGTAACAAAAGAAAAAAGAAGAAAGGAAAGAAAGAGGGGGCCGTACGCTACCCCATTCTGACCCCCCCCCCCTTTTCTCTTTTCTATTTTTCTTTCCTTTCTTCCTTCCCTCCCCCCCAGCCCCCTTTTCTTTTTTTGCTGGGGGTAAAAAAGAGAGGAACAAGAATCAAAATAAATGAAAAGATTAAAAAAAAAATATACAACCTTTTGCCACCCCTCCCTTGCTACCAGTAACAAAGTGTATTGACACTGCCACTACTAGTGACGCCCACCTTGTATTTAAATACTAGCCTGGCATTAAGATCGACACTGGTGACAAGAAGCGTAGAAATAATAGGAACAGGGGATGGAGAGGGGCGGGGGAGGAGAGGGGAGTGAGGTACGCAAATAGCCAATAAAATAAACGAAACTAATATCTTTTCTTTTCTTCCCCCCCCCCCGCTGTTTTCTTATTTATGGAAAAAAATATGAAAGGAAAGAGAGACAAAAAAAAGGGGGGGGGGAAGCTGGAAACGGGGGGGGGAGGAAAGGGGAAAAAACGTGAAGAGGGGAGGGATAAAATGTGGGATATAGCATAAACGCCTTTTCCTTTCCCCCCCCACTTTTTTTTCTTACCCCTTCTTCTTTTGCCTTGGCTCTTCCACCTTAAAGAAAAACTGAAACATTTTCAGCGAAGCTAGAAGGTCCGAAGGGAAAAAATACTAGAAAGACGCCCCAAGTAAGGGGTGCTGGCTACAGCTCACTCATTGGTGAGCAAGCCTAGCCTCGGCTAGCTTCTAACTTCAAAAAAAAAAAACGAGAAAAAAAATTTAACCCTTCAGATTTCTAATATGAAGCCGTTTTCTCTCAAAAGAATTCTAAAGAAGGAAAGGCAAGGCCTTCACATTAGCACTCTGAAGCGTTTAATGAATAAAAGGAGCCATACCAGAAAGGGGGGCCCACAGCGATGGGATGGATGTGTGGGAAGGGAGGGGAGGGGGCTTATGTACCGTTCCTCTTTCTAGGCGTTCTAGATTCTTCTCTTTAAAAAAGAAAAAAAAACTAGAACAAAAGGGAACAACCGGGGAATGGGGGGATCGAGCCAGACTTATTGTTTGAAGGGAAAAAAAATTAAAGGAAAAAAAAAAAAGTGAATTTCAGCTATTTTAAAGTTCTTCTTTTTCTTTCCTTCTCCCTTTCTGTTTTCTCTTCTTTACCCCGTTCACTTTTACTAGTTTACTCACCGCCAAGGCATTGCTTTACTCTCACGCAAACTATCCGGAGAAACAAAGTAAAAAAAAAAAAGTAAACAATGTGACTCAATATCTATCAGACAAGCAGGAACTCAATCGTGCTGAGACAAAATCTTCAAAGAGAAAGGGGTGTTTTCTTTTCTTTCTTCTTTTCTAGTAAAATTACAAACAATCTTCTTTTTCTTTCTTTTCTTTCTGTTCTATCGCACCGCCATAGATCAAAAAAAAAAAAAAAAACTCGATGATTTAAAGGAAGCCGGTGGGGGCACCCTGCACAAGCACCATTTACTTGATTACAGGGGGCGCACCTCGGCCTAGCTGTAGCTTCTTCTGCGTTCCGCGTCGTGTCCTTAATGCGTGCGGTGTGCAGCTCAACCCCAGCCGGGGCGCCCCGGGTAACCAAGATTCTGAGCCCGTGTAGTTTGCTGCCTGTTCGCCACCCAGAGCATCTGCTTCTTCCACTTGGGCGCTACCGGTGATGACCGACGAGGAGGTCAACAGCGGACAACACATCTGATGTACTTCTTTATATTTCCATGTTATCCCCACCACCTGAAAAAAAAAAAAAGAAAGAGGCTAAGGTGGGGGGGCTAGACATCAACTGTTACCTCAGAAGAACTTCTCTGTGGAGAGGCCCATCTATCAGGGCTTGACCAATAGTGAAGAGAAGAACTGTCAGAGGGCTTTTCATGGTGGGTAGGCGAGGGCAACCCACGTTCTTTTTGCATATTAGTTTTTTCCAGCAGCTTCTTCAGTGAAAGGTAGATTCTCTTGACTTCCTTGGAAGAGAGCATCGATCTAAGGTCAGCTAGGAGGAACCCTTTCTTTGGATCGCATCTCATTTCTTTACACAGTTTTGCGTACTGCTCTTGCGTCAGAAGCATCTGCCCGGTCTCTCTTAAACACCTATTCGTCTCTTCCATGGACCAGTATCCATCGTTGTCGTAATCATAGTGGTGGAATAAGACCAGTTCGGGGTCGTACTCGTTGGCTGTCGCACGTGCCCCTACATCTACCTTCTTCAGTTCTTCGTCTTTGTGGTATGAGGTTTTCACCTTCCCGCTCAGATTTCCCTCCCACTTCATCAGTATAGGGTGCGGGCTATCGTCGTCTATCGCGATCACAGTGCCCACCATTGACGATGAGCTCTCTATAAGGCATGCGCTGTCCCCTACTTTCAGCGTGCGCACAATTGTTTTCTTCTCCGGCACGTATTCTTGCTTGGGGGTCGCCTTTTCCTTCTTCTCCTCCTTGTCTTTGTCTTTGTCTTTGTCTTTATCCTTGTCTTTATCCTTGTCTTTCTCCCCCCTCCCCAAGAAGTCCAAGCACGACAGGGGGAGCCATGCCGTGGCTCTCGGGTTCTCGAATAGCAGCTTCGCCGTCTGGTCGTTCTCGTCGTCGTCGATGACGAGGGCCGACCTCCCGATGCCACGCACGTACTTCGGGGACCACATCAGTGACCCGTGCGTTCTGATGACAGCCTCAAGGTCGCTGGGCGACATCTTCTTCACCTTCACACGCCACCCGTTGATCGAGAGCTTGTCATTGCTTGTGTCATTGCTCGAGTGGGCGGCACTGGCAAGGGAGCTTCGTCGCCTGTCCCTTTCCTCCTTGTTCAACGGCAGGGTCATTGCGCTGCTGTGTCTTGCACCCGCCATCCTTGGGGAGGCGATGGGGCTGTCGTTGAAGAACATGCTGTCTCGCTTGCTGTTCCTGACAGAGGGTGGCGGCGGCGGTGGGGCACCTGGCATTCGTCCCTTGAGCGCAACACTGACCGCAGCACCCTTGCTGCCCAGCCGCATCCTTGGGCGCTTGTACATCGAGGCGTTCGGAAGCAGAGACGGCGACTTCATCAGTGAACCCGGCGGAGACTTGTTGAGGGACTCTAGCGTGAGCCCCCCGAGACTGTCCCGCCATGTGCCTGCTTTGCTGAGTCGCGTGCTGCTCCCTAATCTTGACGTCGTGCTGTTCTTCCCAGGCTCCTCAAACCGTACTGTCATGTCGCTGTGCGATCTGGGCCGCCCAGGGCTAGAGGGGTGCAGCCCGACATCTTGCTGCATCCCTGTGGTAGGCTTGACCGTTGTGTATAAAGAAATAAGATAATAACAATATAATATACAAAACATCTAGTGGTGTAGGTATCTACTGTTTATCAGAAAGTGCCTTTAGATTGAGGCAGCGCAGACTCGAGTTGGGTGTGCACGTTGATGATAGATGACCGCTGACGATTGACTTCGGAGATGACATCGGCAAGGTCGGAGTGCGTCTGTGGGAGTGGCGTGTGCAGCTGACCATACCACTGGATCATCGCGGAGGGAGTGCAAATGCGGGTGCTGCTTGCGTGTCTGTCACAGTTGGAACTAAAATGGTGGCCATACCAAATTCTCTAAAGAGTGCAGCCCTTCGATGAGACGGCCTTGCGACATGAGCTGCTCGTCTACCTTCTCCACCTGCCTTGCGATCTTTGTGATGTAGGAACTGAGGTTAGTAACCTCCTCACGCTCGGCATTCTGTAGAACCTTTACCTGGCTTTTCAGAGTCTTTATATTCGTCTGTGACTTCTCTACTTTTTCAGCCACGCTGTGCAGGTTCCTCGAAAGAGACTCCATCCGCTGATCGACGGCTCTCTTGTCCTCTTTCATGGTGTCCAGGACGTTCTGGATAGCCTGCACATCAGACTCGTTTATGTGCTTCACGCTGCTTGCCTTCTTATTAGCGATGTTTGCTGTGCTCACGGCCTCATGCACCATCTCGCGTAGTGCATTCCCCTGTGCTGACATGTCTATCTTTACCCCTTTGAGAACGTCATCGAGCCTGCGCAGCTTGTCGCCAGATGCTGTGTCGTCGACAGTGACACGACTGTGCGAGTTCATGCCTACCCTCTCCATAGCCAGCAGCCTCGCCTTTAAGTCTGTCGTGTCCGACAGCGTGTCATTAACAACCTTCTCCATGAGGACTAGCTTCTGCAGCTTTTCAGACATATCTGCGATGCCGGTCTTCATTCTGTCATGCTCCTTCGACTTCCCTGCGTAGGCCTCCTGTTCCCTGCCCCGCGTGTGCTTCTCCATCATCTCCACCCTACTCGACAGCCTGTCCACCTGGTGCTGGTACTGTTGCTCCGTCATGGACCTCGCCTCTGTCATTGTCACCTCCAGCTGCTCCACTCTGCTGTTCAGCTGGCTGAAAGGTAGTGTCAGCGATTGGAGTCTGCTCGAAGTTGCTTCGTCCTTCGCGACCTTCTCGATTTCGCTTACTCGGCTGCAGAGGAATTCGTATTTGCTGTCGTTGTTGTTGTTCAACCTCCGTTTCTCCGACTGTGCGTTTCTCTCAGTCTCGTGCACCGACCGTTCGATCGCTTCCACTTTCAACAGCAACCTCTCCAAATCTAGCTTGTTGTGCGATTCATGCACCTGCTCCAACCCAGCAATCTTGCTCGCCAGCCTGCCGTGCTCTGCCAAACTCACCCATTCCGGTCGTGGAGTGCTCTCGATCTCCGCAACCCGCTTCTCCAATGTCCTCCCCTCGTGTTTGAGATCATCAACAACACGCTCCGCACCCTTTGCCCGTTCGCCCATTTTCTTGATGGTTCCTGCCATTTCTCGCAACTCAGTTTGCACGCTGCCTGCTTCGCTCTCCTGAGCCCTACACAATTCCTGGACCGTCTGCTCAATAACCTCAACCTTGCTGCTCAGTCTGGCCCTCTCCAAGTCGGGTACGACCGCCTTCTTGCTCACAGCACTCTCCTGTGCAACTTTAACACTCTCCTGCGCTGCCTCAACAGAAGCCTCTACTGCATCTATTCTCATCGTTAGCCGTTGCAGCTCGGGAGCAGAAGTCCTGGTCTGGGGCGCCTTCTCAAGCACCTCAATCTTGTACGTAAGCTTGCTCTCCTGCTCTATGATGTTCTGCAAGGAAGACTCTACCTCTTCGATGCGTGCCATCACGTGCTGTGTTGTTCGCTCGAAGGCTTCTAACTTGCTGTTCACCTTTGTGCCCGTCCCAAGTGCCTCATGCGCTGCTGTGTCCACCTCGTCAAGTCTGAGAGACAATAACTGCGTATCAGCAACCTTTGCTGTGTGCAAAGACCTTTCGATGGCTTCCACCTTCGTGTTCAGCCGGCTTCTCGTGTTCATCGACTCTCCAACCTTAGCCTCCACCTCCTGAATGCGCTGCACGTTGAGCACCTCCCTTGAATCCGCCTCACACACAGCACGCTCAATGCTCTCTATCTTCGCTGCGAGCCGTGACTTACCGGACATCGACTCTTGAAGGGCTACGTCCATCTCCTCTAGCCGGCTAGAGATACTTTGGACTTCTTTTTCACTAATCACACTCGCCCCATCTGTCTGCAAGGGCTTCAGCCTGATCATGTGTTCCAGAGACGCCATTTTATTAGTAGTGGTGTTGCTCAGCTGGCTGACGGACCTCTCCAGAGACTGCATCTTTCCCGACCAGATGCCTTCATTGGTGTTGTGTGTGCGCTGTGCGCTGCACTCCAGGGATGTGATCTTTTGTTCGTGAAGAGACAATCGCTGTGAGACAGTGTCAAGTTCCGACGCAATGGGCGTCTTCTCGATGGCGGAGAGACGTTTCTCGAAGTCGGCGTTCTTGTCTGTTCCTTCCAGACACCTCGTCAGGTGCTCAACGGCTGTAGCCAGGACACTGTGCTTCTCGGTGAGCGCGACCTCAACAGATGTGAAGTGCATTTTAAAGGATCGCAACAAGCTGGTCACCTCCTCCATAACGCAAGATTGCACATTGTCTATCTCCTCCATGAAAGCAGGGCAAGACTCGGGAGAGAACGAGTGGCTCGCCACTTCATTCTTGGACAGTGCGGTTAGCTTCATCTCCAAACTAGACACAGTACTAACTAGCGGGCGCAGTGTTCGGTTTTCATTCTCTAGAGCTTCTATCCGACTCATCATCTCTGTCTCGCGTTGTACCTGCTCCCTCGTCCCGTCCTCCAGCAAGTGCTGCAAGTCCTCTACACGGCCCAGCACTGACCTGATGGCATCGACCCCCGCAGGTACGGAAGGGCTCAACATGTATGACATCACCCCCTGTGGAGCATGAAACACTGTGCTATAAGTGAAAAGTACTGGAAAACTCTAATAATCTATTCTACCGTTTCCCTGAGTATATCCCACTGAAGTCAAACCTCGCCAACATCTCGTTACTTCTGCTTGTGCCGCCCTGCGAACGGAGCGTGGCCACGAAGAACTGTGTTGTTGTTGATATGGTGCACTGTGGCATACCTGCATGTGCCGCCTGAACTGTGACATAACCTCGTTCCTCAGAGTGGAGGGCAAGGTCCTAATGGAGTCTGCGACCCTGGACGGGACAGGCTCTTCGTCGCGTGTTGTGCACGTGACACCCTTCACGCTGCACCTCACAGACACCTCCTTCATCCACGTAATGTAGGTATGCGTGATCTCCTCAAATTTGATCACCAACTTCACAATTGACAGCAGCGTTGTCCAGTGCTCCCTATGTTTGCACGAAAAGTGCACAGCCTCAAGGAGCGACTTAACAAGGGTCATGTGACACTCCCTGAAGCACTCGATGTCAGTGGCCTTCTCCACGTTGGCCATACCTTCTGCCCAGAGGGCCGACGTCTGTGTGCTGTTAAAAGAAAGACAAGCCACTGCATACCTTCTGTAGGAGGTGGTCATTCAGGGCTTGGATGAAGTGCAGCAGGTGCAGGCGAGTGGAGATAATCTGTTTCTCAAGGGTAGTCAGATGCCAAGGCAGCCTGGGTACGTGTAATCGCACTAGCAGGTGCTGTGCGTAGGCAACGAGTAACAAGATTTGCAACACACGGCAATAGCCGTGGGTAACCTCGTGAGGGAAAACAATGTTCATGGGTGACTGTGTACCGTGTGACTGCAGCTGCAGCACAAGCCCACTAACGATCTTCAAAGCATTCGGTGGCGGCGGCTTGTCGACTGGCAGCCTTGGGGTGTCGTCGTTGGGGTTGAACCTCAAAGACGCTGCATCCTGACCGTCATCTTCCCACCGCACCTCAAGGTTTAGGGCTGACGTGATGTTGGTCCCACTGCTCCTGGCCGTAAGCACACTGCTATGGAAGTATGCCTTCATCTCCTTCGATGAAGGCCTCCCCGCCCAGTCCCCCCGGCGTGCCAAGGGGAACAGGTACTTGGAGCAGAAATGCTGCATAACGTCACCTTTTTGGAGCAGGAATAGCCCACTCAGCATTGACAAGTGCTCGTACATATGGCAGTGCTGCACCAACGACCTCACTAACGTAGCTCCCACGCGCTTAGAGTACGACAGCACGGTGTTGTCCAGCGCTTTGATTATAGCTGGCCCGATGGGCTCACTCTCGCAAAGTCCCGTGGTAAGCGTTGATGTGAAGTTGTCGACGACCTTTGTCGCAGCTTTGTCGAGCCCCGCAGCAGAGCCGTCCAACGACAATGGGAGGAACTTGTCACCTGCTTCTGTCATGTACGTCTTGAAGGAGCGCATGAAGGCGTCCACAAAGTCCAAGTGTGGCACGTGGCACTGCACAGCCTTGTTCTCTGTTCGCTCGTCTGCATTGTCCACCATCTCGTTGCTATTGCTAATGAGCCGCGACCGAAGAGACGAGAGGAACCGCACGGACTTCCCTGTGGTCGCAATAGTCTTGGCCAGAGACGCCTCGACGAAGCAGGGCAGCCTTTCCCTTATAATCTTCCACCGTTCATCCCAGTTCCGGTAAGGGTCGAGGGAGCGGTGAGTGTTCTCTGTGATGAATATCATGGGCTCCTGTGTCGGTGACAGCGTAAGCCTGCCCGTAGTAATCCAGACTCCTATCTCTGTCAGGTACGGCTCAAGACACGATAGTAACAGGCAGGACACCATCGGCGCGCATCTGGAGCTTCGCTGCGCATAAGTCTGAGCCCACTTGAAAAGTCTCGACAAGAGCACCGCACAACCATAGCCGTCCTTCGACAGCGATGCAGCCGACGTGATGATCATCTCTAGACAACTTAGCCACTCGGCAGCCCCTGACTGTACGACGACTCTGTTCAGTGAAGGGAGGGTCATGTGCCTTGTGCTGCACGGTACGACAGGCTCAACCGACCATTTGTTGTGCACCTCCATGAAGTACGCACAGCAAGTGCCGAGCAGCTTCCTGATGCACGACGTGAGGGAAGGGACTAAAGGTGCTATCCCACTTGCACCGTGTTTAGCTGCCTTGTAAGCAGTTGGGCACTGCTCCAGCAACTTGTCTATCAACGTCCTTATCTTGTGCATTGATGAAGCGCTGGCAAGCACACGCCGCGAGATGTTCTGCAACGCAACAGGCGACAGCCCGTCAACCGCGATACCTTCACAAAGCACGTAACCCTCTTCCGTGACGGACACAGTCTCCGAGGGAAGACCTTGCAGCAGCTTTAAGAAATGCAAGACAAGATCACGCTCTACCCAAACCCGGAGCGACCGCGGCGGGAGGTACGATGCGCCCATAGGGATGGAGGGCACAGTAATATCCATCGTGAGCGGGTGGCAGTGCATCCCTGGGCGCGTCACCTCTGGCAACTCCCACCCACCCCACACTTCTTCAAGAGGCTTCAGTTCAAACCTCCCCCAATCACCTTTCCTCTTTTTCCCTGTTACCTTCACATCCTGCCGAACCTCTACGTCAACCTCCATATCTTCCTCTTCTTCCTCTTCCTCTTCATATTCGTCTTCGCACTCCTGCACCTCTTTCAACCACCTCTCGTACTCCTCATCAGCTTTAAATATCTCGTCAAATTCTTGAGCATCGAGCTCCATCCCACCTGTTCAACTAGTTGCAGGAACCAAGCAGTGTGACAAAACAAAACACAAAACAACTCAACACTAACTTCTCGATTCACGTTTCGTAACTCATGATAAGGAGCCAGCTGTAGTGGTGTTTTCCAAGTAAAATTAAGCATACATGCAATGTCCTCTGGCGAGACTTCGACCTTGTTCAGTTCCTGAATGATTGTGGGGACTTGGGAGGAGCCCTGGTTCCAGGCGAGGGCGAAGAGGCAGACCACAGCGACGGCGACGGCGATCTGGACCTGAACCCTGGAGACCTTGAAGGAGGAGTCCTTGGTGATCCCTGCTTGGAGGAGGGAGTACCAGGCCCCTGCCCCGAGGGCGATGACGCAGCCGGAGATGGAGATCCAACCCGGGAAGCGGTCCCCGAGGACGATGAGCCCCAGAAGGATGTTGACGACCTTGCAGAGGTTGGAGACGACCTGGTAGCTCGTCGCGGACACGAGCCTCGTGAGGGCGAACCCGGAGGTCGAGATGATGTAGCCGATGACGCAGGTGGAGAGGATGACCGCCCACCCCTTCATGGAGACGTTCGGAAGGATCTCCCCCCACAGCGCCACCTCCCCGCGCATCCCTGCCAGGATCAGGAAGGTGGGGAGCCCCATCAGGTTGTTGTAGAAGCTCATCGTGTACTTGTTCATCCCCTTGATCTCCGCATCGTTCTCCGTCTTGTGCTTCAAGAGCACGGACCACACCGTCACGCAGACCGTGTTCGCCGTGCACCAGAACAGACCCCACCAGAAGTGCTTCAAGACGAGCATGGAGTACCCGTAGATGACCACCCCGATCACGATCACCACCTCCGCGATGATCACCTCTGTCGTCGCCGCCCGCCCCCGCACGAAGTACTCCACCGCCGTCGTCAAGATCGTCCCCAGGTTCCGCATGATGATCACGAACGACACGTTCGCGTACACGAAGGACTCCGCGCTCGTGAACATCCCCGCCCCGGACCAGAAGAAGATCACCGTCCACTTCATCGCGTGCCGCCACGTCAGCTGGCTCCGGTTGATCTGGTCCGTGTTGAAGGCCAGCAGGAGAAGCGTCCCCAACATCTGCATCGCCACCAGCGTCGTCGGAAGCGACCGCTCCTGGTCATCCTTCAGGTACTCCACAGCCATCTTGTTCCCAGTCGTCATCCCCACTGCCCCGAAACAGAACATCCCCGCTGCAACAACGAGCTGTCTCTGGTAGTCCGAGTCCTTTTCCTTTGCTTCGTCAACTTCCGTAGGAAGGAGCTTCGGGCTGCTTCCCTTGGCAGACAGGACTGGGGTGGCATGTGGGGTCACATCGATGTTGATCGAGTCCTCCAAATCCTTTCCGGGTGCCTTGTCATTTGGCCTCATGGCCGCCATAGAGTCTGTGCGGTTCATGTTGATACCTGCAGTGCATGAGGTTTGCGGTAGCAGTGCGGTAAAGCAGGCAGTTACTTCTTTATATTTCAAAGACTGTTAACTGGTTAACACCATCAGAGGTGCACATCACGCGCCCTCATTCCTTATTAGATACTGCAAAACGAAAAATGTCGACAAGGAGCTCTAAGGTCAAAGATAAAGCAGCATTCCGACTCGGATTGTTGGGCACTTACCAAACAAGGAAAAACTCAAAGAGCCTTGTGCACTTGTCAAGGTGCTCTATGCTAGATGACAACAATGGCCAAAAATGCTCGGAGTCAGCATCAGAATAAAAAGGAGGCCGCCAGGGCATATTTTATCGACATTCGGAATTCATAACAGAACTAGGGCGCGGCACTTTTTCGTTTTGCAGTATACCAAAAAAAAAAAAAAAAAACACCACATCTATGTTTGCGTGTAAGCAGGCCCGCTCCTCAATTGTGTCCTGCTTTCTGAAAGGTCTAAAAAGAGGACGGTCAAAGCCTTGCATGCTTCAGTCCAGAACATTAAGATCCTGCACTATGACAAGAGAGTACTCGGTACCTGGTGTGATGATGATCTCGTTCTGTGAGGTGTGGGTGAGTGGGGTGTTGTGTAAGTGCAAACCTTCTTAGAACGTACACGGAGGCAGGTGACGTCGTTGCTCACATGCTCCCCCCATGCATTGGGCTCCGTCTTGTTCAGCTGACTGAGTGCCGCAGAAACCTTGTTCATCAACTGGTTGACCACTGCAATGTACTGGAAAGCTATGGCCCGGTACACCTCATCGAAGTGCCACCGTATGGGCAGCCCTTCATCGTTTAAGATAATGACGCCTTTCACACCTCGGAAACTGCTGAGATCCGCAATCTTACTCTCAACGTGGTCGGACACACCTACCTCACGAAGGGCCCCAGCTAGATCACCCTCATCATCGAATAACGCCATTACCTGCAATGGGTGAATTGGGGACACGCGGGGGTTTTGTAAAAAAGAAAATATTTACAGTCAATGGGTGAGCGGGCGGGCGGGGGTGTATTAGTAAGCAAGCTCGATTCTTTTGATGTCTTCCGACACCCCTTGTGACTTCAGGGCCTTCAGCATGCGGGGGATGTCGTCTCCGCGGATCCCAAGGTCATCCTTGATCTCCATTACCTTCTGCGTGCCTGACATGAATGTGACTAACACGCGGCGGCATGTTGTGTTGGCGGCGACGCCTGTCCCGCCACTGATGTGCCACGCGTTGCGGATCATGAGCTCGAAGTAGTTGTCGTTATCGATGCCTGCGCTGAGGTCGCCGTAGTAGTCGATGAACTCCTCGTCGGTGATGGTCCCGTTCCCGTCCTTGTCCCAGTCCTCTACGAACTCCTGCAGCACCTCTCGCGGGGTCTTCTCCTTCGATAGCACCGCGGGGTGCTTCTCAACGTCGTAGGCGATCTCGAGGTCCGCATAGTTCACAATCCCGTCACCTGTCTTGTCTAGCCGCTTCCACGCCATCCGCACAATATCCAGCCGCCTAGGGTTCACCATAGGTCCCCGCACCCCACGTATGAACTCTGTCACCGATATGTTCCCATCGCCGTTCCTGTCGAAGTACCCGAAGATTACATCCAGCTCGTGAGCAGAAATGCCCATCTGGTAGGTCTGGAAGCCTTCCTTCAGCTCTTCTCTGTCGAGCTGTTTTGTTTTGTTTTATTTAGTTTTGTTTCCTCTTTTTCCTTTTGTTCGAAATACCTTCTTGTTGCCGTTATCATCCATTATTCGCAGGATTCTCGCAAGACCCCGGAACCCACGCTTCCCGGCCCTTTTAAGGATCTTGGACCGCACCTTGTCGAGGATGGGGTCGCCTGTTGGGGAGAAGCGTTGTTCTGGCTGCTTGGTGAGCTGTGGCGGCTGGGAGAGGGTGCGGGCCGCGTTGTCGTAGTAGTTATAATCAGCACGCTGGGTGGTCTCCCAAGTGTGCGGGAGGTACTTGTTCTGGACACTGGGGTTCTCCGCTCTACCCCCCCGCATGTGGTCGGTGTTGTAGTTTCTGTTGTTGACCCCAAGCAGCGTCTTCGAGTACACCTCACTACTGGTGACGGGGAGGTTGGGGCTTGTCATGTTGCCGAACGCCTACAGTTGTATTGACAACAAATTTAAAAAAAAAAAAAAAACACCCCAACATACATCGTATAAACGGGGCTCGCGGGGGGCAAAACGGGGACGCGCTTCGTCCTCCAACCTAAACGTCTCTGTGATCATCATATCGAAGTAGTCATCGCTGTCAATGTTCTGTCCAACACTGTGAAGTGGGGTTATAATATTCTTTCATTCCTTTATTTTTTGAATACCCTGCGTAGTAGGCCTCGAACTCCTCTCGGGAGATCTTCCCGTCGGGGTTGGTGGCGTCGTCGAAATTCTCCAAGAAATCAAGAACGCACTCGTCTTCTGTTTTTGTGCCCTTCAGCACTGCAGGGTGGTTGGACACGTCGTACCGCTCCTTGAGCTCGTCTAGCTCAATGAACCCGCTCCGGTCCTTGTCCAAGGTGGTGAAGGCTTTTGTAACGATGTTTCGTCGTCTGGGGTTCAAGCCCCCTCTCACGCCTTGCAGGAACTCGTTCAGCCCGAGGAACCCATCGCCGTCTTTGTCAAATGCTGCGATTAGGTAGCTGATCTCAGTGTCTCGTAGCTTGATGCCCCATGTAGCCAGCCCGTTCTTGAACTCCGCAAAGCTCAGCACCCCGTTGCCGTTGGCGTCCATGAGGCGGAAGTCCTTCGTCAACTGCCTGATGCCGTCGTCCCCGCGCTTCATAGCGGCTTGTTTTACCTTCCTCATCACCGGGTCCTCCATCCATTCTCGTGTTGCCATTTGTGTTTTAGCACCCCACCACCACCCCCTTTTGAGTAGAATTGTTTTCGCTAAAACAATTTAAAAAAAAGGAAGAAGAAATTAAGCACTCTCGCGAACAAACAAAGGGTCTGAGGGGAACGGACACCATAAAAAAAAAACAAGCAAAACAAAGGAGTAGGAGACAGAAAGGAAAAAAAGAGGAGGATAAAATAAAATGGTGCTTTCCTTTTTTTTTTTTTTCCTTCTTTGGGTGCTGGTGACTATGGGTAGGAGGGAGGGAAGAAGAGAAAAAAAAATAAGATTCTTCTATTCTCTATTAGTGAAACTCACCATTTATTTCCCTTGCCTTTCCGCTATGCTTGAACGGGGAATTACCTAATTCGGCTCTCTTCTCCTTTTTCTTCTCCCTCTTTTTCTTTCTCTTCTTTTTTCCAGGCACCAAGACAGGTAGACCTTGCCCGACCTCACCTGGCACCTCTTAAGCATAGCAAGGCTTTATTTACTTCTATTCTATTTTTCCTTTTCCTTTTATCTTCTCATCCCTTTTTTCAAATTTCTGTTCTTCTTTCATCCTTTAAGTACACGCAGGATTATCGGTGTGCAGACCACCAGAGAAAAAAAAGAACAAAAAAAAAGAGAAACTGGGGTTTTCCAAGGTTGGGCTCATGAGGTGCGAGGTCCCTCAATAACCCTTTGACGAAGAAGCCCGACCTACCAGACCACTACTCTTTCCGTCAATCCCGAGAAAACAAAAAGGGAAAAAAGGATTTTGTTTTTCTTTTCTCATTCTTCCTTCTCCCCATATTATATCAGACTTGAGCATAAGTACAAAAAATAAGTATGAAAAAAAAAAATCAACAACACAAAAAGGGTAGCAACGAGGATGACAGATATTAAAAAAAGAAGAAGAAAAAAAACGGCGAATTGAGTGACAGCAACGTACTAAACACTTGATTAGATGTTAGGTAAATGTTTGATGAGATCAGAGGCTCTGTAGGTAAGGTGTAAGTCATTCTTTTCTTCTTCTTTGTAGCATACATGCAATGTCCTCTGGCGAGACTTCGACCTTGTTCAGTTCCTGAATGATTGTGGGGACTTGGGAGGAGCCCTGGTTCCAGGCGAGGGCGAAGAGGCAGACCACAGCGACGGCGACGGCGATCTGGACCTGAACCCTGGAGACCTTGAAGGAGGAGTCCTTGGTGATCCCTGCTTGGAGGAGGGAGTACCAGGCCCCTGCCCCGAGGGCGATGACGCAGCCGGAGATGGAGATCCAACCCGGGAAGCGGTCCCCGAGGACGATGAGCCCCAGAAGGATGTTGACGACCTTGCAGAGGTTGGAGACGACCTGGTAGCTCGTCGCGGACACGAGCCTCGTGAGGGCGAACCCGGAGGTCGAGATGATGTAGCCGATGACGCAGGTGGAGAGGATGACCGCCCACCCCTTCATGGAGACGTTCGGAAGGATCTCCCCCCACAGCGCCACCTCCCCGCGCATCCCTGCCAGGATCAGGAAGGTGGGGAGCCCCATCAGGTTGTTGTAGAAGCTCATCGTGTACTTGTTCATCCCCTTGATCTCCGCATCGTTCTCCGTCTTGTGCTTCAAGAGCACGGACCACACCGTCACGCAGACCGTGTTCGCCGTGCACCAGAACAGACCCCACCAGAAGTGCTTCAAGACGAGCATGGAGTACCCGTAGATGACCACCCCGATCACGATCACCACCTCCGCGATGATCACCTCTGTCGTCGCCGCCCGCCCCCGCACGAAGTACTCCACCGCCGTCGTCAAGATCGTCCCCAGGTTCCGCATGATGATCACGAACGACACGTTCGCGTACACGAAGGACTCCGCGCTCGTGAACATCCCCGCCCCGGACCAGAAGAAGATCACCGTCCACTTCATCGCGTGCCGCCACGTCAGCTGGCTCCGGTTGATCTGGTCCGTGTTGAAGGCCAGCAGGAGAAGCGTCCCCAACATCTGCATCGCCACCAGCGTCGTCGGAAGCGACCGCTCCTGGTCATCCTTCAGGTACTCCACAGCCATCTTGTTCCCAGTCGTCATCCCCACTGCCCCGAAACAGAACATCCCCGCTGCAACAACGAGCTGTCTCTGGTAGTCCGAGTCCTTTTCCTTCTCCTCGGGGACAAGCGCAGGTGGGTTCGGGCCTGTCTTGGTGCTTGCCGTCAGCCTGGGAGAGGTAGTCTCTTTGTTCAGAGACTCCGACATGTCGACCACGCACTCATCCTCCTTTTTCCCCGCGTCCACACCGCTCATTTTTACCTTTAAATTGTTGCCTTGTTATGAAGAACGAGTAGCTATCGTAATAAAGCAGGTACCCAGCTCAGAGGGAAGAAGCACTGTAACTGAAGGCCTCCCCTGAAACCTAGCAAGCTTGATGGCGTAACCCTGCTGCGACAGGGCAGGTGTGGGGATGTCTAGTGACGCGAAAGGGATGCAAGTTAAAAAAACAGCATGGCGAAGGGAGAAGAGGGCAATGGAAGCAGGCGGAACGGGCCCGAGTGGGGTGACTAAGACAGCAACGGTGGAGGATGACAGAACAATGTCTTCGAAGAAGAAGCTTGTGGTCGGTGGCGCCTGGTGTATCGCACGCAACCTATCAGGTGTCAAAGACGCAAAGACCTCACCCTTCTTGTAAAGGATACTATGCTGCAAGGAACTGTTTCTAGTACGAAGGACAACCGCCCCGTCAGGAGTCGCCCCATAATGCAGGGAGGGAAGCTGCACCAGCGCAAGAGGATCGCTTACGTCCATCTCCACACAACATGACTCCCCCATGATAATGATGGTACTTGTGGCGGAGACGTAGCAACAGGTCTCGAGCTCCTTCCATAGCAACATAGCAGGCGGGCTGTAGTTATAGACCGTGGTCCTGTTGTTCAAGATACATGTGATACGGGAATCAACACGAAGAAAGACACCTCCCGTGTGGGTGTGATGTGCTGCGAACAATGTCTCGTCCTCCCTAACCGGGTCAAGCTCCTCAAGAAGCGTTTTTCTGCTTCCGTTTGGTATCGTGGTCACGAAAAAACCCGGGCGGTCCACCCAGTCTATGTAAAGAAATCGTCTGCAGCTTACCGAGTACCACAAGCACGACTGGGGTATCCTTAATTCTGATGTGTTGTCCGGGTTCAGGATCTGCACCGTGTCAGCGCCCTTTTGTACCGCAAGGCTGCCTTCGCCTTGGAAACGCCCCTCGGTTTCCACAAATAAATGCAGTGGCCTCTGATCTTCCTCCAATGTCGAGGAAATAACCTCCTTTTCCTTATCGATCCAAGCTAGCTCCTCTGCAAAGGCTAGCTTACCTGCATTTCTCCAGGTGTTGCTGACTCCTGTTGCACTTAGCCCCTCAATGCCTGCCCATGTCAATATTTCACACAGAACATCACGTGTAATGTCGTTCATTCTAGTGGGGAGGGTGGTAAAGACTTTTTAATATCTCTTTTGAAAAAAATAACAGGATGAGAGGGGGGTATTTAAAGAAAAGACGGGGGGGGGGGGGGGGGGACCAAAAGCATAGTGATCAACGTTTTCACCCCTTTTTGTTTTTAAACTAAGTCAAAGACTCGTTCTTGCAGAAAAAAAAGGGGGGTTTGGCGGGAAAGGAAATCCTTTTCTTTTCATTCATTGTTTTTACTTTTTTTTCTTTTTTTCATCCTTTCTTTCTCCTGACGAATTCCTTCATTTGCAGTGAAACCAAAAGAATTCGGGGGGAAGGAGGGGCGTCTCTTCTCTTCTTCCATTCTTCTTTCTTTCGACACAAGCTCTTCTTTTCATATTAAACACAACTATTGATATTGCAAAAAACAAAAAAACAAAAAACACTCCTCAACAGGGTAACACCCTTTTCTCTCCCCTAAGTGATCTCAGGATCATAACTTTTCTTTTCTCTATCGCTTCAAAAAAAAAAAAAAAAAAAAAAAAAGAGATAATCGACATAATGTCTTTCCCCCAAAAAAACAGGTACCGCATGCAGCACCTTGTCTAGCAGTGAAAGAAAAAAAAATCTAAAAAGAAATGGTGAAAAGCGACTGAAACAAAAAACAAAAAAAAACTAAATGTGGGGTGGTAAGTAGCCCTTTTTATACATTAAAAAGAATCCTCATCTCATGTATCGACTGTGTCGGGGCGGCGAGCGGCCACCTTCTCGCGCATGAAGCCAGGGAGGGCGGGGCTGTCAGACAGTCGTTGAAACTTCATCACAGTTCTGGCTGACATCCCATCGATACCGAGTGACCCTGTGGCGAGGACGAGGCTGTCCCGATCGAGGGATCCATTGCTGTCAATGAACCTGAAGTAACGCTTCTGCTCGGCCTCGGCCCAGTTGGGGACGAGAGAGCCTATGCAGTGGTGTGTGATGTACTTGTCGCCATCTTCGTAGGTGTACACCCCAAAGGACGCCACGTAGCTCAGGTACGCCTCAGCCATCTCATCACGTGTCACCTTTGTGTACCCATCATCCTTGAACGTTGTGCGTGCGTTCCTTGTCATCGTGCACTGCAGCGAGAATTGTCCGTTCGCCGAATACACTGCCTGCCCCACAACATCGGAGCCCCATGGGTACGAGATCTTCCCGCTTTCCGCAATGAGCTCCACCGACCTCAAGTACCATACACCAACGAAGGTGCTCTTTGCTTCTGCTGCCGACATGTCGGTGCCGCCCATGACACTGTCGCCGGGTTGCAGACAGTCGCCTTCCACCATTTCTGTCAGCGACGGTGGTTTCGGGATGTTGATGGCCATTGGAGGTGGTGATTCTCTCCGCGTTGCGGCTCCTGGGAAGTTGTCGAACTTGTTGCTCAGCATGTCGATCGTTCCCTTCCCCGCCCGCTCGCCCTCTATCACTGCCCACTCGTGCGTGAACTCCCTGCTGAAGTACTTCGTGTCGTTGTGCTCCAAATCGGGTACGAAAGGCGGCTTCACCTTTCTCTGGTACAACAGTTCCCAGTTGATGGACTCGAAGAACTCGTCTCGCATGACCTCCTCGGCGTCTGTGTACCTCTTGCGTATGTCACGCATTAGTAGCTTCTTTAGAATGCCTTTCGACTTATCCGACTTGAGGTGCGTGTACTTCAACTCCTTGTATTGGATCTGGTTGTAAACGTCGTTGTTGTTGGTGCCGTTGTAAGGTGCGCACCCCGACAGCATCTCGTACAGCAGGACGCCTACCGACCACCAGTCCACCGCCTTCGTCTGCGGGTCGCCTCGCACGGTTTCCGGCGCGAGGTACTCTGCTGAGCCCACAAACGACCTCCTGATGGCCCTTGAGAACCCTGCCTTCGCCAACCCAAAGTCTGTCAGCTTGGCGTGGCCATTCCTGTCGAGCACAATGTTCTCAGGTTTGATGTCCCTGTGCACTATGTCGTGCGAGTGCAGGTAGCCCACAGCCAGCACCATCTCTGCAATGTAGAACCTAGCGTCAACCTCACCGAACCTTCCCTGGGAGTAAATGTGGCTGTACAGCTCACCACCCGGGAGGAACTCTAGCAGCAGGTAGAGGTTGTGGTCAGTCTGGAAGGCGTCGTAGAGGGGCACAATGAAGGGGTGCTTCACGGAGGCTAAAATGTTTTTCTCTTCTCTTATGTAATCGACCATCCGCCTCTTGTGCACCACTGTCTTGGACAACACCTTCATGGCGTACACTACACCGGTCACGCGATGACGCACCTTCATCACCTTCCCGAAGGTCCCCTTCCCTAGTGTTGTGATTAGCTCGAAATCGTCAGCTTTGAAGTTCGACTGGTCGTCCGCAGCTTCGGTGGCGTCATCGCTGGACTCCTCCTGGTGGCTAGGAGTGCTAGCGGAGCTCACCGCCACAACATTGATGAGAACCTCTTTGCATGTTTTGCACACACGCACCTCGTTCTCATACTTCAGCTCCGGCAGCTTGTGAGTGTACGACGAGCAGTAACCACAGAATATGCCTCCGCACTTTCTGCAGTGGTGCTTTCGCAAGAAGAACGAGAACTTTCCATTGCACAGGCCGCAAGTGGTGCTGTTCGCCCATTGTGGCCGTTTGACGGCAAGGACATCCTTCTCCTCCCTCTCGTCCTCGTTCTGTATCTCCCACCGCACTGTCTCGTCGCACACATCGCAGATCCCTTCCTTCTCCCATGCTTCAATGTCCATAATAGGCTCAATCTTGCCGCACTTTGAGCACGCCTGCTTGCCCTCGTACCTAGGTGTCACGTTTGGTGTGTCGTCTGGGCTGCTGTTCCCGTTCTCAGGTTGCAGCAGGTTTAGGAAAGAAGGTCCCGGGACAGAGGGACACGATGCCTGCAGGGCGTCGTCGCCCTTGGGTACGGGGACAGTCATGGCATCGCTAACGGCCAGCAAAGAGGGCTGAGATTGCTGCTGAGAGTGCTGTGGGGTAGGCTGCGACTGTGGCTGCGGGATCGGCTGCGATTGTGTTTGCTGATGTGTAGGGGGGGACTCTTGTATTTGACCACCACTTGCGCCAAGACCGGGAAGCGGTGTGGTACCTGGGCGAGACGACAGCGGCAACTCATCATCGTGAAGGAAAGAGTACAGCGCAGTCCTCGCCTGGTAGAACCTGTTCCTGCACACCAAAAGCTGCTCAAGATATATCTCTAGAAAATTCTTCCGTTTTGTTATTAGTTCAACCGATTGATTTGTGACTTCCGTCCAGGAACTGCCGCACAGCACCGGCACTACTCCGTACTCACAGTGGTAAGGCGTGGTCATGGGGCACAGGGATGTGAGGTCCGCATGCAACTTTTTAAATTGAGTGTACCTTCTCTTCACCTGCCAAGACGTGCCTCCTTTCCTGACCTCCACCAAGTAATCAACATGCCCAGATCGTGTCATGTTAAACTTGGGTATTGAAATCGCCGTGATCTTCTCATAGTCTTCCTTTACTTGCAGCTTCTTTTGCTGAGGCTTGTCCTCCTTCTTCTTGCCGCCACCTATGACACTCCGCAACGCTTCCATTGAAGGCGCCCCTCCTGGGAAAGAAATAGAACACTCTTCGTAAAAGCGACCAAAACTAAAGATTCAGTCAATAGATATGACCTCGCGAGGCTCTCTAAAAAGGCGAAGGATCTGAATAGCGGGCTGTTGCACGCGGAGATCCGGGGAAGCTAGAGCTGTGAAGATATGGATGAGGATGGTCTCGCCCTCCGGGGTATTAAGAGAGTCGCTCAGGTCTTCCAGGCATGCGGCACTGACTTCTTTTTGCTGCAGAAGCTGTGTTTTATCTTATTGTATTTCATGGATTCTCACATACCAATGACACGCGCAGCCAGCAAGGGAAAGACCGCAAAGCTTCGGTTTGGTTCAACACAGAACCCCATCTGTCAGCATGGGGTGGGGTGTAACAATTCCGTTGCTTCGGGTCGGCGGTTATCGTGAGCAGCTTTTCAAGACACGTGAGTTTGGTGATGTCGATCCCGGGGGAGCGGTTTTGCACCTCTTCAGGGGAGGGCACTCTGTTCTCCTTTTGGTAGTACGACAAGATGGCCTTGGAGTGCCCTGATAGGGAGACCTCTTCGTCGGGGACCTGAACCTCTTGCACACTTAGCACAGCAGCATGCAGCACACAGGACCCACCCACTACTAGAACGTTGAACATTGTTATCCCCTTGAAGTCGCACTCCAGCTCAGGGTAGCCTCCCCACTTGTACTGCTGCATGGAGGGCTTCTCGTCACCCATATTCACATATAGCCTCGAGGTGGCCTTATCTCCGTTTGCATCCAATGCGCACAGCCTTAGCCTCCCAGCACCTGATGCCACAACACGCACCATTCCCTCCTTGACGCTGTGCTTCGCTCTCTTCGCGGAACTCACCTTTATTTCTGGTACCCTCTTGTCAGCCTTTACCTGTGTGATGATTAAGAATGAAGCAAAATCCAGCATACCCTAAACTTGATGGCCTTGACAGGCGTCGCACCAACAGACTTCTCAGGAGCAAGATCAACTACTTTGAAGCGCATCTTATCTAAAACGAGCACTTCGTCTCGGTTCAGACAGCCATAGTTCTCAAGGAGCTTGCGTAGTTTACTGCGATGCTCTTCCTCGCGTTCAGACACAGCGCCTGACACCTCGAAGGTAACACGCTCGCAGACAGGAATGCTGACCTCCTTGATGAATAGGTCGGTCTGCTCCTTCACGTCGAGGAAGCCTCGCATTGCGTGCTGAGGGATCACAATCATCCCTGAAGGTGCGGTGTAGTCGCCTACCCTCACTACCATCTTCCTCATCTTACCGTTCTTCATCGGGCTGCGGAGTTCGAAGTAGTTTTCTGGCTTCAGCTCCTTCAACGCTGCCTTAACCTCTGCAGGCATCGAGACGTTGTTCCCTGCCCCGCCTGGTAGGCACTTTAGAATCGGCGGCATCAGGGCTTCCTTGGAAGCTGTTTCCTCACGTTCCCTCCTTTCCCTGTTTATTTCTGCCATGCTCTTCGGTTGCACTATCGTCGAACCTTCCTCTGGTGTCTCACCGGCATCTGGTCTCATCCTGCTCTTCTTATTCAGCTCGCGTTGCTCGAATTTTGACGCGTTCCTTTTCTTCATAGCATCGACCGTGGTAAAGTCCAGACCTTTGATCTGGTCAGGTGTTTGTCCTCGTGCAGACGATGGGCTGAGGCCACGGGGTGCAGGACTACGAGGCGCAGGGGATGGCGAGCGGCTACCCGCCTCAGAGCTCCTCACACTGCTCACACTATCCGATCTTGCCCTCTTCACGTTTTCTTGATGAGCTTCGTTCAGCCGCCTTTTCCTCGCTATATCAGTATCCCAAGCGTTTTTAGTCTTTCGGGTCTTATCAATTTTCGCCCCTCTCACCGCTGCAGGTGCGAACGACGTAAGGCCGTCCGTCAACCTTTCGGCACTGCTGGCTGACGGAGACCTACTTATCGGTCTACTTCTCTCCACCAGCTTCCCGCCAGGGCCCATCACCCATTGCACTTTAGGCGGCATTATTTTCCGTTTCTTTTTAGCACTTTTGTTGCATCTCCTGTGTGAGTGAATCTTCTCAAAGACTGAACCATGCGATGCGAACAAAGACGAGAATAGTCTGCTCATGTAAATGAGCGATCATAAGTTACATAACAAGGCACGACTTCTCGGGCTTGGGTTGTGGATCGTGGAGACTAAGGACACGCTCATAGTCGTCCTTAGAGGGCGCACCCGTCTCGATGACTAGGGTGCCGGTTTGCTTTGTGGCGAAGTCATCCATCGCGCGCTCAAGGTCAGCAAGGGAGCGGACGGAGTGCCCGTCGTATGAGTAGAGAGTTGCGCCCACAATGACACCAGCAAGGTCTGCTGGGCTGTCCTCATCTACGTCCAGGACAGATATGCTGCCGCCAGGACTCTCACCCAGTTCGATACCTATGAAGCCATCGGGGCCCACTTCGACCTCGTACTGCTCTATCCCAAGCATCTCGTCCACCTCCTCCATCTTCTCTGACACGCAGTTCAGCTCTTCCTTAATCTCCTTCCACGGCTCAAGTTGCTTGTTAGCACTTTCGTTTAAATACATCAAATGCTGTCTCAACAGTTTGTTCTGATTCTCCCTGTGCCTCAGCTCATCCCTCTTCGACTCGTAGTCGATCTGCAGCATCTCCGACCTGTACGCCAAGTCGTGCCGCGTCCTCTCTATGTCCACCTCCTTCAGCAGCACATTCATCGTTGTCATTCCATCCGGGTCTACAGAATCCTCGATCACCTCCTCTTGCGTCAGCTGCTCTCTGCAAGCCTCCACTTCAGCCTGTAGTTCTCCAACTGCCTGCCGCATCTTCTCAACATCACTCCTTAAGCTACTGTTTTCATAGTCACATGTTTGCTTCTCAACCTGCAGCGCAGCAACCTTTTTCAGCACTGCTTCCACATCCCTCAGGTGGAAGCACATGTTTAACGTGCTGCCATCTGTGATCCCCACACCCTCTACAGTGTGGGACACGTCCATCAAAAGTCGCCCGTTGTACCTGAAGGCTATGTTGTCGGTGTCTAGCTTGAGGTGCGTGTAGCACTTTTCCATTACTTCAGAGAGGAAGGTGGCAGGCATCACGTCCAGTGGGTGTGCTGATCCGTCCTCTGCTTGGATGATGATGGTCATGCGCCGTGTCGGGTGCTTGTCAGTCTGCTCTTTAGCAAGAACCTGTTTGAGATGGTTGATGAGCGACGACATGGTGAAGGTGCCCTTCTCAATGGACTCGGGGAAGGTGTCATGGATGGTGCTATGGACCCACTTCCAGATGCGAGGGTTAGGAGCAATGCCGCAGGACGACCTGAGGGATTGGATGAAGCCTTCGTGATGCTGAAGGGCAAGACAGACTTCTCGAGGGGTAGCTGTTTCCTTGCCGGGGAGGAGGGTCTCCCAGAAGGACGGCGGCAGCACCGCACACCTTCCAGAGATCACCACCGCCACTGACTTGTCCTTGCTGTCGAACTTGCATTTAGCCTTTGT
Source organism: Diplonema japonicum (assembly GCA_964019335.1). NCBI lineage: Eukaryota > Euglenozoa > Diplonemea > Diplonemida > Diplonemidae > Diplonema > Diplonema japonicum. The sequence goes on along the minus strand of OZ025666.1, from coordinate 624,560 downwards.
CTCTGCTTTGATAAACTTCTCTAATGAGATGCACATTGGTATTTCCTTCAAGCCGTACTTCACCTTCAGCCTCAGCGAGTTCGCGGCCTCCTCTTTGACGTCGACAGTGATCTCCCAGTTCAGGACTGCCTCGCCTTTCTCATTGGCGACAAAGTCCCCAGACTCGGCTCTTTCCTCGGCCCCCACGAGATACTCCACACTGCACCTGTTGCCGCAGGGCACACCGCACACCCTCACTATCTTCAATGCTAGCTGGTTTGTCGCCATTTTCCAAAACCTGCCTGTCAGTTTGTTCTACCACTGCGTTTTAACGGAGAACAAGGTCAGTTTAAATACGGCTCTAGAACAAGAAAGGGAGAGGGGGGGGGGATAAAAACAAATACGTCTCCCCCCCCTTCTTTCTCCTTCTTTTCTTTTTTGTTTTCAAGGAAGAATGGGAAAGAAGGGGAACAGGACGGGGGGGAGGGGGGTATCTAAAGGGGGGTTTTAAGTCGTTGACAATAAATCTTTCTTAACCCCCTCAAACAACGGTTTAGTACATGCTATTATTTTACGAAGAGGCAGGCGAAACAATAACGCCCTTTTGCCAGAGGAAAGCAACAGACCTCCTCTTCCTCGTCTGGGGGGTTAATAAAAGTTTGTATTAACAATTGAGGGTCTATAAATAAATCTCTTTAAAAACGTGGTTTCTTACAAAAATAAACAAAAATAGTAAAAATTGATCCTTTTGTCCCTCACACAGGCCACATGTTTAAGTCCTTGAACATAGTTGAGACGCGGGGAGCTTTCTTGATAGTGCTGGTCGACTCATTAAGGCTGTTGGATAGATCTCGAAGGGGGGCCATTTCGAGTTTGGTCTTCAAGAACTTGGTGATGTCCGCACGCGTGGTCTTGGACCGCTTTGAAGGGGCGCCAGCTTCCTCAGCAGACCTTTTGAGGCCGGTGATGGTGGCGGCTTTCTCTTCGCATTCCTGCCTCAGCTTCTTGTTCTCTTCACTTAGCGTCTCCTCTTTCGCTGCAGCAACCTCCATGTCCATGGTCTTCGACTCCAGCTTCTCGATCAAGTCGTCCTTCAACTTCGCATCGCTTGTCAGCTCCTCGGCCTTCTCCTCCGCTGCTTTCAGCTTCTTATTTACCTTCTCCAGATTCCCTTCTACAGCAGCTGCTTGTTTCTCAACCTTTGTCAATTCACTCGTCAGCTTCTTCATCTCCTTCTCACTCTTCTTCACCTTCTCCTCCAGTTCACTAGCCTCTTCTTTCAACGCCTCGACCTCGCCAGTCTTGTCCACCACCCCTTCCTTCTCCGCAACCTTTTGCTGTAGCTCCTCCTGTTTTCCCTTCAAAAAATCCAACTCGTTCTCAAGGCTGGCCTTCTGTTCAGCAGCCTCTTTCTGAATCCTGTGAGTGTTTTTCATGCCCCTTGTGCTGAACCATACGTTGCAAGCTGCGTTCTCAGCGAGCTCAGGTGTTGCTGGCTTTGGTAGTCCATCTCGAGGTGCACCTCCTCGTTCCTCATGGCCTCATTGTGAGCGTTCTGCAGCACTTGGGCGCACTCTGCCGTCATTTGTTTTATCAGCTGTGTGTTGGGTATGAAATTATGCCGTGTGGGTGCATACCTTCTGCTCGCGTGTCTGTGCCATCTCCAGGTCTTCCTTGTATAGGGCGAGTATCTTGCAGTAGCTGTCCCACGGCACAGACCTCGAACCGTCGACCTCGTTCACCTTAACTGTGTTGAAGACAACACCAGCCCTGTTCGCGAAGTGTATCGTGGACATGGTCTCGGCGAAGTACTTCTTCGCGGCGGTGATGCAGCATATGATGCATGTCCGCGCAGAGCCACCGAGGGAGTTCTGCAAGATGCGCGTGAGCTTCGAGTCGCGGTAATTGATGTGCGTCTTCTTGTCGGCAAGCCCTTTAATGACGTTGGTGAGCGCCAGGAGGGACTTATTGATGGCACCGCCTTCCTGTCGCTGAGCAGTGTCGTCGGAGTAACCTGCTGCCTTGGCGTTCTCGGAGCCTGCCAAGTCGACAAGGTGGAGGAGGGACCTCCTACGCTTGCCCCCTGAGACACCGGTGATCTGCACCCGGAAAACTGTGTGAGAGCGAGACGAGTATTCGTTTAGGTCAGTCTTTGACTTCTTTCGGTTTGCCTCGCCGCATAGGAGAGACGCCTTAGCTTCGTCGGCGCACTTCGCGGTGTCAAAGTGAAGGCCTTGGACATTGTCACAGCGCACCTCAAGATCCTTCTTAGAAGTGCTTGACAACAGGTCGAACACCTTCTCGTTGTAGATTTCAAAGTAGGCGACTTCGACGCTGTATGACCAGTCCTGCCTGCGGGATATTTCTTTGAAGAGAAGGTTGACAACACGCTCTGTGACCCCTGGGTCGGTCTCGCTCCCACGCATGGTGTGCGTCTTCCCTGTGGCTGTCTGCCCGTATGCAAGGATCGTCCCACTGATCCCATCCAGTGCTGCAGAGGTGACCTCTCTTACCTCTTTGAAAACCTCGCTGTTCTCGCACGTCGGTGCAAACACTCTCTGGAACACATACCCTTCCTTTCCCCTCTCTGCCTCTTTACCCTGCAACGGACGCACACGGTAGTCGCTGTAGTTCATCACCTCGTCGTACCCATTAGTCACGTCGGGTGCCCCCTCCACTGCAACAGGCCTCAGCCTCACGAACACTTTAATCTTGTCGGTCATGCTGACTAACCTGTTGTAATACTTTACAGTTGTCTGTGTTCAGCGCGGGGTAAAAAAGAAAAAAAAAGGGGGTGAAAGAAGAAAATAAAATGGGGGTGAGTGTTTACAAAACTTCAGCAAACCGCTTTGGGCAGCAGCTGAAGAAGACTGGTCGTTTTGGGAAGGGAGATGGGAGAGAAGTGGTTGGGGAGAAAAAAAAAGGAGCAAAAAAGTTAAAAAAGGGGGATAAAAAAAATAAAAAATTTAGAACGGGAGAAAAATACGTTTCGTCTAGTACTGCTCACCCTCGCCCTCCTCCTCGTCGAACTCACCCTCCTCCTCGACGGTGGCGTCCTGGTACTGCTGGTACTCGGAGACAAGATCGTTCATGTTGGACTCGGCCTCGGTGAACTCCATCTCGTCCATGCCCTCACCAGTGTACCAGTGGAGGAAGGCCTTCCTCCTGAACATGGCGGTGAACTGCTCGGACACCCTCTTGAACATCTCCTGGATGCAGGTGTTGTTACCCACGAAGCAGGTGGACATCTTCAGACCCTTGGGGGGGATGTCACAGATGGAGGACTTGATGTTGTTGGGGATCCACTCCACGAAGTAGCTGGAGTTCTTGTTCTGCACGTTGAGCATCTGCTCGTCCACCTCCTTGGTGGAGATCCTCCCACGGAACATCTGGCAGGCGGTGAGGTACCTCCCGTGGCGGGGGTCCGATGCGCACATCATGTTCTTGGCGTCGAACGACTGCTGAGTCAGCTCGGGGACCGTGAGGGCACGGTACTGCTGCGAGCCACGCGAGGTCAGGGGGGCGAACCCGACCAAGAAGAAGTGAAGCCTAGGGAAGGGGATCAAGTTCACGGCCAGCTTCCTGAGGTCGGCGTTCAGCTGACCAGGGAAACGGAGGCAGCAGGTCACACCAGACATCACGGCGGACACAAGGTGGTTCAAGTCCCCGAAGGTGGGGGTCGTGAGCTTCAGGGTACGGAAGCAGATGTCGTACAGGGCCTCGTTGTCGATCATCACGCACTCGTCGGCGTTCTCCACAAGCTGGTGGATGGAGAGGGTCGCGTTGTAGGGCTCCACAACGGTGTCCGACACCTTGGGCGAGGGGATCACGGAGAAGGTGATCATCATCCTGTCGGGGTACTCCTCACGGAGCTTGGAGATGAGGAGGGTCCCCATACCGGACCCGGTACCACCACCAAGGGAGTGGGACAGCTGGAATCCCTGAAGGCAGTCGCACGACTCAGCCTCCTTCCTGCAGACGTCAAGGACGGAGTCGATGAGCTCAGCACCCTCGGTGTAGTGACCCTTGGCCCAGTTGTTACCGGCACCAGTCTGCCCGAAGACGAAGTTGTCAGGGCGGAAGATCTGGCCGTAGGGGCCAGCCCTCACGGAGTCCATGGTACCGGGCTCAAGGTCCATGAGGACGGCACGGGGCACGTACCTCCCACCAGTGGCCTCGTTGAAGTACACGTTGATCCTCTCAAGCTGAAGGTCGGAGTCCCCCTGGTAGGTACCGGTGGGGTCCACACCGTGCTCATCGGACACGACTTCCCAGAACTTGGAACCGATCTGGTTACCGCACTGGCCTCCCTGGATGGAAACGATCTCTCTCATTTTGGATTAAGTTATGATGCTGAGGTTGAGGTCGGCTGCGGCGCGAGAAAAAAATACAATAAATAAACAAAGAAACTCACTATGATGGGAGAAGTGTTAGCAACAAACCCACCAAGAAAAAAAAAAAAAAAAAAAAAAAAAAAAAAAAAAAAAAAAAAGCGCAAATCAAAGAAAAAGACGGAACTATTCAAGAATTGTTACATCATAGCCAAGCTCCGCAAGGTGCCCGCTAAGGGTGGTGTTGAACACGGGAGGGCCGCAGACAAGGGACGTTGCGGTGGGAGAAGTGCCCGGCAAAAAGGATTCGAGAATGGGTTTTGTGATGTGGCCGCTATCCTTTGAGAAGTGATGCAAGACTGTGGCGTTGGGGAAGTCATCTAAGGGGAGCAGGACGTCCTCGCTCGTAGTGTTGCAGCAGACAACCCACGCAGGGATGTCACGCTTCAAAAGCAACTGCAACAGCGGGTAAAAGGGAGCAATCCCCGTGCCCCCTGCTACCAGAACATAACAGTCGTGAGAGTCGTTCATGCTGAAGGCGCTCTTCATGGGCCCTGTCATGCCCACCGTCGTCTCCAGTTGTAACTCACAAACATGCTTGGAAACCTTTCCTTCGGAATATGACTTAATGACAAATGTAAGCTCTTCGGGAGTGGTCTTGATAGGGGTGTAGCTTCTAGAGTAACCATCCTCAGAGTGCAGCCTTACGTGGCCACATAGAGGGACGTCGATGGACGGAAGGGTATGGGTGAAGGTCAACATGCAGGTGTTGTGCGAGACATTCTTCTTATTCTTCAAAGTCAGACGGTTAAGCGCAGGTTTGGGTTTCGGCTTACGAGTAGGCGGGGCCGTGGAGGTGGGTGTAAGCAAGGAGCTGACCGACTTCTTAACATCCCCTATGTAATAATCGACGAGCTGTGCACGGGCAGCCTGACTGTGGTATTTGTCAAATTCTGCACTGCAGTCTTTCCCCCCGTTCTGAAGGAGGAAGTCCGGGCCGCCTGGGTGCTTCTTCTGAAAGTCTGTTACATCATAAACCTTGCCGTATATGATGACCCACAGAGCATCCTTCGTGCATCTTGACGAAATAATATCCACTGTTAGAGGTTCGCCCTTCTTCCAAGGTTTTGGTGTGGAAGCAGTGCTGCCGCCGAAACCTCCAGAGGATTTCGCGAAGGTGGACTTTTCCGTTTTCAACCCGAAGTAAGAAGGTGGCAGGTCGAACTTGATGGTTGGGTCGTACCTCCCAAAGCAGAAAGGTCCCATCATGGCCTCGACGTTGATGTACGCGTGGTACTTGTTGAACATTATGGTGGCGTCCTTACCGGCGCAGGGGAGCAAGACGTTCACACCCCCAGGGTGGTACTTTGCAAAAAGGGTGATGTCGTAAACCTTACCGTTGATGACCATCCACATGTCGTCCGGCCTGTTGTGCATGCGGATCTCGCCCTGGGAGATCTTTCTTTCGGTCGGCTTTCTTGCGCTCATGCACAGTCTTGTCCAGTCAGTCATGCTGAACCCTGTGCCCGGCGGTACCTTCCCCCTGCCTGCCTTTGGATAGTCCATTATGAAATCACTCATTTTTTTTCTTTTTTTTTCCACTTTTTTTTTTCTCTTTTTTTTTTGAGGTTGGTGGCGTCTTCGGGGCCGAGCTGTAGCTTCTTCTGCGTTCCGCGTCGTGTCCTTAATGAGTGCGGTGTGCAGCTCAATCCCAGCCCCCTCCCAAAAAAAAGAACAAATATAATGGGGGGAATAAAAAAAACTCTTATTCTTTTCTTCTTGTTATTAAGGGGGGCGGAGGGAAGTGGGTGGTGTGCTCACACCTGCAGTCCAGACTTCTTTTTCAAAAAAGAAAAAAGAAAAGGAGGAGAGGGGGGGGCTTAGTTCCTCTTTTGTTCTTTCGGCTTCTTTATTCGCAAAAAAAAAAAGATTCATTCCGTTGATGCATCCCCCTTTGCATTCTTTTGTGTAGTTGCGGATAAAAAAATAATCACTGCATCGTCTGGTCCTTTTTTATTACTGTTAGGGGGTAACTTTACTTTGGGAAATAGGGTTAAGTCTCATTAATCTTTCGTCCCCTTAAAAAGCTCTTACGGGGGAAATAGTGTTAAGAAAAAAAATGATGCAACCACGCAACAAAAGAAGAGAAAAAAAAAAACCTCATTTTAGAGAAAAAAAGAAAATTTAATAAAAAAAAGAAAAACAAGAGGGCACTATTTCTTTTTTTAAAAAAAAAAACAAAAAAAAAAAAAACCAAGCTCTAGAAAAACTTTGAACAAATAAAAAAATGGATAAATAGTACGTGCCGGGGGGGGAGAGGGCAGAAAAAACCTGGGAAGCCAAAAAAAAAAAAAAAAAAAAAAAAAGCCTCTATTTCAACCGCTTCAAAAAGCCTCTGTGGTGCTGCGAGTAAATGTAATATTCGAATGTTCGGTCGATCTCCCAATCTTTGTTGGCCCTGTTTTTTTTTTTTTTTTTTTCTTTATAAAAAAATCTAAATCTTTTTTTTTTTCTCAGTACCTGATGAACTCGTCCACAGATCGCATTGGCCCGAACTTCAAGCCCCCGTACTTCTTTCGAAGCCTCGACACAAATCTGTCCATCTTCGTGTCCTGCACCAACATATATGACCCGGGGGTCACGTACTTGTAAATAACGTTCATTCGGGTCAAGGTCTCAGGGTACCTATGAGAGGCGTCCTCCACAACCAGCACCGTTTTCGCCTTGTTCACGAATTTTTCGACCTCCGCCTGGATATCCTTCCTAGTGATGTCGCCCTTGATGAAGTTTATCATATCACTTCCAGTCCACAATGGATGGACATCCCCTGTAATGCACTCCTTACAGTTGTCCTTGTTCTTGCCGGTCATCCAGTTTTGGTTCACAGGCTTCACGTCCAACGTCACGATTTTACCCTTTTTTTTTTTTTTTTTTTTTTTTTCAAAAACACATACATCCTTATTGTAATTGTTCATGATGCTTGCGTAGAATATTGCGCCGCCTCCGTTGTTGGTGCCTACTTCGATTATAAGATCGGGCTTTACTCGCCACAACATATCTTGGATGGCGAATGCGTCCATGGGATCTTGCTGGCACTTGACCCCGAGCCAGTTGCCGAAGGAGAATCGCTGCCACTCCTCAAAGAAAACATCGTGCGCGAATGCAAACTCGTCTAAAGTGATCCACTTCTCTTTAGGAGAATGCGAGACTCTGATCCTTGCGGAGCCCATGGGGACGGGCGACCTCGCGTACCCGTTCTTGTCGGTAGGGTGCGCCTTCTGCAGCCTCGCGTCTTCCTCCGGATCGTAGAATGTATTGTCTGTTTTGTAAATCCCGTTAGCTTTCCAAACACCGAAGTTAGTTCTCTCCCTTCCAGGGATCCACACCCATGGAGGGTCCTTTCCTAATGTTTGCTTTTCATCGTCTTGAAGAGTTATTTGATCGGAACCTTCTGTTTGATCGGTGTTGCTTTCCGACGTGCTTCCTTTGCAGTTGCACACGCATTCTGGGCATGGGGCGGGGTCGGCACGTTTTGGGGTGCTTGCTTTCAGGGCTTTGAAATTATTCTCGCATTGCGAGAGAAGGCTGACACACCCGCCGCCCACAGGGGGTATGCTGCTGTTGAGTACCAAACCTACATTCATCAACATCGACACCCCGCACACTATCGTTATTATCCTTTGTGTGCTCATGCCGCCCGAACCAACTTGTGGGCGCATCATTTTTCTTTTGTTTTTTTTTTTTTTCTTTTTTTTTTGTTGGATGGCGGAAAGAAAAAAAAAAAAAAAAAAAAAACAAGGAAGAAAAAAAAATCTTCAACAACCGGAGATGGGGATGGGGAGAAAAAAAAAAAAAAAAAAAAGAGGGAGGGGGATAATAATAAAATAAAAAAAAATATTTCTTTCAGTTGCAGCTGCGGTGGCCCCATAATTCTAGAGGAATATCTTTTTTTTTTTTCTTCAAAGCTTTTTTCTTTTTTCCTCTTTTCGTTTTGGGGGCACGCCCCCTTTTTTGGAAAAAAAAGAAGAAGAAAAAAGCTTTATAATAATGCTTTGCTTTCCAACAGAAGAAACAAAGGCACACATGCAAAAGAAGGGGGGAGGGGGGGGAAGGTGCTCACATAGGAAAGAAAAAATGACTTTTTAGATATGTTGACCGGAACGAAGAGAGGAAGAAGAATGAGAATAAAAAAGGGTGGAGGTTCCCAGAGAAACTGCCCTCCTTCTCATCCCCTCCCTTTCCCCACCCGTCACGGTCCGTAATAAAAACCTTCATTCTTTTAATTTTTTCTGTACTTTTTCTTTTCTTTCTTTCCTTTCTTTTTTCTTTTTTTTTATTTCTTCTTCTTTTTTTTTTGAAACCTAAAAGGAAAAAAAAAAAAAAAGGTGTTAATCACTTTTTTTTTTTATCCGTTCCGTTTTAAATTCACTTTTACTAGAAGGGGGGGGGCTTATGCTGTATATATTTTTTTTTCTGAAGAAAAAAAAAGTTCCTTTTTCTTTTTTTTTTTTTTTTTTTTTTGCTTTTTTTCTTCAGACAACGTAGTGGGGGAGGCTTGCACCATTTCTTTTTTTTTTTCTTTTTTTCATATTGGGAGCACCGAGAAAAAAAATACCACTTTGCTGGCAAAATCGCAGAAAGACAACAGGTTTCACTTCGGACCCATCACCCGGCCCTGCACGTGAGAAGGCAAAAGAGGTGCAATTCCCTCTCTCACTCAGACTCGCTTTAGGGGAGGTGATGTCATACACCTGAGACGCAGAGCCCGAAGACCTTGGTCCTGCTGCCCCTCAAAAAAATGGAAAAAAGCTTTATTACTTCAACAAAGCTGAGCTCCACTAGATATAAATAAAAAAAATCTTCTTTTTTTTTTAATTTCTTCTTTTAATAAGCGAATACGTTCTTTGGCGGCGGGGGGGGGGGGGTAAAAGGAAAAACGGGGTATAAAAAAAAAAAAAAAAACACACACTCTTTTTTTTTCCTTTCCCCTTCAAAAAAAACGCGAAATATGAAAGAAAATAAGAAAAGAAAAAATATCAACGAATTCTTTCTCTTTTCTTCCCTTCCAGATCTGCCATCACTCGATACGCACGGATGGACATCTTCTTTTTTTTTTTTTTTTTAAAGACACTATTAAGTAACACACTTGTGGCCCCAATCTACAACCTTTTCTTCACCATTCACTACAATTTGGTAGAGAATACAGCGGTAGGGGGGACTTATCTACTAGGTACAAATGGAGCAAATTACTTTTTTTTTCCCTCCTTCAGAGAAAAAAAAAATTCGATAAAAAAAAAAAAAAAAAAAAAACTAAAATCAGCCAAAACGGGGGCAACACGAGCACCTCAGCCGGAGCGAAAAGGGGAGAAAAGAGGGGGGAAAGAATTGGCAAAGTTATTTCTTGCGCAGGAAAAAAAAAAAAAAAAAAAAAAAAAAAAAAAAAAAAACACGTAAAACGGTGAACGGATCATGCCGCCAAACACGATTTCTTTCTTTTTTGTTTTCCTTCTTTCTTCTTCTTCCCCCTCCTCTCCCCTTCCCCCCGCGATTAGAACAGTTTGCGGTGCAAATACCATCAAATTAAAAAAAAAAAAAGACTTTCTTTTCCGGATACAATTTCTTTTTTCCTTCTCGTTTTTTTATTATTATTATAATTCTGCATAAAAAGGATTCTTTTTAACCAGATTCTGCAGGCTGAACCCGCAAAAAGGGCGGGGACAAAAAAAAAAGAGAAAAAAAAGGAAGCAGGAGGGAGGGACTATTTGCATTTCCCCCATCCCGGACCTGGATTTCTTCTCTTCCTGCTTTCTTTTATTGTTCAGTCTTTTTATGTTCTTTTATTTTTCTTTCCTCTTTCCCCCCCCCCCCCTAGATAAGCAAAGTGGGGAGGGGGGAAAGAGGTGTGAAGGGGGAGGGGAATAAAAATCAAAAAAAAAAAGCACAATCGTTCCGTAGTAAGAAAAAAGAAAAAGAAAGAAAAAAAAAAAAACCAATATGCAAACACCACAGACTCCGTTAAGCAAAATTCCGACAAATTTACTTTTTAAGACAAAAATTGCTTAGTCACGTGGTGCTGCCAACCGAAGTACGCGGTTCACTTAATAAAAAGAGGTATAAAGCTAAGGGGGGTGTGGAAGCAAAGAAAATAATTGAAATATAAAAAAAAAGGGGGGGTGAAGAGAGGTATATGGAGAGGGAAATAAGATAATAGCGACACAGTAACAAAGAAGTAAAAAATATTCAATAAATTAAATTAACAAGCTGTGCAAGCTTACGCATAGACGTGCTCATGTTGAGTGGGGTTCCACCACTGTGTAGAGGCAGGAAACCCGTAGCCAGACGAGTAAGGCTGTTGTTGTGGTTGTTGATTACGCCTTGCGGTGGCAGCATACCTGGTAAGACTCGTACTCCGAGACCTCTGTCCCGTAGTCTGTGCCCACAATGGACACTGCGTCCCCCATGAAGGACTCGCAGTAGTTGGACTCGGTGTAGCTGTTTTTTTTTTAAAAATTAAATTGTTTCTTTTATTTTGGGAAAGGACAACATACTTGGTGACAGTCTCAAGCCTGGGGATGGGGCTGATGTTATTGATGTTCCTGTAACCCCTGTTGAAGGCGAAGAGGCCGTGCATCGCCATGGTGTGCCTCTCGGGGAGGAGGCAACCACATGTCTGGTGCTGCAGGCCTTCAACAACCTCCTTCGCGGTCTGGAGCCTCTTCTCCACGTGCTGCCTCTTTTGGGGGTCCTGTTCGAAGAGCCTCCCGCTCCCGCTCCCCGACGGCTTCTTCATCTCCACGTGCAGACTGAAGCGCATCCCGTCCACGTTCTGCACCGAGTCGCGCTGGATAGCGTGCATCGTCGCAGCCGCCGACTCAGCATCCACGCACTCCAAGAAGTACGCCCTCCCGAAGTGGGAACGGTGCATGTGCTGCCTGTTCGCGCTCTTGTCCGGGGCGATCAGACGAACAGCGTGCGAGAGGGGCATCCCGTCCTCCGTCGCAGGGAACCTGTCCAGGATGTAGATGAGTCCCTCGTCCTTGATGTCGCTCACGTGGCTCAGCAGCCCGTTCGACTGTGCCCTGTCCCCCATCACCCGCAGGTACACGATCGGAGACTCCACGATCTCGCGCACTGTCGGTGTCAAGGGAGCCATCCCGGGAACCTCCATCCCGAGGCCCTGCAACACCATCTTCTGGTACTTTGCCATGAGGTGCGCGTCCCTGTCCCGCTTGCTCTCCTCAACGATCATCTTGTCCCCGCTGTCTGCAAGAGGGAGGTACAGGGTGTCCGTCCTCCTGCGGATCGCCTCCAGCTCGTCCACCCCAAGACCAGGCGTCACCGCAGCTACCCCGCTCACGTGGCGCGTCTTCTGGTACACGTGCAGCTTGATGTCGAACTCGTGGTCAGGCCACTCCCTCCTCAATGCGTCGATCACGATGCTGTGCCCGGTCCCGATGGGAAGGCGCGACAGGTGCAGGTGCGTAGGAGGCATGCAAGGGCTCAGCGGGCACGACAGCATAGCCATCATGAACGTGATCACAGCAGCAGTCACAGCAGCAGGCTTCCCATCAACGATGCTCTCCTCCTCTCCTTCCATCTCCTTCATCCTCTGCTGAAGTGCCTTTGCTGCTTTCTCCTGCTGCTTTGTGGATAAGCGCCTCCCCATTCTAGATCCCTTCACAGACTGCAGCTCCATGTTGACAGAGAGGGGCTTCGTAGGGGGTGTTCCCGACCCTGTGGAACCGCTGTCAGAGTCATCACTGTAGCCAAGAGTGGAAGCGGTGCTGCTTCCCATGTTCGCTCCCACACTGCTTGCCCTGCTCTTCTTCATCAAAGTGATCTCGATCTGCTGAGAGCGTCCCTGCCTTGTGGGGAGCAGCTCCGCAATCTGCTGGTCGTCCAAAGCGTTCAGCGCAGACAACACATCGCTGCTGGAGACAATGTTCTCCGTCACCCAATGCATGCACGACATCTTTGTAGATACCTGAATAAAGTGCTTTAAATAAGAAAGCTAATAGAGAATAAAGGGTAGAAATGTTAGGATCCCTTGACAAAGGGTTCTAGGTTGAGGCAAGTGAAGAAGGTACTGATGATCTTGGAAGTGGGGATCCAGATAGAAGGGGATCGCGTGAGGGCGATGCCGACGAGGACGATTAAAAAGTCGTTGATAGAAAGGACGGGGTCGGGGGTGTGGTGATGAAGCACAGCGCTGAAGATCTGGAGGGCGGAGTCAAGGGGGAAGGAGTCGGTGAGGATGTCGTGGGTGCTGAGGAAGGACTTGAAGGCCTTGAGGTCGAATGTAGGACTTCGGAAGGACCTGTACAGCACTGTGAGCTGATGCTGGTAGGACGCTATGACGGCTTGCACAGGAAGTGTTGTGAACAAGGAAAGGAAGTCATCATAGCCGGACTTGACGGCCTTCTTTAGAAGCACGTCGCGTATGAACGTTTCAAGAAGCACAACATGGTTGCTGCAGCTGTTGTCCCAAAGCACCGCAACACGAAGACAGCTCTCCACTAAACCTTCAAAATCCATTTGCCCGTCCTGGCTACACTTCAGGAACACTCTTTCAAGGTCGCTCTTGCTTATCATTGTGAGTGACGTGCCGCCCACAAGCCCAATGTCTTGATACATCTGCATGTACCCCTTCAGCCCAATAAGTGTTAGGCACGGGCCTTCAAGCATGGAGTAGTATTTCTGTATGTTGTGCAGAGCTGTCCCGTGGTCTGCAACAACCACCAGCAGCTTCTCCATGCTCCTGACGTTCAAGTCTGCGAAAGCAGTCTCGCAGAATTGCAACGCCTTCTCGCGCGGCGCAATGCCGACCTTAATTCTTTTTTTCGACCTTTCGGTGGATTTTCTTTGTTTCTTCGTCATCCGCTCCCAGTCCAGCCACAGCCCCGAGTATGCTATCATGATGCGGCTCTTGTCAAAAGTCATCTCACGTACTGTCACGCCCCCCATTACACCTCCCACCTCTTGGCCGATCCTGAGCAACCGTTCTATCCTCCCGTCATCATCCTTCAGCAGGTCCTCGTAGCACACCTTGCTCTGGTACAATACCTTCATGATGCACAGCAGAGATGTAGAGTCCTCGCAAACAGCCATTTGAGGTGTCGTGCAAAGATCTTCGGCGGCTGGTGGCTGCACATAAACTCCTTCGCTGTAAACATCTATTTTAGAATAGAAGAACGACACCATCTGGCAGATCCACATCAGAAGCAGTTCGTTTTCGTTTGTCTTCACCTCACCGATGGTCACGGGGTCAGTTTGCGTCTTTTGCTCAGCCGTTCGAAGCACCTTGCAGCTTCCTGGTTTGATCTCATCAAAAGACGTGTCGTTCTGCCACCTCCCGAAGGCTTCGTCGATGGCGAAGGCCGACCCGACGCCTGACTCGGCACTCGACCGTATAGATGAACACTTTGACACGCTGGACCGGCGTGCTCCGGATTTTCTTTTAGATAACCGCCTGTCCGACCTGATCTCTACCAGCACTGGCTGGGGCCGGGATGAGGGTTCGATGGTGCACTGCACCTCTTGTGAAATTGTTTTGCACCTGCCTAGCATCTGAATGCCCACACCTGGCTGGAACACTAAGCGCAGCGTGTTAATGGGCGGCGGGACAGACGGCACTGCCTTTAGATCTGACATGAAAGACAAACGTGCCTGCTGCGGAATCATGCCGAGCAGCCGTGAGGCACGTCGCATCCCTTCCGCAGCATCTTCTCCCCTTGACAGCGCCGACGGCCGTCTTCTCCTACAAGACTCTTTCTGGAACAATCCCACAGGTTCGAGCTTCGAGGGTACAATTGATGCAGCCAGCAGTCCAGGGACAGGGACACCTACTTTGTTTAAAGCTTGTGCGTACTTCTTCCTCATATCCTTATTGAGGTGCTCAAAAACAAAACACTGTGCTAACAGAAGGTTATATGAATCTTCCTGCAAGCCGTCTTTAAAGTCTTGCAGCAGCGCCTCGTACTCGAACACTCCCAAAGCCGACACGATCTTCGCAGCCTTCTTGCACCGCTGCGCGGTATCCATCTCCTCTATGTCGTCGATGGTGATGTCCCTTGCGAAGTCGTATGGGACAATAAGGTGCAGCAGCAACAAGATGGCCTTCCCGTTCACCGTCTGGTGGTGCGCTGTGAGGCGGTATTCCTTGATGTCGTAGTCACTGTGTGGAAAGCCTTCCGCAATCCTGAGGTTCCCCCATGAGAGGAGGATTTCACGCTTGTTGATGTAACCGCTGCCCTTCTTGACCGCTCCGTCTGCCTCATCTAAGGTGACCTTGCGCATGCCGACCACGGTGTAGTGCCCTTTGGGGTACTCGCCTTTAGTGATGGACCTGGCGGCTGTGTGCAAGTCCTTGCCAAGCCGTGACAGAGTGGTAAGGGAAGGGTACGAGATGGCATCGCTCATGTGAAACATCGATTTGCAGAAAGTAGTATTTGTGATCTGTTCTATGTCGCTTCTCTCGCTGTTCACACGGGCTTGTTCTTCATCGCACAGCTCCCCCCACTCTGCAGGAGAGATGTGCCTGAACTCCACGATGCCGTGGTGGATGAGCTCTTCGTCGTCATCGTGGAGAGGCTCCTTGAGGTTTAACATGTAATGCGACGAGAGCTCTTCATCCAGCTTCTGCTGCAGGCGAGTGTTGAGGTCCTGCTGCGTGTCAACCTGCGACTTCAAACAACGCAACTCTTCTAGAAGACGATTCTGCTCGGCGACACTCGCCAAGAGGACGTCCCTCGTGTTGGACTTCGCCGAGTGCTTTGTCTCGAGGTGCTCGTATATTGCGAAACGCCTCCATGCGGAGAACACCTTGTACAACCGGAGGCCTTCCTGCGTCTTGAGTAGCCTGCTACGCTGCTTGCGAATGTACCGTTGCTTTCTAACAAATCCACGCCACGCAAGCAGCATCATGAGCACCATGTTGCTGACGTGTGTGAAGGTTGTAACACGCTGTGCCATTGAGCTGTGTATACGGTCGATGATGCCGTCTGCTCGGGATCTGAACACACCTTCGAGACGCTGTGTGAGACTGGAGGAGTCATCGTTGGATTTGGAGAGTGTACAGCATGCATCCTTATATGTGTGCTTGCCCTGCAAATGGTTGATGATGGTGTGTGGTACAGTGTTGCGAGTGAAGAGGACGTCGTCAGCATCGGTCCAGTCCACAAATATACACGTTAAGATGTCGCGAAAGCACCTCCAGACACTGAGGGACGCGTAGCGCTTGGCAAGGTCGCTCTCCTGCAGCATGCGAAAAAGAACTGCGATGCTGAAGCAGCCCTTGTCTCCCTCCCGGATGGGCCGTTCACTGTTCATCTTCTCTTCAATTGCTGCTGCTTTTTGAATCGTGACGGCGTCAGGTCCCTTCAGCGAACGGCGTTTTGTCTCCCGAAGCTGGCAGCATATCGAACGAGATTTCATTCCTATCCGCGCGCCTACATATTCACCATCCCAGCTGATCTCAACGAGCTCTCTTTGCAGCACCTGCCGTTCTAGGTTTGCATTTTCCATTCCCCCGTGGGGAGGAAGCCCTGCAAAGGGTGGCACAACACGATAAAGAGAAATCTTAATAATAATAATAATAAAGGGAAAAGAAGCTAAAAGTGGGTGGTGGGTTTTCTTTTCTTTCTTTTTTTCTTTTTTCGTTTGCGGTTTTCCCCCCCTCCACTGTCCCTGCCTCCGGTTTTGTAAATTCTTTTTAAAACACCTCCGGGGGAAAAGAAAGATGCACAAAACAAGAAGGAAAAAAGAAAAAGAAAAAAAAGGGTGCTTCGTGCTGCCTTGCTTTTAAACAAGCAGATGCAACAACCCTTTTCCGAGACGGCCCCTTCCTTTCTTTTCTTCTTTGTATTTCTTCTAGGCTAGTGATGACATCTTTGTTCCTTTTCTTTTTCTTTTTCTTCCCTCGGACAATGTCGAGAGGCAGAGACGAGGCTGGTTGGTCAGCTTTACCAAAACCAACCCAGCTACAATGGAAGGGGAAGGACTTTATTGGAAGAAAATGTGGAGATAAAGCTAAAAGAAAAAAGATGTGGTAAATGGAAAAAAGAGAAAATAAATATGTGAAGTGTGAAAGGGCGAAAAAAGCGTAGCAAATGTATGTCAAGGAGAAAAACTGCTTAAAATATACTTCATATATATATTCTTGTCCAGCTCTCCAAGGCAATTCCATAAAACTCTTCAAAACATTTAGTTAAGAACTTAAGAACTTTGGGAGTACGTGCCCAGCTGGCTATTTGGAAATATGAAGCGTAAATAAACTCTCATTCTTACCAACTGATGGAAATGGTAACAATCCATCACCCAGGAGAGGCGGAAGAAACTAAAAATAATCGGGCCGCGATAGAAGGCAACACCCTTTTTATAATTCTCTCTTTTTTCGAGAGTAAAAAACCAATGAACGAGGAAATAAAAAGGTATCATTTTTATTTCCCCTTTTTCCTCTTTTTACAGAAAATTAATTAACTTCGCTACCGGCTATCAGTGGCTGTTTTTTTCTCCTTATGCAGCAACGCTAGGCGTAAGATCTAGTGCTGCTGCTGTCGAAGGCCTGCCAGTAGGGCATAGGAAACCCGTAGCCAGACGAGTAAGGCTGTTGTTGTGGTTGTTGATTACGCCTTGCGGTGGCAGCATACCTGGTAAGACTCGTACTCCGAGACCTCTGTCCCGTAGTCTGTGCCCACAATGGACACTGCGTCCCCCATGAAGGACTCGCAGTAGTTGGACTCGGTGTAGCTGTTTTTTTTTTAAAAATTAAATTGTTTCTTTTATTTTGGGAAAGGACAACATACTTGGTGACAGTCTCAAGCCTGGGGATGGGGCTGATGTTATTGATGTTCCTGTAACCCCTGTTGAAGGCGAAGAGGCCGTGCATCGCCATGGTGTGCCTCTCGGGGAGGAGGCAACCACATGTCTGGTGCTGCAGGCCTTCAACAACCTCCTTCGCGGTCTGGAGCCTCTTCTCCACGTGCTGCCTCTTTTGGGGGTCCTGTTCGAAGAGCCTCCCGCTCCCGCTCCCCGACGGCTTCTT
This sequence comes from Diplonema japonicum, assembly GCA_964019335.1. Taxonomy (NCBI): domain Eukaryota; phylum Euglenozoa; class Diplonemea; order Diplonemida; family Diplonemidae; genus Diplonema; species Diplonema japonicum. The sequence goes on along the minus strand of OZ025666.1, from coordinate 607,208 downwards.
CATCTCCACGTGCAGACTGAAGCGCATCCCGTCCACGTTCTGCACCGAGTCGCGCTGGATAGCGTGCATCGTCGCAGCCGCCGACTCAGCATCCACGCACTCCAAGAAGTACGCCCTCCCGAAGTGGGAACGGTGCATGTGCTGCCTGTTCGCGCTCTTGTCCGGGGCGATCAGACGAACAGCGTGCGAGAGGGGCATCCCGTCCTCCGTCGCAGGGAACCTGTCCAGGATGTAGATGAGTCCCTCGTCCTTGATGTCGCTCACGTGGCTCAGCAGCCCGTTCGACTGCGCCCTGTCCCCCATCACCCGCAGGTACACGATCGGAGACTCCACGATCTCGCGCACTGTCGGTGTCAAGGGAGCCATCCCGGGAACCTCCATCCCGAGGCCCTGCAACACCATCTTCTGGTACTTTGCCATGAGGTGCGCGTCCCTGTCCCGCTTGCTCTCCTCAACGATCATCTTGTCCCCGCTGTCTGCAAGAGGGAGGTACAGGGTGTCCGTCCTCCTGCGGATCGCCTCCAGCTCGTCCACCCCAAGACCAGGCGTCACCGCAGCTACCCCGCTCACGTGGCGCGTCTTCTGGTACACGTGCAGCTTGATGTCGAACTCGTGGTCAGGCCACTCCCTCCTCAATGCGTCGATCACGATGCTGTGCCCGGTCCCGATGGGAAGGCGCGACAGGTGCAGGTGCGTAGGAGGCATGCAAGGGCTCAGCGGGCACGACAGCATAGCCATCATGAACGTGATCACAGCAGCAGTCACAGCAGCAGGCTTCCCATCAACGCTGCTCTCCAGCTTCTGATCCTTCATCTCCTTCATCCTCTGCTGAAGAGCCCTAGCTGCTGTCTCATGCTGCTTTGTGGACAAGCGCCTCCTAGAAGGCTTCTGCAGCTCCATGTTGACAGAGAGGGGCTTCGTAGGGGGTGTTCCCGACCCTGTGGAACCGCTGTCAGAGTCATCACTGTAGCCAAGAGTGGAAGCGGTGCTGCTTCCCATGTTCGCTCCCACACTGCTTGCCCTGCTCTTCTTCATCAAAGTGATCTCGATCTGCTGAGAGCGTCCCTGCCTTGTGGGGAGCAGCTCCGCAATCTGCTGGTCGTCCAAAGCGTTCAGCGCAGACAACACATCGCTGCTGGAGACAATGTTCTCCGTCACCCAATGCATGTTATAAGTCATCTTAAGCTTGAGAAAAAAAAACCCCCCAGGAAAAAAAAGATCCCCCTGAGGTGTATTGGTAGGAAGGCGTATGAAAATAGTAAGTAGTTTGAGTTAGAAATCCCTTCCCCTGGTCTGCGTCATGTCGCTTTGCATAAGGAGGGGTAGTAAGTAGTCCTTGAGGTACTTTTTGAATGTTTCATAGTGTGAAAGGAATTCTTGTGGGTCGGTGATCGCTACTCGTCTGGAGATGGTAGTGTTCCCTGTGGCGCTTGTGTTGTACTTTGTTCCTTCGTGTGTCCACACGAGGTGGCGGAGGGCGATGCAGGTACCGACAAGCTTGGAGAGGATGTATAGGTCAATGCGTGCATGTACTGGAGTGAACTTCATGGTCAAGTGGGTTACTTTGAAACGCATGATATTGAGCTTTGCAAAAGGCCTCGTTTCCTGTTCCCCGCATTTGAATGATTTGAGAAATGTCCCTAAACGTTGCATGACGAAAAGGCCGGTGATGTCGCTGCCAGGGGAGGTGTTCTTGTTCATGTAACACTTCACAGCGCCGTTGGGCCATAGCTGTAGAGTGCCTTCCACAAAGGAAATTGAGCAGATTCCACTAGCGATACTGATGTTGGGTAGCAAACTCATGATGTCCCACCAATAGTCATGAAGTGCCACGGCATTCTCCCCATCGAGAGTGAACACAGCCTCAGATGTTACCAGCGTCAATAAAAAATTCCTATCGGTAAATCTATCTGTTACTTCAACAGCTGCCCACTCCGCGTGCCGCTTCCTCTTCTTCATATTCAGCTGTTGTCTAAACTCCCTAAGCTCGTCCCTTTTCTCAGTCGACTCGACTGTCACCTTCTGAGGCGGCATTGTTGCGGTGTATTGGTCGCTCTCTTTTCTTTTGTCCTATGCAGGTGTGTTGTTTCTACCGAAAATTAAAAATGGGGGGGGGAGATAGCAAGAAAAAAAAACAACGAAAAGAAAGAGAGAAGGGAAGAGGAAAAAAAAAAAGAGCGAGAGCCTAAGAAAGATGCCTTAATCTTATCCAGAGTAACCAACTCTCGTCCTTTTCAAGCTTGATATCCCCCCCCCACCCTCCTCCTCCGCCTTCCGGTTAAAAAAAGTAAAAAATGAGTCAAAGGAAGAGTTTTCGAGACGCCCCCCCTTGCCTCATCTACCAAAAAAAGAGAAACACTATTTAAAGAACAACCTTCGCAGCAAGGAGCTGGTGGTGAGAGGGGAGTTGGAGAGCAGTCGTGTCGTAAGAGTCGGTCTCGACCAGAGGGTTGTAAGAGAAGATACCGGATGGGGGCTCTACGATGCCGGTGCTGAAAATAGATTTCTCAGAGGGGTTCGAGGTGTGGGCTGTGAGGTCTTGGGTTACTGCGTCAAGGACAGCGTCGCGTGCACCGAAGACGAGGAGGAGCTGATTGTTCAACGCGTAGTTCACCAAAGTGTCTGCCTTCCACATGGAATCGATGGAGGTAAGCAGCAGCCCTGTTTCCTTGTATACCACAGAAAGAGCTGTGATGTTCTGCTTCAATGACACCTTTTCCACATTCTTAAAAACACCCTTCTTCAACAACACCATGCAACGCCCGCCCACATCGTACTTGTCGTACAACTGTGGCACGACATCATTCTTCCCAACGCCCTGCAGCGCCACAAAATTAGCCGCCTTAAATTTATCGAGCGCCCACATCACTCTGTCCTGCGCGGAGTACGTTTTGCACAGATTCTTCTTCAGCTTTTTGAGCTTTTCTTGGTCCAGTGTCCCATGCAAGTGTCCCCACACCAGGTCTAGCGCAGCAAGTTTTACGATCTTTGCTTCTTTCGTACCCTTCTCACTGTTTTTGATAAGCCTTGCAGGTACCACGTTGTCCTCCCCTGCGGTGAACATGTACTCCAGCCACTCCTTCCACCCACCACTTGTGCATGTTAGGACGCTGGGTCTTCTTTTCTCGCCAACCTGACGCGTCACGCTGTCCGCCACGCCGCATCGCTTCCGTCTCTCGTAGAACTCTGCAATGGTGTTCGACTTAATGCTCTCCCACGTGTGGTCCACGTTCGACACGTCCCAGTGCATCGCGCCCACCTTTGTTCTCAGTTCTTCGACCATCTCGCTTGTCAGGATTGTGTTTACCAACGTCGTGGCTGTGATCCCCTTCTTCCACTCTTCCTCCATCGTGTCGTAGTCAGGCAGCTCATGTGCTGGGTAGTCAAGCGCATGCATGATAGGACTTGTGTCCCACGACACCATCGACAACTTCTTCTTCTTCGCTTCGTTCGGCCTCAGCACCGTGCTTGTGATGCCGTGGTCCGAAGGGAAGGCCAAGGTGGGGAACACCATCCCTTCCTCGTAGCGTCTATTGCCCGTGTTGTCCTTGGTAGTGGAAACAGTCACAAAGTCCTTCTTGAAGAACATGATGTTGTCCTTGGGGTTCTTGTCCCCGAGCTCATCCCTGTCCTTGATAGCAACTGCCTTGTTCAGCTGTGTCTGCAAGTGTGTCCTGGCGTGGAACGTAGTGTAGTTCGCAGGGTTCGGGTTGTCGCCGTAGCATGTTGTGAGGTTCTTGCTGACATAGAACTTTGCAAAGTCTTCCAAGCCCTGCTGGTCTGGGGATGGGTGCTGGTATGTGTTCGCATCCATTCCGAAAACAAGCTTGTGGTGTGGTGTCAATGACGAGGCGTACTTGTGCACTGCCTCCACCACGGGGATCGTGGCGAGGCCGTTTGTGTCACCGTGGAAGGAGGCAAAGAGATACCTGACGGGTACTCCGTTCTCGATCCTCGAGGCTGCAAGCACGAACAGGTCACCGTCTGCGACAGGGGCGCTGCCTGCGATGTGCTGCATGACGCGAGTCGTAACCTCCTTAACGTGGCTCCATTCGTGCTTCCTTAGCAGGATGACAGAGTTCTGGTTACGCGCCGAGTCCCACTTCTCAGGCTTGCGGATCGTAAAGTCCGACGACAGTAGAGGGATCTTCAACAGCCCAGACCCCACTTCTTGCAAAAACAGGACATCTGAGGTGTAGTAGCTTCTGTTGATAATCTCCGCAAGATTGACCTCCTTGTTGAGGTTCAGCTTGTCGCACATCTCAGCCCGTATACGTTCCCACCCGTTGGAGGCGGCATGGTTCATAATGTGGACCAGAATAGCATCAAATATGGCCCCTACCAATGTCTGTAAAGGTAAACTGATCGCCTCTTCCTCTTCTGTCACCGCAGGGTACTTAGCACGCTTGATGGGCTTCAACAGCTTTGCAACAAGCAAGCTTTTAGCTGAACCCTTAGACGGCACGGAAACAGTCGTGTGGAACATAAAGTTCTTCCATGCACTCCACCACTTGTCCATCTGTGCGATGCTCCCCTCGTAGCAGTTGATGACAGTGGGTCGCATGGCGAGGCCTGTAGTCGTGACAATGGTGTTGGTAACACGGTCAGGCATCGACGCCAATCGCTTCTTCCCAATGGAGGCATCCTTCATCAGCTCCGAGATGATGCGCCTTCCCTTGTAGTTCTCTTCCCACAGAGTACCCACTTTGTCCACTCCTTCCCACCCGATTTGCTTCATCGTCTGCTTTAAGTCCTCCCACATGTCTTGCGTGAACACCTTCGAAACAGGGATGTCCAGCTCCCCAGGCGACGTGATGAAGTTGGCAACGTTGTCCATCAGCTTGTTGTACTCCTCTGTACCGGAGATCCAGTACTCGAAAGGGTTGTTGTTCACAGCGGCAATGTTCCACGTCGCGGTACTGATGTCAGATGAGTTGGCGGCAGGCAGCGCCGGGCGTGCCTTGTGCTGCAGAATGGTGCTTGTGATGCTGTGCATGGAGGGGAACTCTGCCGTGGGGAAAATAGTCTCTTCAGCAAACACCCTGCGACCAGTGTTGTCCTTCGTCGTCAGCACGGACGAAAAGTGGGAGTATGGGAAGAAGATTAGATCCTTGAGACCGCTCTCCCCCTTGGAAGAGATCTCCTTATATTGGAGGGCTTTGTTCGTTCTGGGTTGCAAGTATGTGCGACCTGTGAGCATGGTGACATTCATAGGGTCAGGGCGAGGGCCGAAGGAAGTGCCAAGGCCATTCTCTGCGATGTACGCGGTGATAGCGCTCATGTCGATGTCGCCCGCAGTTGGGTTCTCAAGGGCCGCCGTTTCGGCACCAAGGATGTGGTGCTTGATGTGGTTCTGGTCAGCGTGCTTCTTGATGGCGTCCTGAACAGATAAAAGAATGTTGCGCTGAGCAGTCGCACGGAAAGACGTAAGCAGGTACTTCTCCCCGGATGTCAGCCCTGTGGCAGTGACCGCAAGAAGTTCTCCATCCAAGAGGGCTTCTCGCGCCAAGGGGGAAAGGTGTCTCGCAACGTCACTCGTCGCTTCTGCCACGTTTTCGAACTTCCCTTTTCTGAGGAAAATAACGGAGTTCGCACTCCCTTGGCGTTCGGGTGAATAGACATCGAAGTAGTCTGGAATGGGCGAGCTCTTCACGAATTTGACGAAGTCCGCAGGTGCGTCCTGCAGAAGCACCACATCTGCTGCGCTGTATGACGTGCTGAGGATGCTTGCTACGCGCTTGATTCGCGTCTTGAGGAGGTCATTGCACATCTCAGTACGAAGCGTCTCCCATGCAGTCGGCGCCACGTGGTTCATGAGGTGCACCAACACTGCATCGTAGATGGCACCTAGCATTGTTTGAAGAGGCTGGGACACCTGTTCCTCCTCTGCCGTCAATGCGGGGATGTTCTCACTCTTCAAGTGTGCGAGCCTCTGCCACGGCGCCATCCCTCCGAACTCGTTTTTAAAGGTGAAGTTCTTCCACGCCGACCACCACTTCTCGGTGCTCTCAAGGCTACCCTCGTAGCAGTTGATAACGGACGGCCTCATTAGCACCTCGTCTCCATGGTTCAGGGTGTTCGTCATCTGGTCGAACCCGATGATGAGCTTCTTGTCGATGAGCGTCCTATCGAGTAGGATCCCTGTAATGATCCTCTTCTCTCGGTATCCTTCCCAGATGCTCGTCACTTCGTCGATTCCCTTCCAGCCGGTCGCCTTCATCGCAGAGCGAAGTTCCTCCCACATGTCTTGTGTGAACACCTTCTTCACGGGGACGTTGAAGTCACTCGGCGACACCAGCAAACTAGCTACGTTGTCCATGATCTTGTTGTAGCTCTCTGACCCAGACATCCAGTACTCGAACGGGTTCTCCGTCATGCTGGCCACGTTCCAGCTAACGACTTCCATGAAACTCCTCGTCTTCGCGACCTTCTCGTTGTTCTTTGCTTGTTCCAACTTCCTGATGTCCGCCTGCGACGGGTACTTCATGACAGTGCTTGTGATGCCGTGGTCCGAAGGGAAGGTCAGGGTGGGGAACACCATTCCCTCCTTGTACAACTTCTCGCCCGTGTTGTCCTTGGTAGTGGAAACAGTCACAAAGTCCTTCTTGAAGAACATGATGTTGTCCTTGGGGTTCTTGTCCCCGAGCTCATCCCTGTCCTTGATAGCAACTGCCTTGTTCAACTGCGTCTGCAAGTGTGTCCTGGCGTGGAACGTAGTGTAGTTCGCAGGGTTCGGGTTGTCGCCGTAGCATGTTGTGAGGTTCTTGCTGACGTAGAACTTTGCAAAGCTCTCCAAGCCCTGCTGGTCCGGGGATGGGTGCTGGTATGTGTTCGCATCCATTCCGAAAACAAGCTTGTGGGGCATTGTCAATGACGAGGCGTACTTGTGCATCGCCTCCACCACAGGGATCGTGGCGAGGCCGTTTGTGTCACCGTGGAAGGAGGCAAAGAGGTAAGGAACACCTTCTCTAGTTTCGCAAGTGATCGCAAGAAGGTCTCCGTTGGCGACTGTGCCAGGAGGCATCTCCTGCACAATGAGCTCTGTCACCTCCTCGATGTGCTTATATGTCCCCTTGCTCAGCAAGATTACAGAGTTCTGGTTACGCGCATCATCAGCTTTCTCAGAGAGGTACACCTCAAAGGTGTCCAGAATCTCAGACTTCTTGACCGCCTTCTCGAAGTCACCCGACACCTCTTGCAGGAACACAGCATTGGCCGTGTTGTATGTGTTCGCAATAATGCCAACGACACGATCGTTCTTGCCCTTGTTCAGTTTGTCGCACATCTCAGCCCGAATGTCCTCCCATACATTGGGGGCGGCATGGTTCATAATGTGGACCAGAATAGCATCAAATATGGCCCCTACCAATGTCTGTAAAGGTAAACTGATCGCCTCTTCCTCTTCTGTCACCGCAGGGTACTTAGCACGCTTGATGGACTTCAAGAGTTCGTATCCAAACTTCTTCTCCCTCTTCTTCCTCCTTCCGATGACTTCCAGTTCACGCGAGAACATGAACTTCTTCCATGCACTCCACCACTTGTCCATCTGTGCGATGCTCCCCTCGTAGCAGTTGATGACAGTGGGTCGCATGGCGAGGCCTGTAGTCGTGACAATGGTGTTGGTAACACGGTCAGGCATCGACGCCAATCGCTTCTTCCCAATGGAGGCATCCTTCATCAGCTCCGAGATGATGCGCCTTCCCTTGTAGTTCTCTTCCCACAGAGTACCCACTTTGTCCACTCCTTCCCACCCGATTTGCTTCATCGTCTGCTTTAAGTCCTCCCACATGTCTTGCGTGAACACCTTCGAAACAGGGATGTCCAGCTCCCCAGGCGACGTGATGAAGTTGGCAACGTTGTCCATCAGCTTGTTGTACTCCTCTGTACCGGAGATCCAGTACTCGAAAGGGTTGTTGTTCACAGCGGCAATGTTCCACGTAACTGCCTCAATGGGCTTCGCGAGGTCTGGGTCGAGGGCTCTGTTGAGGGCGCGTTGCTTCTCTTCTTCAATGAGGTTCTTGCGGCGTGTCTGCCTGTCGCCCTTCAAGACGTGGCGGTCGGCCTCCGCCTCGAAGATCTCGATTCTGTTTTTGAGAAAAGCGTTCTCCTTTGCAACGACGGCAAGGTCGGACTTCACAGCGAAGTACTTGTCTTCAAAGTCCTTGGCACGTTCTGCCTCAGATTGAACCTCGGCGTTGAGCTTAGTCTGCACTGTATGGGCGGTGCCGAGGGAACGCTCTAGCTCGGAAGTCTTGGCTTCACACTCAGACTGCTTCCTTGTGTCGGCGCTGACGCCGGACATCAGAATGCGTAGGTTCTCCTTTGTACTGTTGTGCGTCACCTGTACAGTGGTGTGTTGATGGGGCAGCATACCCAGAGGTCCTCAAGGGCGTCCTCGGATTTCTTGCTGACCAGCTTCTCTTGATCAACAAGGGTCTCGGTGTCTTGTAGCTTCTTATTTAATTTCTTAATCTCTGACTTCGCTTCTTCCAATTCACTCTGTAAATAAAATGGTTTCCAGAACCTGTTACCGCTAGCGAACATACCGCAGCCTTCTGCTGCTCCACCTGCAGTATCCGAAGAGGCCCGATTTCGACCTCCAGCGATGTCTTCGATTCCTAGTGAGATTTGAACATTAAACTCCCCCGGCATACCCTAACAGCATCTGCCTCATGTTTCATTCTCATGGACTCTTCCTGAAACTTGCTGGACGCGGTGTTCGCTCCTTCTAGTTCCTTCTTCAACGCTGTTAATTCAGGTCGACAGGTCAAAAGTAAGAACCATACCTTGTATCTTCGAGACTGCAAAACCCAGCTCCGCATTCTGATCGCCCTTACCGGCGAACTGCGTGTAACCAAAGCAGAGGAACCCTAATATGATCCCAAACAGCACCAGGGTTTGCGTCTTCATTTTGCTCCCCCCCCCTTTTTTTATTCTCTTCCCAACCGCTCCTCTGTTTTTCTTCCTGTTGAAACTGCTCGGAAAGAAATTCTTTTACAATACAATTCTCAGTGAGTATCAGAAGCTATGTTCTCGTGTTCAGTGTACTGCGATGTGTGGTAAGTAGCACCGTTGGTGATGTAGGCAAAGGAGAGAGGGATGGCACCGCCACCTTCGGTCCAGACAATTCTGCCGCTTGCATCGTCGTTCTCGCGAATGCTGTGTCGTGTCTTGAGACCGTTATTGATTGTGTAATAGGTCTTTTCCTCAGGTTGGGGATTATGTGGGAGGTGTTCTGCACCTGCGTTTCGAGGGGCTTCCGAGTGACGGGTAGGATAGCCTGCTGTCTGTTCTCTATCCTGCTGGACTACCATCACACCAATGCCTGAAAAGGCACCAACTGCAGCCCCGGATATCGCACTGTGCATCAGCAACACACCAGTGACAGCACCCAACCCCGCTCCCGCCAGCATGCACACCCCGACACCCTTCGCAACCCGTTCCATGTAAGAGCAACTTGGCTCCTCAACAGCACGGATGGGAGCAGGCTCTGGGTGATTCTGATTAACTAAGCGTGGTTCTCCTCGTTCTTCCCATGCTGCTGATATCAAATCTTCGTGCGAGGAGTCAATGGCCTCCTCCTGGGAAGGGGCGGAGGCTTCGATTTTGTAATATCTCAAAAGCCTTTCATACGCCTCTGCGTGTGTGCGAAGCCCGTGCGGCGGGGTCCACAGACTCTCGCCGGTGTGGAAGTTGTAGTAGAACAACGGACACCCTTCCTCGTGGACCATCCTGAAGCAGTACCACCTTGCGGGGAGTCCAAACATCAACGCGTCCCTTGCAAAGTGCCTGTCTCTATCCTTGGCACCTTCCACAGGCATCCCCATTGCTGTGAAGAACCACTTCAGGTACGCCTCGATGTCTTCATCACTGGGGACGATGTCTAAACCCCTTCCAGGATTCTCCCAGTTGAGAGGAGGGATCAACGCCATCCCGCGTCTTTCGATCTCCTTCATCTTTTCGTCGGATATCCACCCGTGCACCATTCTGCTTTCAAGCTGCTCACGCTTCTGGAGCTTCTGAAGCTGCAGTGTTTGTGTACCGCCTTCCATCTTTCCTTTTGTTATTCTCCTTCCCCTCCACCTTCCTGTGGAGGGGGCTTCCCTTTTTTTGCGTTCTCAAATAAAAAAAGAAGAACGAAAACTCTTTTTTTCTTCTTAAAAGCAGAACTGTCCCGGGGCAAGAAGCGCCCCGTCAGAATGTTGTGTCTGTTCCCGGTCCTGCAAGATCAGCGCGTCTGCTATCCGTGATGCCTCTTCAGCGACGTCAGCACTTCTATGGTCCTGCAGCCTGTCCACAGTGTCGTAGCCTCCAAGGCTATCGAAGATATTCTTGTACTTGTACCGGTCATGGTCACATGATGCTCCCCACCAAAGAATGTTGTAGAGGGTAGAAAGCGATGGGGTGATGGCCGTGATATCAGGGACGGTGAGGAGCTCCAGGAGGTGCGGGATAGCACCGAGGTGGACGATTGCGTCCACATGGTGGCCTTGCCCTTCTTCAGTGAGGTTATAAAGTGCCCAGATAGCTTCCTTTCTGGCGGTGAATGGGCCCTTGGCAAGGACATTTACAATGCAGGGCAACACCTCTGCGTCATATACCATGTTGACATACTGTACCCCACTGGCCATGATGTTCCCAAGAGCCCATACTGCATCCTTTGCCAGCGTGTTGTCGGGGCTCTCCAATGCTGCCTTGAGGTATACTATCCCACCACATTGGACGATCTCTTCGACCTCGTCCTCCTCTGCATCGACGTGTCTTGCTATGATGTTTATCATGTCCTTTGGGTGGAGTCCTCCGTTGTGCATTCCTTCCTTGAACTTCGCGAGTGCGGATGCCATGTCTTCTTCTTCTTCACGTGCTCTTTGTACTCGGGCATCTCGTGCCTGTTGCCGCAGGCTCACCGTGGACCTCTTTCGCTTACTTGCTTCTTTTTCCAAGTCCACTCCGCGTGGCCGAGCGGGCATATTGTATTTTTATTTTCTCTCGTTCTTTTTTTTTGGGTAAATAAAAAAGATCCCGGGGGGAGAGGGGGGGGGGGGACACTATATGATAAGAATAAAACAAAAAAAAAATAAATGAGGAGGAAAAAAAATACCGGAGTGGGTGGGTGGTGCCGGGGGAGGGGGGAGGGGGGCGTTGTTGTGTTTCTGTGCTCTCTTGTTTGTACTGCAAAAAAAAAAAAAAAAAAAAAAAAAAGGTGGCAACGGGGGAAAATAGCCGGAGGAGAGAAAGAGAAAAGAAAACAATCCCGAGAAGTTCGTTCTCAGGTCCATCCTATTTTCTTATATGACCTTGTGTGTCCCAGGTGGGAGGGTGGGAGGGTGGGGAATTAAAACATGTTAGGGCTAACCGGGGTCCCGGGTCTGTGTTGAGGGTAGGAAAGATACATTTTATCTTCTTTATATTCTTTTCTTTTCTGCGCGCACTTAGGGGAGACCTTCAGAGAAATATAAAAAAAAAGGGTGGGAGGGGGGGAAATGAATCTACGAAAGGGAATAAAATAAAACCTTTACCACACCCTCCTATTCAGAGACAGAGTAAATTGTAAAGAAAAATTAATAGCATTTCCTCTGAAAAGCCACCTCTCCCTATTTACAATCAAAAAAATTCTAAGTTCTTTTCCCCCCCAAAAAAAAATTGTCGTTTTTTTTCTTCTTCTGTCTTGTTCTTTCCATTCTTTCTTTTAGATTCTCCGCCCCATCCCCCATGTCCATCAGCAGTTGAGAATTGCGTACAATCTTATCTCAACTCATCATCGATGATTCCCTGTTACCGGGGTCCCCCATTTTTCCTCTCTCCTGCCATTCGTAACCGGAAAGGGAAAAAAAAAAAAACACAAGAGCAGCTGTAGCACAAAGAAAAAAAAAAAAACAGAAGACAACATACGGAAAAAAAAAAATTGATCCCATGGGTTAGAGTAAAAAAAAAAAAAAAAAAAAAAAAAAAAAGAAAATGAATATGAATATTTTTCTTTAGAACGGGGGAGGGAGAGGAATATTCTATTCTTTTTTTTTTTTTGTCTAAAAGCTGAATTGCTGGGTGGGCTGGTGGGTGAAGGGATTCTCGCTCACAGGCTCCTTTTCCATATCTTCCTCGAAGTAGTTTTTGATGATGGAGACAGCCTTCTGATAGACGTCGTCGTTCTGCGACGCTTGGAGGACCTCAATGGCATCCAAGCCGCCGCAGAGCTTCAGTGCCTGCACGTACTCGTTAGTCCCACCGTGCTCCTGCAGTATTTTAAAAAGAGGCAGAATTGAACTTCATACCTTTACCATGTCCACGCCAGATGCGAGGATGTTTTCCAGCCCCTCTAACACCACAGCCAGCAGTCTTGCGTCCTGGATCTCCAAGAAAGCTTTCATCGGGGGAATGCACCCTGCCGACACCACCTGGTAGATCTGCTCCTTAGTCCCACCGTTCGTTAGGTTCGAAATCGCCCACATCGCCTCCTTCTTCACTTCGAACTCCGCCGCGTCCAATGCCTTTACGATCAACGGGCACAGCCCTGCATCGATCACAGCCTGGATCTGCGGCTTTGTTCCGGCAGTGATGTTGCTAAGAGAGAAATAAAATTACATTCCCCCTTTTTTTTTCTTTAACTTACCTAATTGCCCAGCAGCACTCCTTCTTCACGTTCCTCTTCGAGTGGTTCATCAGCGAGCAGAGGCTGGGCAGGATGCCTGCGTCAAGCATCTGTGTTTTTTTTTTTTTTTTCTTTTTTATTATTTCCAATATGGCGTACCTTCTGCGTCTGTTGGTCGTTACCGGTGACGATGTTCCCGATGGTCCTCAGGGCGGGGCAGAGGATGGTGAACTGGTGCATGCCCAGCAGGGCAACGAGCCTCGAGACGAGGTTGAGGTTCAGAACGGCTTCGATCCTTTCGTTGGGACCGTCGCTCGCGTAGCTGACGGCCCAGCAGGCGTCTGCGACCACTTCGTCGTCAGTGTGGTGGACGAGCTGGGCGAGGGTGTTGAGGGCAGGCTCGATCATTTCGAAGGCAGGGATGGGCTTACCACGGAAGAGGTTGGACAGGCACCAAGTGGCGTTCCTAAGGGTGGTGATCTTAGGGTCCGAGTGGATGATCTTGAGAAGTGCTTGAAGGATCTGGTGGCTGAGGACGAGGTCACGGCATTTGGCAGAGTCGCCCGCAATGTTGCCCAGCGCCCAGACAGACTGCTCCCGCACGTCCTCTGAGGAGCTGCCAAGAAGCCTGATGAACTCAGGCACGGCACCTGAGTGAATAACGACGAGGGTGTGTTCAGAGGTACCGCTAGCGATGTTGGTGAGCGCCCAGGACGCTTCAAACTGCAGGTTCTGGTGCTCGTCCAGCTTGAGGAACTCGACAAGCTTCGGGACGCAGTTCTCGTTTATCACATTGTCAATAGGTGGGTTGTGCTCAGCGGATAGAAGCTTTCTAATCGTCAGTGTGGCAAAGTACTGCTCTGCTGGTGTTCCCGCGTACAGGTCCTTCGCAAGACTCGGAAGCTTTTGCTTCTGCGCCTCGTGACTCTCCTCCATGTCATGCTGATCAGACTCAGGTTCCTCCTTTTCCTTTCTCCTCTTCTCCCTAAGCAATTCCTCCTTCTTCTTCTGACGCAGAGTTACCGCCACATCTCTCCTCTTCCCTGCCTCCTTGTCGTGATCCACACCGGTCTTTGATGTACCTTTCTGATTCGCAAAACCTGACATCTCTTATTATTCTCTCTTTGTTCTTTTCTTGTGCTTTTCTTTTTCTTTTTTTTGTTGAGGAAAGCAAAAGAAAAAAAAAAAAGTCGCCGGTACAGAGATAGAAATATCAAAAGAAAAAAAAGAAAAATTATAATACACATAGCGCGTTATAACGTGATCAATGACGCCTTCTTTTGGTCTTAAAAAAACATTTGGGCGGCCGTGGATGAATAAAAGGGATAAAGGGTGCTCAGACATAATTGCGTGGGGATGGGCTTCTAGATAAAAAGGCACTATTAGAAGCCTAGGAAAACGCTTTCAAAAAAATCAATTTTGGGGCCAAAAAAAAGCCAGCATAGTGCCAAACATTTCAGTTCAAAAAAATAATAGCAACGTTGCTATGTGACGCCACGTAGCGCTATTGAGTGCTGTTTTCGAAATAACGCGCTATGCATGATAATAGCTATATTATTACCAGCAATAGGATGTCTCCCTTCCCCTCTTTTTCTTTTCTCCGTCCCAACGTAAACAAGGGAGAAGGGAAGCAGCAAAAATGGCGGGGGGGGGGCGATAAAAAAACACACAATATTTTGTATCTAAAAGAATCTTAAATAAAACTCTAACACGCATCACGGGGGATAGAACTGCAGGGCATGCCTTGCACTATGAGACGAAAGGTGGATAAGTGTAGGATGAAGGGGCAGCTTACGCTGGTTAAGAAGGGCACGAGATGAAGCATGAAGAGACGAGGGATCAGGGAAAAGCGCAAATCTGACAGAAGCTGGGTGCAGCCTGCCAACAGGAGTAGAGCTGCTGTCTGTGAATGCTAGCTGGACGAAGAGAGTGGTCTTCTGCAGCTTTTTGTTCTTAGCAAAGCGAACGGGCACGCACGCATGGAAACCATCCTGTTTATGTGTGGACGAGGTAAAAAAAAACTAAAAAGCACACAAACCTGAATAGACGAATCCTCAAGAAGCGCATCTACGCTGACGTCCCCAACCACTTCCATCATTGAACCTTCAACAGCTATCTTTCCAATAGGGGGCTTTCCTTTGTACTTCTCACCACCGCTTCTACCCGGGATAGCCAGCACATGCAACATCATCTCCGTCCCTCCCAAGGTACAGAAGTACCCGCTATGGCAGTACACCGGCTTCCTTTCCCCCACTACCACCCCCCACACCTCTACATAATACTGCTCAGACCTCTTTCCTCCAAGAGCAGCTGCCACACAGTTACGATACTGCGCTACCGACGTTGCCATCTTCGCCACCTTGCTTTCCGGGTGGAGCTTCAAGAGCTTTTCAATGTCTTCTTCCTTCACCAAAGCAGGCAGGATGCTTGCGTCATCGTCCTTGGCGTCCTCCCCCAACATATCCAAACAGTCGTCGCTCTTTAAGGGGTTTTGTGGTTTATACGCCCTTGCCCCTTACCTCGTCCCAAGTAGCATCGCCCTGGGGTGATATCGGTGACAGGAGGGAGCTTCTGTAGTTGTGTTTAAAATCGTAGTTTTGCATACTTGTTGGATAGCTCCGCGGCAGAGGCAGCAAAGAGATGAGGGGTCGCAAGCGAAGAAGAAGCCGTTGGAGAGGAAGCAGAAGCGCTTGTTGGCGGCGCGTAGGTGAACTGCACCGAGGGCGAACCTGAATCAGACACAGAAGCAGATCGAGAGGCAGATGCGGAAGGAGATGGTGAAGCAGATGTAGAAGGAGATGGTGAGGCAGACACCGAAGGAGACGCGGCAGCAGACTGAGAACCCGATTCAGAAGCTTTCGAGCTGTCTGTAGCGAAGGTGAGTTGCGACGAGGAAGATGCAGCAGGAGAGCGACCGACACCAATGGTTTCCTCGAGGGTCTCTGTGAAGATCTGCCCCGTGTAGGGTATTGTGGGGCACTTCTTGCTGTCAGGCGAGAACAGGTCGTCTTTTGCACTTGGTGCGTCATCATCGCTGAGCACTATCAACTCTGCTGACTGATTCACCTCTCTCACTTGCGACATGCCACCATCACTGAAGACCTCCTCGACCTGCAGGCTGGCGTGCCCCTCCGTGTAACTGATGGAGCTCTCATCGATGTCCGTATGGTCCGACGCAAAGGATTGCGAGAATCTCGTTACCTGCTCCGGTGAGAGCAGCACACCAGGCGACCCGGGCAGTGCTACTGGGGTACGAATAGTGGGTGGCTGCTTGGGATGCACAGTGGTTACGAGGTTTTCCACCAGAACTGGCGACACTGAAATCGAAGGAGTAGGTGTGCTTTCCCTCGTCTGAGACTTCTTCCTCTTCTTCCTTGCGTGACTTGCGGGGCTCTTGTCTATCACGGGCCACGAGGGTGGCTTCTCGTGGTACACGTTGAGTGACGGGCTAATGGGTGATATCTCCTCCACCAGCTGCTCGGACTCTTGTGAACTATCTTGCTGCACGGACCATGGCGCGTTAGGCCTTGCATGCATTGTCTGAGACAGTGCACTAAAGCCGCTCAATACCGTTTGCCTCCCATCGATTGAAGCTAATGACTCCGACACCGCCGACGCCTTATCAGGCGACTCGCTCAACGTCGTCATTAAGGAAGGCATCAGCACCTGGCAGTCAGGGTCCCTCCCTCTGTACTTCTCTGCGTACACAGGAACCTTTCGAAGTGACGGTGACGGTGAAGATGTAACACCCACGGGCACCTCGAAAATTGGGCGACTGCCGAAGGTATCAGCACCCTCGCTTTGTGCCATAGCGTTTAGCAACGCTGAGAGCTGGTCCACAGGTGTCGGGTAACGTGAGAGGTCCCACAACGTCTTACCGTAGCAGGCAAATGCAGTCCTGCAGATGGCGTCAAGGAATTCCGGAAAGCACAACAACACTGGTGCGTCAGGTCTCTTGTGTATGTCCACCCGTTTGATGGCTTCCATCTCTGCCTGCAATGCTTGCGACCCCCGAACGAGTGCTGCAAACAATGTACCGCTGACGGCATGCACAGCAAAGGACTCACCTGCCTGGCGTCCCTGAAGGTCAGGCATGATCCGGAACTTCCTTAAGAAGGCCAACCAGCCCGTCATCGACAGCAGCTTGCCCCGTACTTTAACCTCGTGCCTGTCCTCGTTGCTTCCTTGCGTGGGTGGGTGCTTTGAAACAAACCACTTAAAAATACTCAGCAACATCGCCTCATTTGCTGCAAGTAGCATCAGTACGTGTGGCTTGAGTATGGAAGGGTTGAAAGTTGCGAGCGCATCAGCTGGCGGGTGTCCCGCTAAAGGCCCGATGCATCCAAGGATAAGCTTCTCAATCGACATCGAGGGGGTCAGCGAGCCTGCTAGCTTGGCCAGAGCATGGCAGAATACAGGGAAGCTCATGCGTTCACCGGAGCCAGTGGCTGACACAAAGATGATGCCTGCACGTGCTGTAGTTACTGCATGGTGGGAGCGCGTGTCGCCTACCACCTTGAGCAGCCTGCAGTGCCCCAGAAGACGTAACCATTGCGTGCAGCTCATAGTCTTACCAGCAGACGAAGACGTCGCCCACTTGGAGAACACGGTTGCAAGGTCCTGCTCGGCCTTTGCTGTGACAGGGCTCACAGAAGGCGACGGAGTATCCCTGTTCCTTTCAATCGAAGCCTTCTTCACTGGTGTGATCTGCAAAGGCTCATCCTCATGTGTGTGTATGCTTACATCAGCTACCACCTTCTTGTTCAGCAACACGGGGACGGATGGCTTCTTGGTGTGCACAGGCTGGTTCTCCATAGGACGCGTCTTTGGTGGCGAGTACACAAAAGACTTCACTGCGTAAGGAGGCGCATTGGGATGTGTGCCAAGGATGGGCGACGCCATCTTCGCAGGTTGCTTTTCTTTCTTCACCATGTACACCCCACGGGCGTCGGCGATGAAAAGCGTGTCGTTTATCCCCAGACAGATGATGAACGAGGGGCTGTTAAACAGCGCAGCGTGGAGGTAGCACCCAACTTTGTGCCCTTTGCGTGAACCGCAGAGCGTGGTGACCTCATTGTTAGCGATGGCACGGATACGGGAGTTGTTCTTGTCAGCGACAAGGAGAGCGCCACCAGAAGTCATGGTGGCGTTGCAGGGGTGGTTGAAGAGTGCGTGCTGCTGCTTGCCTTCTCGAAGGCCTGCTTGGCGGGAGCCAGCGACGGTAGATGTGACCCATGTGGAACCTTCAGCTCGGATGAGGCGCAGGCTGTGGTTCCCAGTGTCGGTGACGGCAATGAACTCAGAGTCCCATAGAACATGGGTGGGGTTATAGAGAAGCGAGGCACCGTAGACCCCATCGCGCATGCCATACTGCTGCATACCTGCGATGGTCACCACGGACTGCACAGAGAGGTCGGATGAGATGTGAGCCACTCGTACCATGTGGTTTCCAGTGTCAGCAATGCAGACAGCTCGCTGGTCGGGAGACACTGCAGTGGCGGAAGGTTGCCGGAGGAGCGCTACACTGCCCCTTCCGTCCTTCCACCCTGCTACTCCCTCTGCACCGATGAACACCTGGCATTCCCTGCCGCTCGGGCTCATCATCCACACGCAGTGAGATCCCGCATCGCACACAAGCACGTTCCCTCTGAATGGTGTTACCCCCCTTGCGCTTCGTACTTGCGGCACCGACAGTTCAGTGCACCCTCCCTTTCCCCACGGTCCTATTGCACATATACCTTTCCCTACCTTGCTGAGTAGCATGCACCCATTGTCAAGCACGCACATTCCTTGCACCGTACCATTCCCCTCTAGTTCGCAGTACGTGCTTACCCGAAAACTCTTGCTTTCTACGAACGTCTCACCGGCGACCATCGGTCGTCCCCTTTGGAAAAGTATTAACAGAAAATGCGAGTGGAAGGGAGGAAAGGGGGAAAGGAGAACGAACCATATGCTTGCGTGTGGAAACCTAAAACACATTTTTCTTTTTTCTTCTTTTCTTCTTCTTCTTTTTCTAATTATCCTTTCTTTTTCCTTTCTTTTTCCTCGTCTTATCTTAACTGAGCTCAAACCCGGCGCCAGAGTTAATGGAGTAGAGCAGCTTCTCTTTCAAGTCTTTGCGAGATTTGTAAGAGGGAAGCTGAGTTTTTTTTTTCTTTTTTGTCCCACCGTTCTTTTCGTATACCTTTAGGAGATTGAAGCAGGTAGAGGCCGATGGCAGCCTATCGATCCTGCCAAAAAGGGATTGCTGGTCTTCGTTGGCTGTTCGAATACAAAAGGGAGGGTGCAGGTGTGAAAACCCAAGAAGAGGGGGCTTGGAAGACGAGGTGACGAACGATAGGAACGAGGCTTTCTCCTCGTCGGAGAACTCCTCCAGCGTCCTCCAAAAACTCTTGATGACAGAGTGCGTGTCGCTGTAGCCGCCGGCGTACTTCGTGTGATGCCGGAGCTCGGCAACATCAAAAGACCCACTAGAACCGCTTATAAGCTGCTGGAGTTCGTTCCGGTTGAACAGGTTGATCTGGGAAAGATATGTTATAAAAAAAAAGAAGAAAAAAAAAAATATATGAGTTAAAGGAAGTCTTTATGAGACGCCCCCTTGTTCTCATCTTCTACCTGCACCTATCCCCTTTCAGCAGCGGTTTCTCCTCCTTTGGTGGTCTTGCCGGCCTTCTCCCCAGCCTGGCCGCTCTTTCTCTTCGTTCTCTTGCCCATTGTCCTTTCAACGCCTCTAGGTCATGCTTGGTCTTCGGTGATGCAAATATCGCCCTCCTGTTCCATCCGATCACCGCCTTTGTCCTCCCGATGGATCGTAGTGTGTGCACCCTTGTGCACGGCTCAGCTGGGAAGGCCCTCCTTCCTTTCACCTTCTTCAGAAAAATTCAAAAAAACCACACCCATTTCGGCGGTAAAACATCATGGAACCCAGATATGAACGCGCTCGCCTGTTCTTTAAACTGCAGATTCAGCTTCACATGTGCCATCATAGCGATGTACTGTATGAGGTTGTCATTCGTAACCACAACATCCGCGCTGTATTGTTCATTTGTATATTTCTTTTTATTCTTAAAGGGATACCCATTTGGGATCAGGTTTGTCGAAACTGTCTTGCCCATCTTGTCTTCCTCAAACGAGAAGGTCAGGCACAGGTCTTCCACGTCGTCGATGTCCTTCAACGCCAGCAGATTCCTGTGGAACGACGGGTCCAGCGCCTTTAGATCCTCCACAAAATTCGACCGCCCCAACATGGTGTTCAGAAAGAACTCGGCCATCGGGAGGTTTAGAACGACACCTTCGTAGATGGCCTTCGCCACAATTCTACCAAGGAATTCGTACAGTTCTTTGTACTCCTTGATGGTGTACAACCTTTTCGACTCTGGGTTTGGGTATATCTTGTTGTCCTCCGTAGTTTTGAACAATCCCAAGTTTGGGTTGAAACCTTTCTTTGACAGAGCTTCGATAAACTCTTTAAACACACCTCCAGCGTCTATTCCGGCTTCTTCCAAGCCCTGGCTGTTTTGGAACTGAACGTGAAATCGTGCTTTCAGCCTCGTCCTGCTACCGCTGCCAGAAACGAGTTTCGCCACCTGCGTCAGCCCGTCTTCGAGTAAATAGTCTCGCCGAATGGTCAAGCCGTACTTAACCTCGTTCATTAAGTTCTCTTCTCTGTCCTTTTCGATCAGCTTCCGTAGGTACACGGCCCTGTCTGCGAAGCATATCAGGAACGGCATTTCGTGCACGACAGCCTTGACACCCGACGTCCACGTCTTCGGGTCCTTTGGGTCAAAATGGAACCCCAACCTCTGTCTGAACCCCGCTACCATCCACACGTCCTTTTCACAGAACTCCCGCCTTACATTTCTATCGTTCAAGATCAACAGCACGCTTTTGCATGACGTCTTCAAGCTGTTCATCAGTGCCGCGTGGCCCTTGTCTACGCCGGGGCCCATTGGTGCTTGCTGCCAGGTCGATCTGAAGGCGAACCTCGCCAGGATCTGCACAATATCGCAGACCTTCTTTATCGAGAAGGGTCTTTGCAAGACGTAGAATTCATTATCGTCACAGACAGGAAGGAAGTAGTCGTAGCAGTACAGGAAGAGCAGCAGTGTGTTGCTCAGGTCGTCGTGGACCTGCGGCGGAAGCTGTGTTTTGCCCTCGATGTAGGCATCCAGCAGCACCATGTGTCTTTCCAAGTGTTTCCAAAGAGCTACCAGTAAGAAGTCACGCGATGCAAGGGCAGATAAAACCACGCGGCTCGACCACTTCACAACCAAGAAGTTGAATAGTTTCGCGCACGACATCCACTGCGGTGTCTTCCATGCTGCGATAGCGGAATCCAGCTTCAAACTGGAGTACCCCTTGTGCTGGAACACCTCGGGCTCTTTTTCTTTCCCCATCGCTTTGTCCTTCAAGCGTGCGAAGAACCCCTTCTGTTTCTTCTCCTCCTTTTGCGTAATCTGCTTCTGCACCATCTCTGCCACGTCGGTCGGTGTATTCTCTTGTAAAAGCTTCGCGAAGAGCATATCGACGGTGCTTTGTGCCCAAAGAAGCCGGAACTGTTTCTCCAGAAGCGGTTCCACCTCGAGCAGCCTCTTCACATGGAGCCAGGACGGGATGAGCTTCAGCAGGTGCTGCACGGCACCTATCCACGCATCGCGTCGTGATGCAAGCCTTTGGCTGGCGAGGAAGGAGTGGCCGATCTCCACAAGATTCCCTGTGAGGTGACGCTGCGGCCAAGCTTCGCTCTTTTGTGTTTCTGCAAAGACAACCTCAACAAGAGCATCCCACATGGAGTCGGAGCTGACAAGCGTTATGAAGAGCGCCTTGGGGACCCGCTTGGCGATGGAAGGCACAAAACTAAAACACTTTGTGAACAGGAGCTGGTTGGCGGGGGACGTCTGCCCGATGCTCATGGCAATCCTCACGGCTGCGGCGGCAAGCACGTCTTCCGTATCGTTCGCTCCTATGTGGTTGGAGAGGAGCAGCGTGGTGACCGAGAACATACAAGTCTCAGTGGCGAGAAATGAGAGAAGCGAAGTGCAGAGAGAGGCGGCTTGGGAATTCAGCTGCTTAATGATGAGCTGTTCCTCTGCTGTGTACTCGGAGGGCTTCTTCCCCTGGACACGGATGTACGCCCAGTGCTTTGAATCGACAAGATCCATGAGGAGCTTTGAGAGCACACCGAAATCCACCCTGCTGAGGGTGTCTCTGGAGACAACAGACTGCAGGACCGAAGTGGCGGTAACAATGAGACGCTTGGTGGTCATGGTCCAATCCTGCAGACGAGGTGTGTCGCATGTTAAAAATGCATAGTTCTGCCCTGCAGTCGGGCGTGTGATGGAGGCAGAGATGAGACGGGACAAATCAATGAGGCGTGGAACGTCTGGGGTGTCAGGTGTCTTTCTGTTGTAGAAGAAGAGAAGCTGGTATACTAAACAGTACAACTTCCTGTTGGCGGGAAGGGGTAGCTTATTGGGACTCAACCGCAGTATCTTCAGCCCTTCGGGACCCCCGAGGATCTCGTCCATCGTGGCATCATACAATTCCCTTAGCTTTGCCATCTGCCCCCTTAGCGTTACGTGCCTCCTATAACATCTTACGATCTTCTCTTTCGATCCTTCCTCTAATCTCTTCTTCGTCCTTTCTTGCCGTTCTCTCCTCGAGACTTCGACCGCGGTTTCTTTCTTCCGTTCATTTCCAAATGAAATGCTCATTCCCGCACCACCTTTTGTTGAGTAAAGCTGCAAAAAAAAAAAACCCCGGACAAAAAAGTTTAAAGGGGGGGGGGGGTAAGGAAAATATTGTACAATCAATAAGAATGGAACCCAAAAAAGAAAAACTTTTTTAAAAAAATCAATCCATCGACTTAAAAAAAAATACTGCGCCACTTTACTTTATAAACGAGATTAAGGAAGCCACGGTTGGTGGCACCCGCACAAGCACTGTCTACTTGATTACAGGGGGCGTACCTCGGCTGCGGGCACTATGTTCTTCCACTAGGGTCAGCAGCGAACAACACATCTGATGTACTTCTTTATATCTCCGTGTTATCCCCACTACCCCCCAAAAAAAAAGAGAGAGAAAAAAAAAACCAAGTCCTGAACACAAAACAAAACGGTGATGTGTTACCGGGGTTCATCTGTCTCGGGTTGAGTCTTTGTTCGGATGTATTGAGGAAATCTGTTAAGAAGCTCGCCAGCTTCACCCTTTATAAAAAAAATTTGTTTCCCCCCCCTTTCTTTTCCCAATCACATACCTTGCATAAATCAAACTGCCCATCCGTCCCGCAGTACATGCAGTGGCCCCACATGGTACCACCGTCGTGCTGTTCCATGATACTGGACTTCTGACAGCTCATACACCGCATCACGGCTATGCTTGGAGTGTAAGGGCGGGGGGTGGAAGGGTAGGCTAGCTCTATGGGGTCGAGAACACCCCCTGACCGTCTGTTCAAGCTCTGCATGCACATTCTAAGGAAGTCGTAATAACCCAACAGAGGTGTGGTGAGGCACCGCCGCCACTGCTTGGAAATGTTGTACCACCTGTACATGAGCGCCCTTGGTATGTTCTCATAGCTCAGGATGAGTGTTAGAACGTCGTCAGGTACATTAGAGAAGGGTGTGTAGTTGTGTAGAAGAGCGTGTGCAGCAGGCGCTCCGCCCCACTGCTGGTGGTACCCTATCCTCGGAACGTTGACAGGGTGGTAGTACGGCTCGTGTTCATTCACACCCAGCAGTAAAGCCAGACTTCTCGCCCGCTCGGAGTCAGCTGGAATCCCGTAAGTCGTTAGAATCACGGGGAACATCTGCTGTCTAATCTGCAATATTTGATCCGGTTCGTAAACACCAGGCGGTGGGGTTGATGGCGGAGGCACCGATGCCGGAGGCGGAGACACTGGAGTGATCTCCATTTTGTCCCCCCTTTCCTTCCCCTGTTTCGGTGTATTACTCAAAAAAAGAACCGCAAAAAATATATATGAGTTAAAGGAGGCCGGTGTTGGCGGCGCCCTGCACAAGAAAAAAGGGGGGGGAACAAAATACATATGATGGGAAAGGTGTTAGTATATTGCCCCCACCACGATTTTTTTCTTTTTTTCTTTCTTTCTTTTCATTCATCAACAAGAATGGTCAGGGTTACCTTCGGCAAGACATCGCTCAGCTGTTCCTTGAAAACCGCGGTACAGCTTTTGCACAAAGGTTTCTTTGACCAGAGCGTTATGGTGGAGGTGTACACAGACAGTTCAACAGAGGCGGACACAAGTGTCTCGACGAAGTACGAAATGAGCTTGAACTCCGCATCGTGCTGCCTGTCGTAAGCTTCCCCGAGACCGTCTTCACAGCAGATTGATGTGAAGTGCTTCTGTGGAGGGGTGCATCCTTGGCACCCTGGCGTGCCATCTCCACTGATGGCGTACCCGTTGTAAACCTGCTCCCCTTTATCATTGACAACAGAGAGTATAGCCACGTTCCGGCGGATATCAGTGTAATGCTGCGGACCCGAGAGCTGCCGACCGAAGCTGTATCTACCAGCATCGGTGAGCCTGTAGAAATCCAGGATTTTGAGGTGTCCAAGTGATGTTGGAGGAGTGTTCTCCAGCTTTTTTCCGGAGATGTCCCTCACACGTGTAGCTGAACGGTACTGTGCCAAACGCTTGTTGGCATTGTGTATGCGTGTTCCGACAAGTTTGTCCAGGGCCTGGATCCTTTTTTGGGATTTGGATAGGATGTTGAACTCGCTGCCTATCTTGCGGAGTACCTCAGTGTTCTTCGCGGTCTTTGCTTCGTCCAAAGCCTCTTTCAATGGTTCCTTCGCTTTGTTGACCGCCTTGTTGCACTGCTCCACGCTCTCCAAGAATTCCTCCTCATCCACAGTCCTCGTCGAGTACTTCACCAAACCAGCCACCGCCTCCACCTCGGGATAAAAACAAACCCCATTGTCTCCGTACCTTTCTGCAGCTACCTTTGCTGCCTCTCCTTCGAGTTCTTTGTCTCCGACACTCGCCCATCTTTCCACCAGTTTAAGTCTTTCCTTCCATTTTGATTCTTCGATTGCAGCGTTCTCGCAGAGGTCTTCTACCATCTGGCCTGCGTCGTCTCGTCTTCTCTTCATCGGCTTTTGCCCTTTTCCTGGATATCAGAAGTAAAACACACTCGTATTTCGAGACAAACCCACGGGAATAATAATAATAGGGCAGGGGGGTACATGAGAAACAGATAATATCAACAAAAATATAGTAAAAGGACACAGCTCACTGTGTGAGGGTTGTGTAATACGAGTAGTCGGTGTGTACGGTGCTGGAGGACAGGGCGGAGGAAGAAGGGATGCGCGCTGCCGGGGAGGGTGAAGCAAATGGCTGTGCAGCGGGGGAAGGAGAGGGAGCTGGGTCATTCTCGAAAGGTGTCCCATTAGGAGCCCATTTGCTGATCCCGTCCAGTTGGTTAAAATAGTAGATACTGCCTCGGCCATCATCGACCTCTAACCATGTGGACCTCCTGCGTAGCACGCTCTGGTCAGGAGCCGGTGATGCGCTCCTTTGTCTCCTTTCCGAAACTCTCTGGTTGTGCTTTTTCATGTAGTCGTTGTAAGGCTGTATGGGAGCCTCCCCGTAGTCATCTTGCAGCTTCTTCCTTAGCTTTTCCTCTTCCCACTGGTACTCCCACATCATGAGGTCCACTTCAGGTAGCTTCCCGTTGTCTTGATGCTTCAAGAAGTCAATGACCCATTGCCTCGTGGCGTGCTCAGAGATGGGTACCTTCTTCTCGTCATAGTTAACGTAGAAGTTGTTCTCCTCATCCATGCACACCTCGTTCGCTGTCTGCTCGTCGTGGAACCTCTGCACTGCTTCTTTCGGATTGAAGTTTCTTCTAGCCCGCCTCTCTGAAACGTACTCTTCATAAGGCTTGTCAGGTCTTCCGTAGGCATCCACCAGCAGCTCTCGTAGTTCCCCTTCCTTCCCCTCGCCGTCCCACAGTAGTCTGTCTACGTTCGTGATCTTCTCTGGCGCGTGTTTCATATACAAATCGATCACCCAGTCCCGCATAGGGTGCTCTGACAGCGGCACCACGCCCTCGGGGAACACCGCTGCTCTCTGTCCTGTTTTGTCCACCATGATCACTCTCTTCGTTGCTTCATCAATATATTGATTCACAGGTGTTTCTAGCTGGAACACCTCATCTGTGATTTCATGGCCGACATTCTGAGCACCTGGTGTCGAGGGGATAGACGGGACCTCAGAGTGTAGCGACGGGGTACGAGGCGGTGGTATTTGCTGCAGATAAGCAATAAGTTCTTCTATGGGTGGTGTTTTCGGCGGCGGCAGCATGCTCATCTTGGGGAGGTCTCTGCCAGGCTGTCGCCAACCTGAATGCGAGACCGTGTTGCTCCAATTCTGCCTGGGGGCGACAGCTGCTGCCACGGCAGCTCCCGTGCCTACTTGCAAAATATTGCTGTTGCCTGGATAACGGCGCATCAGCGGAACGTTGATGAAAGCACACAGCACTTCATCAGCAGTGCTGTCGATGACAGGTTTCTTCACCCTGAGGGCTTCTGCGACGGCCACCTCCCCGTCACGCTGCAGCATCAACCTGTCACCGTGTTCGATGCCATATGAAGCAAGCGTTTGAGAAGCTTCCAGAATATCACCTTTGAATTCTAACTTTGACGCTGCTGCGGCGTCGGGCTCCCTCAAGGCCACCTCCTGCAGCACCTCACCGACTCTACTCTCAAGACCGTCTCGGAGCTCTACATGGTGCACAACACCAGATGAGGTGCATACATGGACGCGGACTGCGTTGGCTGTCATGTGCCTCTTGCGGGTGGAACGCTGCTCCGTTTGAACTGGTGACGCCAGGCACTCGTCAGGAAGCCTGCGGGGAGCGAGATGGGCTTCGGCCCACTTAGCAGAAGCGGCTGCTCTGTCAAGGGGTGTTTGTTCCTTCGATAGAAAATCGTCCTTTTCTTCGATTTTATTCGGCTCGCACACGGAGTACCTGGCGAGGGATAGCACGTTGCTATTGCCCTGGAACCTGTCAGAAGGGTGCATCAGGATGTCCTCCGAGCTGATAGGGTTCGCAGTCGAGCTCATCTCGCGAGCTTCTAGAGGAGTGCTGCTTTGCGACACTCCACCGATGTGGAGCCTCCCGTCAGTACCGACGCGCAGGCCAGCAGGCTCTTCGTATCGTTCCCGTCGCACTGAGCCGGGTGTCCTCCTGTTCGAATGATGTTGAGAAGGTGAATCGAAGCTCACCGAACCCATCCGCCGGCTTTCGGACACCTCATCTACCACTGCAGACACATACCCCCGCACGGGCATGGCGGGTGAGGGGGACGAGACAAACTCGCTACCTGAGAGCAAGCTGCTATTCCTGAACATGTTTAATAATTTCTTCTTCGTATTCTTTTATATTGCACCTGTACTGCAAAACTGTAAAACAAGGACAACTGGCTTGTGCCAATAACAGGTTCGACCAAGACGTAAGGACAGAAAAGGAGATGCTGAAGGGTACTATTTCAAAATGTCGTAAATAAGATAGGTAAAAGGGAAGGTAGATCGGTAATTAAATATCTCAAATGTCTCAAAGGTAAGATTCGATAAGGGTGAGTAAGTCGTGGTGCGGATGGGGAAGGGAGCGGGCGAGGGATAAAGGCGACTCCCAGAGGTGCGAGAGGATAGTAGGGTCGGCCTTGTGGGCGAGCAGCACGGCGGCAGCCTCTGTGGAGGAGGTAATGGCGGCGAGGTGGAGGGGGGTGCCGCCCTTGCACAAAGCGTTTACATCAGCACCGTTCTTGAGAAGCAAATCGCACAATAGATGGTTCCCTGAGAAGGCCGCATAGTGAAGAGCAGTCCACCCACGGTCATCATAGGCATCTACCTTAGCCTGCCTGGATAAGAGCACCTCCGTGATCTTTACAGCCTCGTTGTGTATAATCTGCCTGCGGAGTCCTTTGCATGACAAGCGGAATTTGTCAGGATTGAAGCTTGCAACTAAACACATCACATCCCAAGGTAACGGTCCTGTGCAGTATTCAGAAGGGTTGCTCAGCAGTGATGATGCCTGTGCTGTCCCGCCGAACAGGTCGGCGGGGGCAAACCTCTGCGCTGCAAAGTGGAGAGACGTCATCCCAAACTGGCCGACCTCCTTCACATCCATCAAATTGGCTATGTGAAGTAGCTCACTTATACGCGCCTTCCTGAAGGCGAGCTCTGTCTGCGAAGGATCTCTTACATCTTCTAAAGACCTCCCGCACATGTCCACATGGCCTCCCCATGAAGTTAGAGGCTGTGGTTTACCGCAAGACGGGCATGGGTACTCTTCTTCTTCCTCTCCTGTTTTTGTTTCATTGTCCATCATCTGCAGCAACATGCACCTTTTATCTTGCATTGTCCATGACCTGCTGCTGATGATCATCCTCGCCATCTCTGCCTTCCTATCATCCATCCGACCTCAAAAACTGTTGTGTATCCACCAACCCTGTTATGAAGAATTACTATAAAAAAAATAAAGGAGGCAAATAGAATAGCAATTCCTTTTTCTTTTTTTTTTTCTCTTCTTTTTCTTACTCCTTTTCGTCAGTTGAGTCACTCACTGTACATGGGGCCGGTTGCTCTTCATTTGCAACACAATAGGGCCACCAAAAAGGCATTTCGGAGATCGGTTCCTATTTCAGGGGGGAATCAAATAATTGTTTTTCTTTTTTCTTTTTAAACTTCTGCCTTAAAAATTACGAAAGAACGTCATATTTCTTTAAAGCGACTTCTCATAACGTGAGTGACATGACAAAAGGGTGTGGAGAAAAAAAAATGGTTTCCCTTCGGGTTTCACAAAGGCCCATGCCAATGCGCAACAAGAAGGAAGGGAGCGGTGGTGAAGAGGGTGCAAAAACAGGAGAAACAAAGAAGAAGATATTGCACGCAAGCAACAAACTGCGGAGATATCAGAGAGAGAGAGGGGGGGGGGGGGGGGGGATTGCATACTTTATTTCTTTCTTTTATATTCTTCTTCCAACTTCTTTTTATTTTATTTTATTTTTATTTTTATTTTTTGTTCTGTGTCAAAAAAAAAAGAAGAAAAAAAAAAAGTGGCGACCCATAAGCCAAAGTACCTCAGCCAGACTAAAGGCTGGGTGCTACCCTTCCATAAAAAGGTGCGTGAGCGCGAGAATAATAAATAATAAAACGTGGGGGAGGAGGAAAAAAAAATAAGGGAGGTTTTTCTTTTCAAGCAACATCTGCCCCTCTATGGAAGCCTGTCTTTTGCTCGATTAAGGCCACGGTACTGGCATATTGCCATCGTTTCGCTATGTCGAGAGGGGTGTTGCCGGATTTGTCCTTGATGGTCGAGTCGGCACCTGATTCGAGGAGGATGGAGAGGGGGTTGTTCGCCTCCTCCTGCGCAGCACGATGAAGGGGTGTGCTGCCGTGCTGGTCTTGCGCATTAACCAACGCACCATGCTTGATAAGAACATGTGTGGCGGTAGACCTGTTGTTCTTCTTCACAGCAGCGTGCAATGGGGTCTCCCTGTGCTTGTTTCTGGCATTAACGTCAGCACCCAAACGAACGAGGGTATCCATGGCACCCCCGCCCCTTTCTTCTGCACTGTACACAGTCATGAACAAGGGTGTCTGCCCCTGTCCATCTACGGAATCTACCAGCTCTCTTTTCGCCTTTGCGAGGATTTCGATGCATCCAGCGTGAGCACCTGAGGCTGCGAGGTGCATTGCCGTCTCGCTGATTGCATTCCTCTTTGCAGGGCTCGCCTTGTTGCGAAGAAGCACCTCCAGTACCCTCTCCCTCCCGAACTCCGCGGCATAATGCAGGGGACACTTCTGCAGCACGTCATCGCTTTCATGCTCGTTTGGGTCCACGCCTGCCTGCAGACACAGAGTCACCGTGTCCACTTCGTCCTTTTTGCAAGCCTGGTTCAGCGTTGCTGTGGTGGCACTCAACCCCTTCTCCGACAAGCTTGCAATCGCGGCATTGTACTTCGGTTCTGCCTTCACCGACCCTGACCGTGTCGCCTTCTGCGGTTGGCTCTCCTTCGGCTTGGACTCAGTGCAACCCATATTACTGTTGGAAGATAAGAATAACGAGGACGATGGGCTCGAAATATTTTGCGTAAAAAGTCTGGAAAATCTACCCGTCGAGGCACCATGCCTCCTCGTACTCCTGTCCCTGTGGTCGGTTTGTAGTTCACAACAACGCATACCCATGTCCATCGGATCCCTCGCAGATCAGCATAGCGCTCGAGGGTGTCCCCGCACCACGAGTACGGCTTCTTTGTAACCATGACCTCATCCTCGGAAGTGTAGACCGTATCGGTGTAGTACAGATTGGGGTTGATGTGCTGTATACTGCTGTGCAGGTAGCCCCTCAGGCGGGTTATATACGCGGAGAAGGTCGAGAGTCTGGTGCCTGTGAACCTCTTGGCACGGGAGCAGACAAGGGTCTCGACAACACCGTAGGAGGAGTCAGGGATGTCTGTGAGGTGCTTGCTGAAATCGGACAAGGTGTGTGTCTTGGAGAAGGGCAGGCTGCTGATCAACTCCCGTTTGACGTTCTCGTCCTTCTCGTCAGTAGCGACGTACAGCGGCAGCTTCTGAGAAGCTACAGATGTGCTGGATGCCAAGTTCTTCGCGAGGTCAGCAGGCGCCACAATAGACGTGGGGAACTGCTTCTTGAAATCCCCCCTCCGGTAGTGCACGGCATGGTAGGGTCCCATTTCGTTGGCGATAAGTTCTGCAGCGGCCACCATCTCGCTTCGGATGGCTATGCTGTCCCGAACAGCCTTCCAGACACGGATGCGGGCGGCTTTGCTTGCAAAGTAAAACGTGTGGTAAAAATGCCCAAACAGGTTCTGAGGGTAGTGCACCCAGTAGCTGTCCGGCAGCACCACCTCCACCCTCCCCCTGCGGTACGCATCGAAGTCCGCATCATCAGACGACGTGACCTTCACGATACTCTTCAGGAAGTTGATAGTTTTCATTTCTGCGAGCATTCTAGCGTATTTCATCTCATTGCAATAGAACACGGGGAGTCGGTATTTGTGTTCAGAGCATGGTTTCGGGTCCTCGGAGTGGTCTGCTTTGCGGAGGAGCGGACGGAGGTGGAGGAACTCCTTCCATGAAAGCACGGGTACATGCTGTTTCATCTTTGCAATATCGTAGTCCTGCTCGTAAGGGGTGACAGTGCGGGAACCTGGTGGGAGGACAAGCGTGCGGTTCTGCAGAAGTGCGATGACAAACGCATTTTCCAGCGACATCCGCCTGTTGTTCCACCCGCCGTTCCACGGCTCGAAGGTGATGTATCTTGCGTCGTGTGCCCGCTCTGGCAGGGGGGCGAGTATTTCTGTCGATTCTGTTCTATGCTCTGAATTCCGCTTTCTTTTTGTCGACCCCACCCACGCGATGCTGCACCACATCCAAACAAAAATCGCAAACATCGTGCACCACCGGGGGGATGCTGCGGTTCGTCTCATCTTTCGTTCTTTTCCTTCGACCTTCCCATCCTTTTCTTTTTTTTTCTTTTTGTTTCCCCCCCCACGTCAATTTACTCGATAAAACTTGAAAACATATCAACGTTTGTATCTTTTTGCATAGTCTTCAAACCTATCGGGCTCCATCCTCTGCATGAGCTGTGCCGGCCCAGAATGTTCGTGCCGCCCATAGTTCTCTTCTGTCGCTCGGAAAACTGCTAGTGCGCCCCATGCCGTCCTTCTTTTCGTAACTGGGAATCCTTGTAGCTGCAACTCTTGAAGAATCTCACAGGAGGCCTGGCAGAAGCTTCGGGGATTTCTGTAGACAGGCTCCCAGCCTGTTTGGGTTATCAGGCATTCTAGTGCGTGTTTGCAGGCCTGCCTCCGTCTTTCTCGTTCCTTTAGCAAGCCTATCTCGTAATTAGCAATGGCGTCGTTGCTGTCTTCAAAGGCATTCTGTCTCCTCCTGTCGCTGGGGTCTAACTCACGTTGTGTCACCTTCAAAGGGTTTACCGTGTAGACATCTTGATGGGTATCTTGTGCACCTGTTTTCCATTCTTTCCCCCAGTCGACCTCCTTTCGCTTTGTCATTTCTTTTTCTTTTTCTTTTTTACCTTGAGATTTGAGCTTTTTCTTTTTTAAAAAAGGGAAGAAACAAAAAAGGAATTAGCATGGGCACACCAACAATCTGACAAGAAGTAGGGAGAGAAAAGAAAAAAAAAGAAAGGAATGGGGGGGGGGGGGGAGGATTGAAAAATAAAAAAAGCCATTTCTTTTTTATTTTTTTCAAGAAAAAAAGGGGGGGTGGAAGAAAGGGTGTGAACCTAGTTTTTTTTTCTTTTTCAGGGTGGGGGAGGGAGAAGAAAAAGGGTGTTTTCTTTTGTCTTTTTTTTTGTTTTCTTCTTTTCTCTTCTCGTTGTTCTTCCCATCACCCCCCGGCTTCTTTTTCTTTCCTTTTTGTGGTGGATGAAGAAAGCTCGTGACAAGAAACACAGAACGGAAGGTAGAGCTTTGGGTCCCTTTCTTTTTCTTGGCGTTGGTACTATTCACTCCTTTTCTTTTTCTTCCCCCCCTGTTCCCGACACCCCATCATGTCCAGTAAATATATGACAAAAGAAAAAAGTAAAAAAAAAGGGAGAAAAAAAAAGACCTACAACCCCCCTCTCTTAATAGTTTCATGAAAGGCGAAACAAAAAAAAAAGAAGAAGAAAAAAAAAGACCAACGTCAAAAAAAAAAGACAAAATAATCACGATATATAAAAATCTTGGTTGTAAAAAAATCGCTTCTCTTTTTTTTTTTTTTTTTTTTTCTTCTTCCTTCTTCTTCTTCCCTCTTGTCTTCCCTCCCGCTTTCGCTTTTAAGATTGTAAAATCTAACTGTCTTTCCGGCCTGCGGTCCTCTTCGCCCTGTATGCCATCATTTCATTTTTTTTTTGTTCATCTTTTTTGGTGCCAAATAAAAGAAAAATCCTGTTTTCTTCTCGGCCGGCTCGCGGGGAAGGGATAAGTGTGGGCTAACAAACAAATAGGTGGGGGTGATGAGGCATACAGGGCAGAAGTGACTAAGGAAGTGACGAAGGAAGTGCAGAGGTGGTGGAGGGAGCGTGTTTTGAAGAGAACCAGCAGCGTCCGGATCGCAAAAATAAAAGCTGCTTTACTTTCTTCCCCCCCATTCTTTTTCTTTTTTTTTTTATTTGCTCCCTTCCACCAGCACATTCACTATTCACCTGCTGTCGGAAAGGGGGGGAGGGGGAAAAAAATCAAAAAAAAAATACTAAAGAACACAAAAAATATGGGAAATGGAGGGGGGGGCAAAAAAAAAGGGATTGATTTGAGAAAGGAAATAGAAAAAAAAAAAAGAGACATTTAAGGGTACCTGCGGTATGTGGCAGGACGCCTGAAAAAAAATCTTAATAAAAAAAGGTTTTCCTTCTCTTGGTTTCTTTTTCTTTTTTCTTTTTTTTTTCTTTTTTTATTTGTTTGCAGTTGAGAGGGGGGAGGGGTGTAGGGAGTCGTTTTCTATTTCGTTTCCTTTTTTTTTTCTTTCTTCATATGTTTCCCTCAAAAAAGTCTTTTTCTTTTTTTTTTTTTTTTTTTTCCTTCGTTTCTTTTTCTTTCAAAAGATAAACTCTCTTTTCTACAAATAAAAAAACCCCCCCCCCTTCTTTCTCCTCCACTTTCGCTGGCGGTGCCGGTAGGCATACCATAAGGTTTCCTTCTTTTCTTTTAGTTCACTCCTTTGAAACTACCTCACGCAAAAATCTGCGACCGGTAAGGTCGAAGAAAAATCATGGGGGGTACCCCTTTTAGAATACTGTTAAACCAAGGCGGAAAAAAAAAAAAAAAAAAAAAAAAAAAAAAAAAAAAAAAAAAGTAAAGTACTGTAAAATGAGAAAAAAAGGAAAGAAAAGCGCCAGAGTGACCAAATACCCGATTTCTTGAAGCGTCGAGAAATTTGTCAGTCCAGACCCTTTTTTTCTGTCCAGCGAGCTCTTAAAGGCCACTGGAGACATTCTTTTTTTTCCCCCCCTCACTTTACAGTAATTTCCATTTTTTTCTTACTTTTTTTTGTCCCCCCCCCAGAGTGAAATAATAAAACCCCAATACCCTCGAGATAGTAAATAGAAAATAGTAGGTTTTTTTTTTTTTTTTCTTCCTCCCCCCTTTTCATCAGTTCCAGTACTCTCGATTTGTTTTACACATCTCCAACGCAAATTTCATTCTGGGGAACACTTCACCAACAGACTCGAAAAGAGGGGCCACTATGTAGCTCATAAATGATGTTTGTCCTTTATGGAAATCCGAGTCATGCTTCCGCCTGTCCATGAATGGGGATATCGAGTAACACATGTTAGCCTCTGCGTCCCCTTGTGCATAGAACTCCTCGGCGATCCTCTCCGCCCACTTTAGATATATTTCTTTTGGCCTTCCGCAGTTCGAAATATCCGCGAGCTTAATAGCCATAACGAGAGCTAAGCGGACATCTTCTTTCTTTTTGCTCCTGATTTTTTTTTTTTTTTTTTTTTTTTTTAAATATACCAATCAGGTGCTTCCGCAAGCCTCCTTCTGAACGCTGAGAAAATCTTAGCATGATTCCCCATATCGGTAGAGAGCAGCATTTCCACTATTGTGTCTCGAATTTCCTGTTTTTTTTTTTTTTTTTTTTTCTTTCTGCCTCCAAATACCTTCCTCTGATCATCATTCAGCGTTTGAAGGATGTCGTACTTGGGGTGGTTCAGCAGCTCGAATGCACATGCACAATGATGGTTCTCCAGCACCGAACGATCGTTGTAGAGGGTACTGTGTATTTTTTCTTTTTTTTTTTTCTTTCTTCTTTTCCTTCATACCTCAAATAAGCAGAGACCCTAGTATGGAAATTGTTATTGAGCCCCGGGTGGTTGTAGTCGTGTATCGCTGACGAAATTATGGCAGCCATCATGTCCTCCATGCTGAGCTTGCATAGCTGTGTGTGTTTGTGTGTGGGGAAGTTTTTTTTTTTTTTTCCCTCCTTCTTTTTCCATACATTTCTCATCCCGCCAGGACCCAACACATAGTGTGTGATCTGCATCACATCAGCTGCATGGGTCGCATTATGGTAGGCATTAGGGAGATAGCTGTTTTTTTTTTTTTTTTTGTTTTTTTTCCTTCCTTCCAATCTCACATACCCGGCTTGTACAGCCGAAAAGAAATTAGTAACGACGTCCTTAGGGATGCCGAAATGCTGGATGAAGTTGTACCTAGAAGAAAAAAAAAGTTCTTTTTTTTCTTTTCTGGAAATCCACATACTTGACGAACAGGGCGTAAGAGGTGTAGAACAAGCAGTTTCCATCTGAGATAGTATTCACATGGAATGCATCGTAGTCCCACTTATCTATCTTTTCAAAGCACTCGATGAGCTGCCAGACCTTGTCGTCGGGGAGGGAGTCCACAAGATCTGCCACCTCGGGGTCGGTAGGCCTTTGCGTGAGGCACGACACGTTGTCAGGGGTAGCCTCGGCTATACGTCCGTCCCCTATTAGCCGCAAGTATGCCGGCTCATATTGACCTTCTTTAGGTGCGTGGTGCACACTCCATTCAGAATGCTGGAAGGGCCGTGCCCCTCCTATTGAGTAGAGACCGTCGAGGGGGTGCATTCCTTCCTCGTCTTTGTAGGTTCTGATGTTTTTTGTCAGTCTGTCTATCTTCTTCTGTACGTCAGTGTTGATGACCTGCTGGTCTACCATGTCCTTTTGCAGCTGCTGCAGCTTCTCCTCGTAAGGCACCTGAACGCTTTCCGCCCACTCGATCCCTGCCTCGTGCACGTTGAGTGCCGCTTCTTTCTTTTCGATTTCCTCCTAAAGTTGGGGTTTTCTTTATTTTATTTTTCAAACCTCTTTGACCCCTTTGTCCCTCTTCCCGGCATCGTTCTCCGGGACACCTTTCTTTTCCTTTCTCTTCTTGTAAAGCGCTGTGAACGGTATTATGAAGTGGCGGTGCGTTTCCTCAGCTCCCTTTTTAAAAAAAATTTCTCGTTTTTTTGTTCCCAGGAAATAAAAAAAAAATAAAAAAAACCCATACCGTTCCCGCTTTTATCATCGTGAATGAAAGCTGGTAAGGTTTGGGTTCTTTGCTGGAGCGCAGGGTGAGCTCGAGGACCTCGCCCCTGTTTGCGATTCGCAGACTGTCCTCCTTTGTGAAGGACCCTGCAAGGGCACGCCAGAACGCATTCCAGGTCAGCTGCGGGACCTTGCTCTCCTTGACCGTCGTGAACTCCGCATCGGTGTAGGACTTGTAGTAGATGCATCCTTCAGGGTCTCGAATGGCAAAGGTGGCACCCTTGAGGCCAGGGGACTGGGCGTAATGAGAGACAAGGAAGCGCTCTTCATCAATATCCACCTCACGTAGAAGGGGTGCGGGTACGTTTTTCTCCCTTGCTGGAAGGCTGGCGCCTTGGTCGTCATCAGGTGTTGGGGCGGGGTTCTTGGATCTTGGACTACTACTGTTCATATCGTTGCCGTAGCCTCCATTGTCACCACTCACAGCAGCCTTGTCCTGCTCATTACTCTGGTCTTTACCTGCAAGTTTCGTACTCCGTTTCGTGTCACTGTGCTCAGCTACTTGGTAAGAGACACCGTCTTTCGATGCTTGGGGGTCCTCACTCTTACCGCTCGCGCCACATCCCATCGGGTAAAGGGTTTAAAAGGTTTATAGTTTTCTTTTTTTTTTTGCGTTGTGGGGGGTGTTTTCTTTTCTTTTTTTTCTTTTTCTTTTTTTACACGGGTTTTCTTTTTTTTTCTTTTCTTTTTTTTTAATTATTGGATCAAAACTCAGAACGGCATCACAAAACGGTCTTGTGAAGGTTTGGGTGTGGGAAGTCAAAAAGAAAGTGGATGAAATAGATTGGAAAAAAAAAGGGGGGTGGAAGAAAGAAAAGAAAGAATAAGACTTGGAACCTCCTTTTTATTTTTCCTCCCCCCCTTTTTTTTTCTTTTTTTTGTATTTCTTTTTCTTTCTTCTCTTATATGTGTGTTATTTTCTTCTTTCTTTTTCGTTCACCTTTTCTTTCTTTTTCTCTTAAACTTCTTTTTTGTTCCCTTCCCCCTTTTCGCCCCACTCTCCCCTTCCTGTGTTGGTTTTTTGTTTTTCTTTTTGCTTTCTGAACAAAAAATTTAAAATATGGCATCGTTTCAAAAACCCCCCCCCCAAAATGAGGCCAATTGACACTTTCAATATTTCTCTGAGTACTTTTTCCCAAAGAAAAAAAATTCTACAACTTTCCCGGCCCAGGTTAGGAAAGAAAACACCCCAGAAAATGGGAAAGTGAGTGTTACTAGTACCCAGAAAATTCAGTCCTAGGGGCAAAAATGGGTTTTTAAAACTTTGCACAAATTCAGTAAAAGAGGGAGTGACAAAAATGGATGCTTTTAAACTTGCTGTTGAGAAGCTAGGGGTAAAAAAAATGGTATTCGGACCGAGAAAGGGTAAATGGGAACACCACGGCGATCAGGACACTCGCCACAGAGGTTTTTGAGAAGCTCAGTGGCAACGACTGTGCTGCACTAGTTTGTGGCGTAGTGTGTAAAGGGGAACTTCTAGCGGCACTTCTGCTATCATTTTCTGGTTGGTTTAGTAGCCAACAAGACACCACACGGCGCCAATTGGTCAGAGGCATGAGGCTTGACCACATCACACATGATGAAATAAGGGCAGCTGGCCTTACTGTTGGAAAAGTCTTGTTCCACAGTAGCATGGGCACAGAAAAAAATAAAGAAAAAAATGGAGTGGATACTCTGGACTGACGGTGGGCGTCACTTTCGTGCAAAGGAATTTTGCTACTTTGTTCTTTTTGGTCTTCGTTTTGTATATCCCGATCGGACGTTTTCCCTGTGGTTTCTGGGGGAGAAACACGGCAAAAACAACAGGGACAGCCACTTTGGTGTGCTCTCGTGTTTGGTTTTGGGTGCCTCGTTCCACAACAATTAAAACTGTGGAACAAATAGCTAACATCACCAATACGATACGGTGCGCCGTGCATGTAGTTACTGATGTCTTTGGCCCGAAAGAAAATTCTTGAGTTTCCGGATTTTACAGGTGCATTGGAGCTCAGGAGCACACCGGAGGGTGTACTTGCTACGTGTGCGTCCACGAGCTAGAAAGAACTAAAGTACATCATCAAAGAACTCGATGCAGACAGGGCAGAGAAAAGGCCCCCAGTCTATGAATCTTGTGATGAGTATGAGGACGTTCCTGATAGCCTTCCCGGACTTGAAAAACGAGAAAGAATAGTAACCAAATTACAAAAATACTCGCCACCCCATGACAAGCCCAAAGCACCAAGTACACCTACGAATGAGCCTCTTAAAACCCCCCAAAATGCGGTAGAAGGCCTAATAGTATGAAAAAGAAACGAGGTCGCCCACTCAGCAGCTGCACATCTCAGCCGCAGAAGACTAGGAAATGAAGGTTTCCACTTCCAACATCATTTCAGCCACCTTCTAGCAGTGAGTTCCGCTATTTCTTGCTATTGAAAGCATACTCTCTGACTTTACCAAAACCACTAAAACCCGATTTTTACCCTAAGACTGAATTTTTCATAGGTCAAAATAGCACCCTTGAGCGATTTCTGACCTGAGTTCTTTCCTAATATGGGCCGGGAAATATGGAGAATTTTTTTTAAAGGGGGCGGCATGCCCAAAGATGCAACGAAAGTGTCAATTGGCCTCATTTTGGGGGGGGGGGGGTTTTGAAATCGACCCAAATTTTTATATTTAAAAAAAAAAAAGAAATGAAAAGAGAAAGGGGACAAAGGAGCTAATATCTAACATCCCCTTTCATTGCAATTAAATACTCCACCCGTGGAAGAAAAATAAAATAAAATAAAATAAAATAACATAAATATGAGTTTCTGTTCGATGGAAGAACCCCCGGCAAACTGCTAAGTAAAAAAAAAAGTAGACTGGTTAAACAAAAAACAAACTAAAGCGACCTCATTCCTTGAACACGAAGGGCCATACCCTGGATCGGTGCTAAAAAAAAAAAAAAAAACCACGATATCGATAAATTCAGAAACTCTTCAAGGCATAGTTGTCCATGATAGATACTTAGAAAAGTTCCACGACCGGACACCTGTAGATGCCCACCTTCTAGAAACATTGAGGAAATCTGTCCCTCCAGCAGC
The DNA here is from genome assembly GCA_964019335.1 of Diplonema japonicum. Taxonomy (NCBI): domain Eukaryota; phylum Euglenozoa; class Diplonemea; order Diplonemida; family Diplonemidae; genus Diplonema; species Diplonema japonicum. Next base: position 568,491 of record OZ025666.1, on the reverse strand, counting down.
ATAGAAAACATGAGCAGTGCCGTTGTTTATGATGGTACGCGGCCACCCAGTCCACATGCTGTCGAAGGATGTACCTGTCCCCCATGGAATGGACTGCTGCAATGGGTGGAACTCCCAGTTGTGCAGGTCCTTTGACCGAGCAAGTCCCACGCTGTCTCTTGTGCAGTTGGGGTTCATGTCGTTGAAGCCAGCCCCTTCGTACTGAAGGTAGTACCACCCGTCCACCTTGTTCAACCCTCGTGGGCGCCTGTGCTTGCTGTCCCATTGGTCGCTGACCGGGCCTTGTTTGAATACAGGGTTCCCAGCGTATTTTGTGAAGGGTTTCGTGATGTCGTCGGAGGTTGCAAGCCCGCCTTGGTCGCAGAAGCCGTCCCTGCATCGTGCGTCGCAGCAGCCTGTGTAGAATAGGGCGAGCGTTCCGTTTTCGTACACAAACAGCTCGTGTTCGTTTATGTCCTCGCTGTCCCAGGAGTCGTTCCCCCTTGACAGTATGGGGTGCGCTACCTTGTTGTAGTCACGCGCGTGCCATATCCTGTCGAGGGGCACCGTTGCCGCTCCGTAGTGCAGCACGTTGGCAGAGGTATTGTACCCTGTATAGGTCAGGAGCACTGTGCCGTTCTGTATAACAGCCCCATTGACACAGACCTGGTCTTGGTCCCAGCTTCCTGCAGTCCCTGTCAGAACAGCATCAGGAAGCGTTTCCCAGTTGTGGAGGTTCTTGGACCTAGCGAGGCCTGTTCGTATCTGGCCTCCGGACTCAACGTGCGGCTGCGACATGTCAGCACCGCAGAAGAATATGTAGTAATGCGAGCTGTGGTACAGGACAGCACCTGGAATGGCTTGGCGTGAGTACCATGACTTTGGGTCGGGGTTGCGTGATAGGATTGGTTGTGAAGGTAACGGGCGGTCTTCGTACTCCACACGGGTGATGTGCTGACGGGTGACAGCACCCTCATCGGCCGTGATGGTTGCTGTGGTGTCGGTGGGAGATGGAGGGCCCACCTCGCCGTCACGGCAGTCGATCTCGCCTAAGAGGTGGACGTAAAAACCCACAAACCCCTCCCCGACCCACAGGAACCCGAACGAGCCACGCTTTAGGTACGCCACCTCGTTGGCACCTTCCTGCAGCCCGTCGAAGCTGCGGTTGGTTAGGACCGTCTCGTTGCGTACAAGTAGCATCTCACCACCATGGAGTATCCAGCCGCCTTCTCCCTCAGGGCTTATCTCAACTGTAACATTCACTGTGCAGTTTGTGCTGCACTGCACAGTCCCGTTCATCCAGTAGTCACCGATGAGGCCCAGTACTGCGCAGCTGTAAATTGCGGTCAGCATTCTTATGTTTTTTTTTTTGTTTGTTTTTTGTTTGTTTGTTTGCTTTCTGTGTTCTCCCCACAACTGTTATTTTTTTTCTTTTTTTAATTCTGAATTGTTTAAACACGAATAAAAACAAAAACAAAAATGGGGGAAAAACTCCGGAAGGAAAAATTTCCCGGGAAAAAAAAAGGGGGGGGGGAACACCGGCTTTTCTTTCCCCCTTCCTTTTCACGTTTCCCCTTCCGGGTGGGTCCTCCCCCATTTGAAATATCTATTAAAAAAAACCAGACAGAAACAGTACTATTAAAAAAAAAAAGTATTCTTTTTACAAAAAAAAAATCACTCTCAACACGCAAGCAGCGTGGTGTCAGGGGAGGCATTCTCATTGTCGTACTTGCCTAGGATCTGGTTGTTGTTGTCAATCTGCGGCACGGAGCCTTTCTTCACCGCGAGGGATCCATTGATCATGTTGTCCCTGATGGACCCCATTCCGTCCTGGCTGATCATAATTGCGTGGATCAGGCAAGTTTGCACATTGTTACGCTCGATCACAGGGTCCGACCCCTGCACAACGTAGATCCCGAACGTGGCGCAGTCCTGGATGGTGTTCCCCTCCACCATACCCTTACCCCTCCTCCTGAAAAAGATTCCAAAATGGCAATCGTGAATCCGGTTCTTCTTAATGTCCGCAGTACCACCGTTGACGTGAATACCATGCACCCTCGCACTGTGGATTTCATTGTCTTCAATGGTTGCCATTCCGCCTTCTGCTATGTATATACAGTCACCTCCTTGGCGGGAGTGGTGGATGGAGTTCCTTATGATGGTTGGGTTGCTGTCTTTTGACACTCTGATGCCGTCGAATCCTTCTGAGATGTCGCACCCCTCGATCGTAACCTCACCAGAGCGGATATCGACTTGTGCCGCGATTGCGATGCCCTTGACTAAGATCCCTCTTTTGCACACGAAGCCACCGGTTACTATGATGTCTGTTATCTCGCAGGTGGGGTCGCCTTGTATTGTCACGTTCTTGTCCAATACTACTTTTTCGTCGTACCTTCCGATCTTTACGACGATGACATCCCCGTCGGTGCACTCTCTCAGGGCGTCTGTGATGGTCTGGAAGTCTGCCGAGCCGTTCGCCATCACCACGAACTGCTTTCCATCTGAGATTACCGCGCCTTCGCTTGCCATTTCCCCCCCCCCCCTCTTTTCCCGAACAGTGATATATTGTAGAAACAAAACTTAAATAATATAGTCCATACTCGCCATGACGGCGGGGGGGGGAGAGACGTGTTAGAACAACTACCCCTCTACCCGAATGGGAAGGGGGGCTTGTGTATTTCTAAATGTACCGTTTACAAAAAAGTGGGGGGGGGGGACGTTGGCTAAATAAAACTGTTGGATTAAAGGAGGTCTTTGAAAAGAAAAAGAAAAAAACCTTCAAAAAAAATGGACACCCCATTCTCTCTTTTTTGTTTTGTTTTTTCCCTTTCCCCGTTTTCTCTCTACCGTATGAACACACTAAAAAAACGCACAAAAACAAAAAGAAAAACCGTTACATTTCTCCCAGGTCCTGTTGTTCAGCCTGAACTACGCCTCGGGAAAGGATACAAACCCAAAAAAAAATCTTTAAAAAAAATAAATAAAAGCGACAATTAATCGTATTCTACATCAAAAGCTCCTTCCCCCAGCTTATGATTTCATCATCAGAGGGAAGGGTGGACAAGGTGGTCCCATGGTCGTGCCCTGCCTGGTTAAGCAGCGATTCAGGCAGCACTGTTTGGTTACAGATGAAAGTAAGGTTTGCACCGGACGGGTTGAAGATAGAATTGTTGTACATGGTGATGAGACCGGTGCTGGAAGGGAGGTCGGCGGGGTCGCAGTATTTGAAAATGTAAGCAGGCAGGTTGTCGGCATCCTGAGTGCATCTGTTGTTGTAGTACCCATCAGTGATGCCAGGCAGGTTGCTGGCCATGGCACGAAGACATAGCCCATCCTGATAGACCTGTGCCATCGCATTGACATTTTCGAAGGAAAACTTGTTGTGCCCACCGAAATTCGACTTGTGACCTCCGTAAACAAGGAAATTGTGGTGGATTTGGTACCAACTCGAACCATCGTCATTGTCTACAGTGTTGACAGCACCGTAGTTACCGATCATGAAGTTGTGGTGGATGTGGCTGTACTGAGGAGTGAAGCTGGGGCTTCCATTCACAGTGCTGCTGATGAACGGCTGTCTGTCCCATGAATTGAAGTTGGCGTGGTCGGAGGACTCTCTGCACGTGTTGTAGATGAGATTCTCCGCAACAGTGCTCCCACCGCCGTAACCGTCGTTGAAGTTAATGGCCGCCCTCGGCATGTTGAACAGAATGTTCTTTTCAAAAACGGTCCCTCCGGTCTTCGACTGGAACCACGGGGACGATTGTTTCTCAAAATGCCCCAACTCGTGGATGAAATTCTCCGTTGCGACTGTTCCCCAAGGGACCTCTTGGCTGGACCCGTCGATGCCCATCTTGTACTGCGCCAGCATTGAATCGTTCTTGATCCCCAGCGGTGCTGTGTACCCCCACGACGCCATCACGCTTTCACCGATCCACACGAACTCGTTTCGAATGATCTGCAGGTCTCTGTTGTGGCCCGAGATCATCACGGCGTTGCCGTCAAGCTTCGTGAGAACAGAGCTTTCGATGGAACAGTTACTTGTCCATTCGTAAAAGACAGCCCCCATCCTCTGCAATGCCCAGTCACCACCGCTCGGCACGCCATGCGGCTCCAAGAACGTCGGCGAGGAATCCCTTATTGTGACGCCCTTGAAGGCCACATTGACGACAGGGTCCGCCTCAGTCCCCTTCTTCGAGATGAGGGTCTGCTGGTTCACCGCGCTGAAGACCAGGTCCGAAGGAATGGCACCCGTTCCGTTGTAATAGAAGTACAGCGTGTGGGTGTTCTTGTCAAAGAAATACTCGTTCTCGCTGTCCAGCTCCTCGAAGACGTTCTCGATGTACCACTCTGCACCTTCGTTGTCACCCCTCGCCCCTTGGAAGCCCCCCTTCGTCCACGTCATTTCCCCGGTAGCAAGGTCATATGTCTCCACTTCGAACATCCAAACTGCCCAATGCCCCGGGCGCCATGTGTGCACCACAGCCTCCTGCGGCGGTTTGGTGTAGTTCTTCAGCAGGCCTTTCTCAGGTGTCATCCCGCTCGGGACTCTGAACCTGAAGGCACCACCGCCCGACACAGTTTGCGAGCACCAATACGACACAGGCGGCGTGAAAATCTCGCAAGTGTCATTGATGCCCACCTGATAGGTTGTGTACATGGTCTTATCTGTGACGTGCGGGTCTGTGATCTGCACGAAGACAGGCTGAGTCTTGGGGGCACGGGGGGGCGTCCACGTCGCCTTGTTCTTGGGGACCCACCCATCGGGGAAGATGCTCAGTTCGGGGTTGCGATTGGGGTACGACGCACGGAAGGCTCTGTTTTCCCCGACACGTAGAGCTTGAATTTCTGTTACCTGCCCCGAGAGGTCTGCCTTGTAGATGTTGCCCTGCATGCCTGTTGGTTGCCAGTTGGTGGTGAGAGGCTTCCCACCGCTGATGGCAGATTCTGCACCGTTGTCGTTCTGGATAGTGAGGTTGGAGTCCCTGCCTGTGAGCTCCAGTGTGGACGGGAGGTAGTGGGTCCCCTTGCGGAGCACGATAGTCGCGTGGGTTGTGGGGTCTCTCCGGGCCTGTCTCACTGCCTCCACAGCATCGTGAAGAGTTTTGTGAGCACCGCCCTCGCCACGCCCGTCCACATACATCACAAGGCCCGTGGTCGGAGTGGGGTACACTGCCGGCTTCTTTGCATCCATGCCTTCGCTGCTGTAGGTCTGGTTGCACAACGTAGTTAGCTGCAGTGAATCCCACACCTCCTTCATGCTGTCTGCACCCCTCCACCCCTGCAGCTTCTGTGCATACTGATAAGCAAACTCTCTCGCTTTGCAGTCGAACTCAACCGTCGCACCACATGTGATCCCGATCAGCGCGGCGACAACCAAACACCTCATCTTGCCTAAGTGACTGGAACTGACTGAAGGGAGCAGCTAGAAATAATAAAACCGGGGAGGAGGAGATCTAACAACAACAGGAGGGGAAAGCTTCAAAGAAGAAAATAAATATAAATTAAAATTATACAACGCCATCCCGTTAATCTAAAGAGGACGCCTAATAGGGCTCGGAGAGATGAAGCTGAGATCAGGCTGCGGGGGCGGGGAGATTGAGGGCTGCTGAAGCCTGTAGGTAGTGACAATTACAGATTTTGAGCATACCTTGGGTGCGATGCCGTGTGGTGGCCGGCGACCTGTCTTGGGCTAAGGGTGAGGTTGGCTGCAAGGGAGTCGTATTGACTGAGCTTTTGGTTTCTGTGCTCGAGCTGTGACAAGGCCTGCTCGAGACGGCTGCCGAGGTTAGCAACGTACTGCTTGAGACGCGACTTCTCGTCTTCTAAGGTAGCGACCTTCTCCTGCAGTTCGTTCTTCACTTGCTCCATGCGAACAAGGCGCACCTCTGTTGCGGAGTCTTCTGTACCCACTCCTTCGTGCAGCCTGTCCCGCAGTCTAATAATTTCTGTGTCCTTGTCTCTCAGCTTCTCCATTGTTGCCATCTCTTTCTCCTTCCTTTCCTTTGCTACTGATAGCTCTCTGTCGGCTCTCACCTTTCTTTCCTCCGCCATCTCCAGCCTTTCTGTCTGGATCTGTTTTTGCATCGAGTAGATGATCTCTTTCGCATCGTTCAGCTGTCGCTGCAGCGAGTCGTTGGCGTTGACAAGGTCCTCGCAGTGGAAGGGCTCGAACACCTTCTCCAGCGCCTCCTTCAGCATAAGCGTCTTCTCCTCGATGTCTGTTTGCAAACCTTCGACCGTCTGGTCCTTGAACCTCAACGCAGACATGAGCACTTCGATCTGGTCGTCCCTCAGTTTGATACCGTCGTTCAGCGCAGTCACCTCTGCTGCGATGGCAGCTTGGTCTTTGCTGAAACACGACCCTACCTTGCTCAGCTTCTTGTCAGCGTGGTCGATGCCCAGCAGCACTTTGCACTTCTCTGACAACTCGAAGCGCGACCTGTTCACGTCGCTCTTCATCTTCTCGTACAGATCAGTGTCGTCTGCCTCTGGCCTCTCGGAGATCATCAGCGGTACGTCGTTCAATGGCAAGCTGCCAGATTGTGCAGGGTGTGTGAGGACATACTCGTCGCCTTGGATGGAGCCGCCTGTGAACTTCGACTCCTCCTTGATGTGTATCAGTTCCTGCATGATCTCTCTGTTCTTCCTCAGCAGCTCGTCAGCCTTCCATCTGCTTTGCATCTCTTTTTCCCTGAGCTGCCCGCAGAATCTGTGCACCTTGTATGCATCCATCTCGTGAATCTGCATGTAGTCCTTCAACTTCTCCCTCGCCAGCGTCAGCTCCCTTTCGTTCGCGTCGAACTGATGTTTTAGTACGTTGTTCTTCTTCTTCCAAAAGAACAGCAGCTTCTTCAGTGCCGACACGTCCTCGTTCACCATAGCGAGCTCGTCCTTTGCGCGTTCCGACTCTAACTGGCTCTGCAGGCCTTCCTTTTGCAGCTGCTCTGCTTGTCCTTTAAGCGACGCTTTGCTTTTGTCCAGCTTATCCTCGCACTCCCTCTCGGTGAGAGACTTCTCCCTCACCAGCTCGGCTTTCAGGTTTTCCATCTCCATCGCGTGCTGCTTCTTCATTTCTGCAATCACCTTGTTTTGCTCTTCTTGCGTGTTTCGCATGCGGAACATATGTCTTTCGTTTTCGCAGTCCACAACAGAGAGGATCTGCTCAGCCACGGTGCCTTGCACACGCTTCTCGGGTGGAATTTGCTTCTCGTAGACATTGATGTTCTGATCCAGGGAGATCCTTCTGATGAGGTCTGTGAATGAGCACCCGGTGTAGGGATTCTTTCTCTTGAGATCGTTGGCCTCGTCCAGCTTGGCGACAACGGACTCTGCCTTCGATTGCAAGATTTCGACTTCTTCTGCTGCAGGAGCGTTGCTGCCCCTCTGGCAGACGTCAGTAGCAGAGGCAAGGTCGCCTGCGTGTGCGGTGGGGTCGGCGTAGTCAACTGCAGCCTGACGTTGAGTTGGTACCATGTCGGAGAGGTGCTCTAGAACACCCTTGTCTAGATACTCCATATCCTCAGCTGAGAGCTCTAAACCTTCAAAGGCACGCTGGTCGTACTTCGTTGCACTGTCGTACTCGGGAGTGAAGACTCGTGAGGGCGGCGGCATTACGATGCTCTGCACGTTGCTATCACCATAACGCGCGGCCTGCCTCATCAGGTCCTCCGCGGTGTCCATACCACCGGAGTCCATCCGGTCCTGTAGGGGGTGAACAGAGGTTATTACAAAGAAAAAGAAAGAATAATATAAAAAAAAGAAACAAAAGGGAAATGATAGCTTGGCGACCAACCGGTCGTTGCGCTGCATTTTCTTTTTACGATCAAGCGCCGCGTCTTATCCACCGTAGCACCGTAGCACCGTACCGTAGCACCGTAGCATGCTTTCGGGAAATCGATATCGCAGAAAATACAAAAAAAAAAAAAAAAAACCGAAATAACCAAAACTGAAAAACATCGTTTTCTTTTTTTTTTTTTCTCGCTTTTTTTTTCTTCTTTCCCCCCCCGAAAATTTTCTTTCACTTGTATCAAGATAAGCCCTCCGGTGTACCTCTTCTTTTTTTTCTTTTATCATCGATGGAAGAAAAAAAAAAGGGGAGTGAGGAAGGTAGCTAGTACAGAGCTTATCCATTGTGAGGGTGCTGACGCACAATCAAAGTGACACATTATACTAATTAATGTGATATCGCTCTAGCAGGGGGGACTTGTACGGGCCTTGCGCAGAGGAAAGGAAGCTTCGCATGCTGGTCAGTTCAGGCACAACCTACAATGCGTTGGGAGTTCCTTCCCAATGCAGTTATTATATAAAAAGCATTTATTTGCAAAGCCCGAACAAGGAACGTTATCATTTCTCTTTTTATTTCTTATTTCTTCTTTTTTCTTTTTCTTTTTTTTCTTTCGCTTCAGTAGGTGAGAGGGAGAGAGGGTGACAAAAAAAAAATTCAGACATTAAAAAAAAAAAAAAAAAAAGGTGTTGTTCTATTGTAGACTGTTCTCTTGCAAAAAAGAAAAAGAAATACAAGGAATAACTATTTATTTAGTGAAAATAAGATCGTATGATTTTCACGCGTGGTGGCAGTAGTTTAACGAGTGGGTATATGACTTCACGAGCGAAGCGAGTGCAGTCATGAATGTCTACTTCACGAGCGAAGCGAGTGAAGTAACATCAATGAGTTAAACATGCCACCACAAGTGAAAATCGGATCTATTTTCACTAAATCCGTTGTTTTATTTAACGTCAGTCAGATTTGAAAGGGTGGGGTATTACAAGTTACAAGTTAAAATTTTACTGGGGTGCTTATGGTTGATATTGATTGTCAAGGCATATCCTGTGTGGTGCGGGCTGTGCGTCCATGAGTGCTGACAGGACCTCGGTCTGGACCTGTGAGGCTGCTGCCTGGGTTGCTGAGGTTGCCCCACTAGCAGCTGTCACCGCTGCTGGCTTGCCAAGCCCACCTCTCTCCCCTTCTGTTGAGAGGCGACCAGATCCTTGAGTGACGTAAAAAGTGAGATTCCCAGATTCGAACCGGGGTTTCCAAAACAAGAGGCCTGTGTGGTAACCACTTAGGTGATTTCTTTTCCGTTTTTTTCTTTTTTTTTTTTTTTTTTTTGCTATAAGTGCACTTGTATCGGAAACCCCGGTTCTCCTGCCATAGTGTTCCTTTACTGCCCATCCCTACGGGGGACGGTTCTGTTTTTAACTGGTTGCCTAGAGGCCAGTGGTCACTTACGGATCGAGCCGCCTTCTGCGTTATTCCACCGTGGAAGGATTTGTTGGCCCCGCCCGGAGCCGAATGTTGGCGTTGGAGATGATGTGAGAGGAAGAGATCACGGGTCGACTCCCCGAAAGATACCGAGAGGAGGGAATCGATCCCGGGCCTTGGGGATTGGTAGCCGGCCAGACTACCACTAGCCCGAAGGCTAGCCAATCTTTTCCGTGTTTGCGCCCCCAACCCTTGCTGTGCAGTGAAAATAGGGCAAGCGTGAATATAAAGTACTTTATATTCACTCATAAAGTAATTTTCATTTCTGCCCCTGTTTTCTTCCTAAAACAAGCCTGAAATCTGCAATGAAAATAAAGTGAAGCGTGAAATAATGTGAAATATTATATTCACTCCCACCCTTGAAAATCTGACTGGAGTTATATAAAAGGTTTTTTTTTCTGCCCAGGGGCAGAATCAGTTCTACTCTTTTAAAAAAAAAAAAAAAAGAAAGAAAGAAAAAAGGGACCGTATCATAGATCCCTTAAACCCGACTAAAATCCCCTATAGGGACAGAGTGCGTGCACGTAATGAAGAAAGAAATTTCAAATACACCATCTCAGCTCTTCCGAAAGCAAAAAAGGGTTAGGATAGAGAAGAAGAGGGAATACCTGTGTGGAGGGGCGGGGAAGGGGAAATTCACTGTGATTAGGCACGAAGTAAAAAAATAAATAAATAAAAAACGTTGAGACAATTCTTCCACAGATGATGGTGGTTGCGTGAGTGATTTCTTTTTTTTTTTTTTTTTTTCTTAGAAGACTCCGTTTGTGTTTCGTACTTAATTGCTACGAACGTTCCCACAGTGTGCGTTGTTGATGGGCCCTTCTGGCAAACCGTTTCCGATGTTAAAATCGTTTTTAAGTGTTACCAAGAAGGGTGGAGGTAGGTGTGTCTTCTAGGTTGGGGGAAAAAAAAGGAGGTGTACAAAAAATAAGAAGAAAAAATTCCCTTCTTTTTCGTTTTTTCAAAAGTAAACTTCTAAAGAAGGGGCTAGATTTCGATTGGGACGGGGAGGGGGACATTAAGTACATTACTATCCTATTCCCAGCCTGTAAAGAACGTCCTCTCGGCTGAGATGATATATGATTTCTTTTTTTTTTCTCTTCCTTTTTCTTTTCTTTTTTTTTCTTTACTCTATTACTCTTTTCTTTCTTCTTGTTAAAAGCGAATATCAGCTAACCAGCCCTCTCGTTCTTTTTTCCTTTTTTTTTTCTTTTCTTTTTCCTTTTCCTGAATTTTCAGTGAGGGCAGGAGGGGTTTGCGGGTTGTCAGAAAGCAAAAGCCCTTGAAACAAAAGAAAACACTCCCCCCACCCCCTTTCTTCTTTTTTTCTTTTTGTTTTCTCAAGGAAACGAGGTAAAAAAAAAATAAAAAATAAAAATAAAAAACGAAAGCTGGTTAGGTGAAGTGAATGCAGAAAATACTAAGGTGGAAAAAAAAAAACTCGATAAAATTTCAGTGTGCATGGGGGTGCCGAAAAAATCCGAAAAAATATTGGGACTGTGCACGGAACTTGAGATTCCGTATTGGTGGACTAGTTGCGGCACATAAGCTGCATGTTTCTTGTTTTGTTGTAAGCAGTAAAACAAGAAAAACAAAAACACAACGCTCCAGCGTTTTATCAGAGATAGAATATTTTGAGAGGCTTCTTCGCAGTCAGCACGCAGGAACGGGATGAGGAATCACAGTTCTCAGAAGAGGCATGAGGGATGGGAAGCAAAGTGACCGCAGAATCATTTTCAAAGCCGGTCTGCTTAAGGTGGTAACACTGGTAACACCCGTAAGGCGGGTTGCACATAACAAGCGGCCTCCCCTTGAAGGTGCCGTGCACCCTTCGGGAGTGAAACACGTCAAACAGCAAAAACAGAATGTCGAAAAGAAACTTCGCAGCGTTGGCCATGACGAGGGCAAAACCCATAGATGCAGCTGTGTCCTGAAGCTCCACATCCTGCTTCGTGATGGCAGCTAGGACCATCGTTATATATGTAAATTCAAATGCAGCCACAACCACCTCCACAAAATTCTCTAAAGGGCGAACGTAAGGATGCGCCACGACAAGGTAAGAAAGCCAACAACCTGCCACCCCCGTCATGACCCCAGCACGCGAAGCACAGGACAACGTCGTCTGCGGGTTCCACGCGCCAAGCACAGCCGCCACGCTCATCAAACTCAGTTGTATTACGAAATACCCGCAATGCTGGCTTTTGTAGCAGTCGAAAACTGCGCTCTGCCACCCCACCTTTGCCTCGTTTTCCTCTGTGGTGGCCTCCCACACATATGCGGCGCGTACCCATCTCCATGTCCCAGTCACGTATGTGGGCTTCATCCTCGCGATGTGTTTAACCTCCCTCACTATGTATACCAGCCATCCCAGGCACCCTAGTCCACACATTGCCACGATCAGCCCCATCACTCTGAACCTATCGTCGTATATTATCACCGCGGCCGCTCCTTCTGCTGTTCCGCCCCATAGGAACTCTAGTAGAATGAAGAATGTTGCAGCAGGCAGTCTGCACATGACGATGTCGAAGCCTGCCCCCTTGAACGCCATGTACCACCCTACGCACAGCATCACCACTCCGAAGGTAGAGATGATTATGAAGTTCCCCACCAGCATCCCGCGTAGTTCCTGCAGGTCCCCGTCGCCTATTGAAATCCCCAGAGGGCTCAGTGCGCGGTCGGTCTCCACCAAGCCAGTGTTGGGACAGTCGAGCATCGACAGGTACAAGGAGCTCCGAACCGCACGTGCACTCCCCTTCCCCAATGCCGCACCCCCAGTGGACATGGTGCTCAGTGAGGCCGATGCCACAACAGTGGTAATACCTGTCGCCGCATTGGTGCCTTCGATGGTCTTCTTCTCGCCTTTTGACAGCACAGCAGGCACCGGCGTGGCCGGCATGAGTGTCACAAGCGGGGTGGCAGTGTCGGGTGCGGTAGAGGGAGGCGATTGTGTAGCTTGCGATGTGAGCTCTGTTGAAGGTGCAGAGGTCGATGGAGAAAGGGTATCGGGAACAGATGTCACCGGTGCTGGAGTGTCAGGAGAGACTTTGACAGGCGCAGTGGTTGGTACTGCTGTGGGTGCTGAAGTTTGAGGAGCGAAAGTAGCTGGTGCTGGCGTATCAGGAGATGGAGTGCTCGGTACAGGGGTATCAGGAGCGGGTGTATCTGGAGCGGTGGTATCAGGTACCAGTGTATCAGGAGCAGGTGTGTCCGGTGCTGGAGTATCAGGTACCAGTGTGTCAGGGGAAGGAGTATCAGGAGCAGGTGTGTCAGGTGCGGGTGTATCAGGGGCTGTTGTGTCAGGGGCTGGAGTATCAGGAGCAGGAGTATCAGGAGCAGGTGTGTCCGGTGCGGGGGTATCAGGAGCAGGTGTGTCTGGAGCAGAAGTATCTGGGGCAGGTGTGTCTGGTGCAGGAGTATCTGGAGCAGGTGTGTCTGGTGCAGGTGTATCAGGGGCAGGTGTGTCCGGTGCGGGGGTATCAGGAGCAGGTGTGTCCGGTGCAGGAGTATCAGGAGCAGGTGTGTCTGGTGCAGGAGTATCAGGAGCAGGTGTGTCCGGTGCAGGAGTATCTGGAGCAGGTGTATCAGGGGCAGGTGTGTCCGGTGCGGGGGTATCAGGGGCAGGTGTGTCCGGTGCAGGAGTATCAGGAGCAGGTGTGTCTGGTGCAGGTGTATCAGGGGCAGGTGTGTCCGGTGCAGGAGTATCAGGAGCAGGTGTGTCTGGAGCAGGAGTATCTGGGGCGGGTGTCAAACATTCGAAGATCACCTCAAACCCCGTGAGCTCTGTGGCACCATCACTCTCCATCAGCAGCACGACATCGGAGCCCATCGGAGGTGTGAGAGAAGGAGACATCGACCCACAGTGGTCTGTCTTCCCCGACGTCGTGTAGAGGACCACCTTGTCGTTGGGACAAGAAGCGCCGCCCTCGATGTCGAAGCGGTTCCACGTCAGCTGCAGCTGGTGGCTGCAAGCGACGCGGTAGCACTGGGACAGGCCTGGCTTGTATGTTCCAGAGGCAGGGACCGATAGTGTGGAGGCTGGAGTGAGGGTGAGGTCCGTGTAGGAGTGGTGGCAATCGGCGTCGACACTGGTGGCAGCTTTGATGGCAGTGTGGGGGTCGGTGGGAGCGGTAACGGAGCAGGTAAAGCCGAGACTAAAGCCAGCACGGTGCTTGAGGTTGTCCGACTTGAAGTGAATTACAACGTCACCTACATCAGCAATGGTATAAGACGGCAGGCTCGTCCCACACATCCGCTCAGAATTCCCTGCTGTGGTGTAGATTATGACATAGTCACAGTTGCATCCAGGACACCCTGAGGAGCACCCTCCAATGTCGTAGCAGTGTTCACTGTCCTCAGTCTCGAAGGTGTTCCATGTGAGCGACACATAGCCACCGCTGCAAGGGATCCGCCAGCACTTCACCTCACCTGCTCCGTACCCAGACGAGTGGTCGATCGCCGAACCGGACACCATCTCATAACTAGTACACACACTGGGGTCAGGGGCCACACTCACCACCGCAATGTACATAAGCAGAGCCGCCATTTGGACATTATATTCCTGTAGGGTAACTAGTTCTTTCTTTTCTCTTTTTCTTTTTGGGGTATTTCTTTTGGAGGGTTATTCAGCTCATAGCGCTCCAAAAAACTGGTTTTCTTTTCTCTCTCTTTCTTTTATTGCTGAAAATGGTCCTGTCTGCATTAGCCTATCCAGGGCTTTGTGGGATGGGCTGGTTATTCTTGGAGCCGACTGTGGTGGTCCCCTGAACAAGTTGGACAAGCCAGACGTCAAATGTAATTCAAAGACTGGGAGATATAAATAAAGAGACGGGGTGGTGTGGGGGGGGATAGGGATGAGGTCATTCTTTTTTTTTTTTTTCCTTCTCTTCCTCTTCTTCTTTTTTTTGCTTCTCCCTTTTGAATGAGAGACAAAAAAAAAAAAAAAGCAGGCTCTCCTCATTTCTTTTTTTTTAAAACTTTGCGTGTTGTGTGGATATCTCTTGTGAGAAAAAGATTGGTTTCAAAAGAACAAAAAAAAAATTAAACAAACATCTTTCCATTCCTTAAAAGAAGCCAGTTGTCTTGCCCCCTTAGAAATCTGTAGGTGTACGGTTATACTCATACACATTGCAAAGGGTCAAGGGTCTGGGATTAAAACCTCATCTTCTGCCACCCCCTTCCCCCTCTTGGGAAAGATTCCCTTTGTTTTTTTTTTTTTTTTTCCCCTCTTTAAACAAAGTAGCTATCTGTGCCCAGTATATTCACAACAACAACAACAACAACAACAACTGGTATCAAAAAAAAAAGGGGGTAAAAAAAAAAAAAAACACACTTTTGAAGAAACTATTTCCGGCAGTTGTTCATGTTTCCGTTTCTAGCGTTGTTATGGTCTGTAGCAGAATGCGTGTGTAAAAACAAAGAAAAAAGGAAGAACTATTTTTATTTATGTAAGATCCCATAATTTCACGGAGAGGTGGCATTGAGTTGCGACGGTTAACGTCAAAAACTGCTACCACAGTGAAACACAAGTTCGTATTTTTCATAAAATACGTTTTTTTTTTTTTTTTTTTCTTTTCTTTTTTTTTTCTCCATGTGGGGGGTGCTACAAGTTTACAGAGATCAATGAAAGTGAAAATCTTTTGATTTTTTTTTTCACCCACACGAAAAAAAAAAAAAAAAAGAAAAAAATGGGGTTTTGGTTGCAACACTATTTGGCGTTAAGTGTGCAGCGTGGTGGAGGGTCTATCTTGTGTTGTTACCCTTCTGCGTCGCTGCATTTTTATCGGCAGATGGGGTGGGAATTCTTCTGGTAGGTTCGAGGTAGGTCGGCACGAATATATTGTTCCAGTCGTCTCTCCCCGTGAGCCGGTTGCGAGTTCGAGGATGAAGCGCACCTTTGTCGTAAAAAAAGAAAGAAAGAAAAACTGCGCCACAGATATAGTTCCAAAGGGGGGAAGGGACAGAAAAAAAAAAAAAAAAACAAAAATAAAAAAAAAAACCATTTGGGAGTGAAAAAAAAAACATTTTCTTTTTTTTCCTTTTCCCCCTTTTCTCCTATGCTTTCGTATCATGGAAATCCCATTTCTGTTTATTTTTTCTTTTTTTTTTTTTTCTTTTCTTTCTCACACCGTTTGCTTGGGACCCTGCCCTGTCTCCCGGCACCGCGCACAGTACATTTCGTCATCGGATGGCTTTTTATAGGATTCCTCGGAGGCACCTTTTTTTTTTATTTTTTTTTTTTTTAAATTCCCCCCCCCTTCCCCTTCTTCCAAACCTGCCAGCATTGAGTAAATAGACTGCGCAATGGTAGAAACAGTCATCGCCGGTGACCACGCAGCGTCATATAGGATGTCCATGCAAATATGCCCGTTCGAGTAAATGTGCTCATGAAGGGGGATGGGGTCCAGGAAGATCACCTCTGGCGAGTCCATGGGGTATTTTTCGGAAAATCGAAACCTCAGCTTGAAGGTTTGCCCGTCGTACAGAGAAGACGTGTCCTTGTAGTTCAAAGTGATCCTCCACTCCGTCAGGTTCGGCACATCCCCGTCGCAGATGTACAGCCCCGGAGGCGGGTTCTCCCTAAATTTATCCAGCTCCCGCTGCAGCCTCCGTTCGTATGTTGCCATAATTTGTTTCTTTTTCCCTTTTCTTTTCTTTTTTTTTTTTTTTTTTCACAAACAAACAAAAAAAAAAAAAAAACAACAAGAACAACAACAACCCTCATGTAAACAAGGGAAGTGAGTGGAGAACTTTCTTTCACATTGAAATCAACGTCATCTTCTCCGGTGTGGACCCGAACGTGCTGTTGTTGCTCAGCAGCGGTTCTGTAAAAGGCGACGCTCTGTACGGCACCAAAGGGTGCGCAGGGGGTGTGGGGAACATTCTGGCAGGCTGTCCTCCTGGTGGGTCAATAGGAGGTGTACGGGGCCGATTCGGCCCTCCCCTTTGCTGCCTTCTAGGTGGCCGTTGATACCGCTGCTTCACCACCGCCACTCCACCGGACTCGACAGATGGCTGCGGCTCTGGGTTGGTATCTGAAACCTCCCCTGTGTCAGAATTCCAATAGTAAGCTGTCCCATCAAGACGGAGCTCCTCCACCCATTTCGTCTTTTCATTGCTTTGTATGCGTGAGAGGGTTAAGGGTGGTGGTGGTGTGGCTGCCGAACCGCGTGCTTCCCAATCTTCCATGTAACTGACGTTATAATGCTTCGCCGTGTTTGTCGGTGGTGTGTGTGTGATGGCGCCTGTTTTCTTGTTTGCGAAGCGTTGCCGTTGCGAAGGGTCCAACTCGTTGTGCTCCCAGATGGAGATCGGGACGGGCGGTAGCTTCGCCTCGCCTAGACTGTCTATCGGGTTGTCGGTGCGGACAGAGGACAATGGCGCTGCAGGATGTTGCAGCATGCCGCGTGCCTCCTCGACCCCAAGCCCGAGCATATCCACGAATTCCACAAACGTCACCCTCCCGTCACCCTTCCTGTCAACTATACTAAACACACCGTCGATCTCCTTATCCGTCGCCTTGTACATTAACGCTGTTTTTATGAAGAATTGAAACTCGCGTTTGTCCATGGTCCCGTTGCCGCCTTTGTCGTTTCTGACGAACTCGTCCTTCAGCCTCACGCGTTCGTCCTTGGACAGCCCGCCGATGAGAGCGAGGACCTCCTCTGCACCGGTGGGGGAGTTGTCAAGAGCGTTGTACTTCTTCACAACAGGCACGACAGAATCCCTCTTCGCGATGTTCCTGGAGACGTTCTTTCCAAATGTGTTGATGCTGCGACGCAGGATGTAGTTTAGAATGCAAGCAGCGGACAGGGACACAAGAAGCACTACTGTGACAGCGATGATACTTGAAAACTTGTCCTCGAACTTGTCGCGCAGCACAATCTTGCAAGGGATGTTCGCCCATGACTCGGCGTGCGTGGCCTCGCAGTTCTCCGGGCAGTATTTCAGCGACTGTAAACGGTGGCAACTTGTGGCGTACCCAGAGCACTTCAGCGCTATCTGCAAGCTGCACAGCATGGCATCGTTGGCATCGGCAAGGTACACCCATATATCCTCCATCCACCCTTGTGCCCAAGAATCCTTCGATTGGTGTGTATTGTGAAATACAACTGCAAACACCAACCACGAGATTGTCATCGACAAGCACCCTCCCAACAGCACACCGTTGATCGTCAGCGCACAACGCGATCGGTACCACGCACCCGAAAACCCCACAAAGGCGATGACAAACAACACCACAGACACCGCTAATGCTGCAAATATAAATAGCTTGCCTATTGGCCCCAAGCGGGAGTAGAACACCAACGCCACCGCGACCGCGACGGTTGCACCAATCATGAAGACAACTGCCGATGCCACCATCGTCCATCTGATCACCTCGAGGTACCTTGGGCGTTCATCTTTGAAGATGCACTTAGCACGCCTCGTGTTGTCCTTCGCCATGAGCCACCATGCGATGAGGAAGATGACGAACATGCCCCCGAGACAGGCACCCACTATCCCGAATATGTATCCTTCCATCTTGTTGGCGAAGGCTTCGAAGCTCTTTGTGTTCTGATACGGGCTCGAGGTGTACTCCAAGTTACATGTCTTATTCGTGCTTGTGTCGCAGTAGGAGTAGTGTGCGGAACCGTCTGCGCTATTGTCGAAGAGCTTCCCTTCTTCTCCTGTGTGGCAGTCCCGCTGTTCGATGCCTTGCATCGCTTGTCGGGAGCCCTGTGCCACGACCATAACAGTGTACAGGCTCTCTACCTTCATGCTGGGCACTCTGTTCGCATCCAGCACCCAATTTGTGGTGTCCAGCACCGTTAATGTGAAAACATGCGTCCCCAAGCCCAGCCCTGTTTGGTTCCCAGACGCGGCTACTACCTTCAAAGCAGAGGGTGTGGTTGGAGTAGACTGCACAACACCGTTCAGCGACCATGTGATGCTGAAGTCGCCGATGATCACAAGCCGTTTGTTCGTGTACAGGTACACATGCTCGCCGGGCTCAAGCACCACCACCTCGGCGGGCTGCGGGCAGCGTGGGTTCGTGATATCATGCCCTGTTTCGTAGAAAGCCAAAACCCCCGCCTCGCGGCATACGGGGCACATCCGCCCAGCGACAAGCTTGCTCATGATGCACCTGTCTGATGGTTTGTACAGGTCGGTGTACCCACAGACGGGGAGCGGCTCTACGGACACGGCACTGTATTCATCAGTGCTTGCAAGGTCGATCCACCCCTTCCAAGGTGGGCGTGTGGGCTCCGATGCGCAGTTCGGCACGTTGGGCTTGTCGCCGCGTGAGGCGATCTCGAAGGAGTACTCGTCGAAGAGGTTCGCGTAGGCATGGCCTATCTCGTGGAAGAACAGCGAGGCGAACTTCTCTGCGGTGCCCTCCTCGCCGAGGCGTTGCAAGTAGCCATTGAAGAAGGATGCCTGGCGGTACACAGTACCCCCTCGTTGCGTGTGGTACACACCGGCACCCCCGTAGATCCGGGAGTTGACGAAGGTGACAACGACAACATTGTTGCGGTCCTGTGCGCCGCAAGGGGCGGTGGACGCTAGGTCGTTAACAAGCTCCATGCTGCAAGCCAGCATACGCTCGGGAAGCCCCTTGGAAGGGTCACCGTAAGTGCAGTCTAAGTTGCTACGAACATGCATGTTTGTGGCAGGCCGTGACCCACCCTCCTCCTCGGAAGGCTGGAAGACAGCGAAAATATTGAGGACTGAAGCATATCGTGCAAAAGGGACTGTTTCCTTGAACCCGATATGCGCTGTGGAGGGCGTCTTCATGAATTCAACAGCACTGCGGACGTCGCTATTAAAGGTGTCTTGCTGGCTGGAGAGGTAGCCTGATGAAAGGAACACCACGTTGTTCTGAGTGGACACAGGGCCAGACCGCTGAAGGGTGCTGTGGGTGATACCATCGAGCAAGGTTTTAGCCTTTCTTTGCCTTCTGTTGCCAACATGCAGTGAAAGAGATTGGTTGAGAAGCTTGATGCACTGAAATCCCGTTGGGACGGATACTTCTGTGATGCCCTTTTCTCTTTTCACCCGCCCAGGAGTCTCAGAAGATGAACCGCCCTCAGGGGGGCATACGTGCAGCCATCGCGGGTCATCAATGACTGCAAGAATCTCATCTCCTGTGCACGTGGTGACTATAACTCTCTCTTCCCCTGTGAATGGGCTCACCTTTGGCGCTGTAACGTGATGGTTTCTCTCGGTCCTCCCCTCACACCACTTGCTGTTATCCGACTGCTCCTTGACGAATAGAACCTTCCCTCCTGTCGTGATTTCTAATCCTACCTTTAAACAGCCACATGTTGCTATGAGCAGTATTAGCATTCGCTGTCTGTTTGAGTGAGGGGGGTTTCACACAAAAAATTTTAAAAAGATTTTTTAAATAACAGGGGGTGGGGGGGGGGGGGAGGGGGAACGGGAATATAGAAAAAAAAAAAGAAGAAAAAAAAAAGCGAATAAAAAAATGAGAACAGAGAGAGAGAAGAGAGGGAATGAAAGGAAACGAGAGGAGGGGAAGGGGGGGGGGGGAGAAGAAGAAAAAAAAAAGAAGGAAGAAAAAGATATTTCTTTTAAAAAAATTTAAAAAAAAAAAAAAAACGTGTTCTTATGTAAAAACTCTGTGGTGAGAATAGAAGAAAAAAAAAAAGAAGGAAAACGAACGGATACCCGTGCTTTTCTTTCTTTTCTTTTTTTTTTTTCTTTTCTCCTTTTTTTTTTTTTTTTTTTTCCTTTTCTTTTCTCCTTCCTATTCTTCTCCCCCCGATCGGACCTTAAGAAACGGCTACGACTTCCAAGCGTTGGTGTCTTTGCCATATAAAGACTGCATCCTATCACGTGTACCAAGGGTTTCGGATAAAACCCTTGTTTTGTCAATTTCTTTTTTTTTTCTTCTTTTTTTTTTTGCTTTTCTTTCGTTTTCAATTTCTGTTTTTTTTTAAAATGCACTCCCAGGGAAAATGCACTATTTCTTCAAAAAAAAAAAAAAAAAAAGAAAAAAAAAAAAAAAGACTCTTTTTTTTCTTAAGGGGTTAAGAATAAGAGCAGGATGAGTAAAAAAAAGAATTACCAATGAGAGGGGCTACCCTCCTCCTCCCCCCCCAAGAGTAACATAGGAGAAAAGACAAGTCCCCCCCCCATAAAACTTATTACATTCGTATGCACTATTTCTTTTTTCAAAAAAAAAAAAAGAATAACATTTTCTTAACTGGAAAAAAAAAGAAAGAAGAATATAAAAAAAAAACTTCAAATTCACCCAGGTTGCCCTGCTCACAGGGGAAACTTACGAATAGCTATATTAGACTATAATAGCGTATTTCCAAAAGAAGGAAGTAGAGGGGGGAAAAAAAAAGAAGAAGAAGAGAAAAAAATAAAAAGGCACATGTGCAGCACCTGCTGAAAGAGGGCGCTCTGCGTAAAAACCAAAACACCCCCTGCTTGCCTTTTCTTTTTTCTTTTCTTTTTTAACCCTCCTTTTATTTTGATTCCTCTCTTCCCCTTCTTTTACTTTTTTTAAGAACTTTCTGCGGTTGTCAATCAAGCCAGCTTTCTTTTTTTTCTTTTCTTCAAAAAAGAAGATAAACAAAAAAAAGAAAAAGCTGGGTTACATATCGGGATGAAAAAAGTGTTCTTTTCTTTTTTTTTTTTCCCTTCCCCCTTCGGAATAAAAAAAAAAAAGAAAGAGGAATATCACAACTTAACGATTAAAATACCCACCTACTTGCATGAGTTTCTCTTCTGAGGTCCCTGTCAATGGAGATACAGGAATCGTCAATAAAACGCTACCCTTTTTTCTTTTCCCCCCTTTTATTTTTCAATTACTTATTTGCGGTGGTCATTCAAATGGCAATCTGAGCCAGACACTGGAAAAAAAAAAAAAAAAAAGAACCAGAGTATTCAACCTCTGTTTATTCTTCACATTCAGATACCATTCATTATATAAGAGGAAAAAAAATTTTTATAAAAAAAAAAGGAAAAAGTCCCTTTGTGATAAAAGATTAAGGGACACGACACCCCAACATAAGATCCTTTCTTTTTTTTCCTTCTTCTTTTTCTTTTTTTAAATCTGCGGTTGTCAATCTGCAGTCCTTAAGGACTGAAAAGGGGGAAAGAAGTAAAGAAACACCACCCTACTTGCCTATATTTCTTTTTTTCTTCTTTTTTTTAAAAATCTTGCGGTTATCATTCAGTGGTCCCTTATGATAAAGGATAAAGGGACAAGTACACCTCCCTGCTTGCCTTTAGCAATTTCCTAATTTCCTATATCTTGTATTTTTCTGCGGTTGTCAATCTAGCAGTCCTTCGGACTGAGAGGGGAAAGAAGTAAAGAAACACACACCCTACTTGCGTTGTAGTTCCTTTTCTTCTTCTTTTTTATTCCTTTTTTTTTAAATCTGCGGTTATCATTCAGTGTGGTCCCTTATGAAGAAAAAAAAAAGGATGAAGGGTAAGTAACACCTCCCTGCTTGCCTCCATCAACCTTCTTTTGGGATCTTCTTTTTAAAATCTTTTTTTTCTGCAGTTGTCAATCTAGCAGTCCTTCAGGACTGAAAGGGGGAAAGAAGTAAAGAAACACCACCCTACTTGCCTATATATTCCTTTTTTCTTCTTTTTTTAAAAAAAAATCTGCGGTTATCATTCAGTGGTCCCTTATGATAAAGGATAAAGGGACAAGTACACCTCCCTGCTTGCCTTTAGCAATTTCTTATTTTCCTATATCTTGTATTTTTCTGCGGTTGTCAATCTAGCAGTCCTTCGGACTGAGAGGGGGGGGGGGGGGGGGGGAAGAAACACCACCCTACTTGCCTATATTTCCCCCCTTTTCTTTTTCTTTTTTTTTTAAAATCTGCGGTTATCATTCAGTGGTCCCTTATGATAAAGGATAAAGGGACAAGTACACCTCCCTGCTTGCCTTTAGCAAAAAAACTCATGTTGTAATCCTTTTCTTTTTTTTTTTTTTGGTTTTCCATATAACTTATCTTATTCTGCGGTCGTCAATCTAGCAGCCTTGGGACAACTCCACTGCCTGAGGACTGAAAGGGGAAAGGGGAATGAAATATGAAAAAAAAAAAAAAAAAAAAAAAAAAAAAAAAACACCACCCTACTTGCCTATCACACGATTCCTCTTTTTTTTTCCATTTTTTTTTTTTTTTCCATCCTGCGTTTGGAATGGGAAAATGTTTTGCTTTTTTTCTTCTTTTTTTTTTTGTAGTGAAAATGTATACCATCATAACGTAACAACACACCCCCTACTTGCCTTTTCTTTAAAAAAATCTTTTTTCTTTTTTGGTGAGAGGGAGGGGAGGGGGGAAGGGGGGTGAGGCGAAAGCACCGCAAAAAGCGGTTAAGGGGCGAAAAAAAGAAGAAAAAAAAAAACTTGTTTTACCAGGTGTTTTCTTGGCCTCGGTGATCTTTTTCCTCGCCCATTTCTTTTTCTTCTTGCATGACCGAGCGGTTGATGTTCATAAATTATTACTCATCTACCGCTAGCCATCAACTAGGTGTTTAATCGCGATAAAGTAATGGTCTCATCTTTTTTTTTCCTTTTTTTTTTTTTCCAAAATAAATGGGGTAAAAAGGCACCACAAGAACAACTCCTTGGTAAGCGGGGAAAAGAAAAAAAAGAAGAAGAGAAAAGGAGAGGGGAAGTTATTTAAAAAAAAAAAAATCCCAAGTCGAGACACAAGAAAGAATCCTTGTTTTATTATTATTATTATTTTTTTTTTTTTTTTTTTTTTTTTTTTTTTTTGCA
The DNA here is from genome assembly GCA_964019335.1 of Diplonema japonicum. NCBI lineage: Eukaryota > Euglenozoa > Diplonemea > Diplonemida > Diplonemidae > Diplonema > Diplonema japonicum. The sequence continues at coordinate 545,500 of OZ025666.1, read as the reverse complement.
CCTCTCAAGACAACAAAGAAATAACACGAACTCGAACGGGGGGGGAGACCCTTCGATACATGCGCTTTTCTTTTCGTTTTTTTTTTCTTTTTTGAATCCATTACTAGGGCCAGGAAGGGAGGAGAGAACCAGGGGGGTAACCACGGTTCTGCGGATACGAGCACCACACTCCAAGGGCCTATGCAGGACAAGAAAGTAGCAAAAATGCGTTTTTCGAATTACAGACTTTCGAGAGAAGAAAAAAAAAAAAAAAAAACAACAACAACAACACTGCTTTGGGGGAGAAAAAAAAAAGTGTGACTCAGGAGCTGCATCCTGTAGTCCACCCTAATTTCGTCCTCCTCCTCGTTTCCTTTTTTTTTTTCTTGTTCTTTCTAACTCTAGTAAATTTGCTGTAAATATAACTATTTATGCAGCCCAAACCATATTCCTCGTTTTTTTTTTTTTTTTCCTTTTTCTTTTTTTTTCCCCTTCTTCTTTTTTACAAATAAAAAAAAATCGTTTTTTTTTTTTTTTTTTTTTTTCCTCCATGAATATTGTGATGGGAGAGCTTTTGTAGCAAAATGGCCGCGCCATTATGCTCCTGTGGTTTTTCAAAAAAAAAAAAAGGTGTCTTTCTTTTAAAAAAAAAGACTTCCTTTTTTTTGAAGAAAAAAAATACACAAAAAGCACGGCGAGTGGCGGCGGGGGGGAAAAAGAAGGAGGCACAAGCTCTCTTTTTTTTTTTTTTTTTTTCCCCTTTAAGTGATAAATAATGGAAAGGGGGGGGGGGGGGGGAGAAGAGGAAGAGATAACAGAACTTTTTTTTTTCTCCACCCTCTATTACCTAAAACAATAGATCAGACACACGCCCAAAGGAAAAGAGAGAAGGAGAGAAACAGAGGAGAGAGGAGGGGGGGATAAAATAAAGCAGAGAAAGGAGCGCAAGTGGCTTACAAGCGCACAACAATACAGCTGCCTCATTGATAAGGCCGATTGTCAAACGAAGACGAGGGGGGAGGAAATTATTTTTTCTTTTTTTTCTGTTTACTGATAAAATCGCGGTAGTATAGAAAGGGTGGACAACACCTTTCTTTTTTTTTTCTTCTCCCCCCCCCCCCTTTCACATCTTCATTATTTTTTTCTTTTTGAAAAATTGCGAGAAAGAAAAAAAAAATAAAGGACCTTCGCCTCCTTTTCTTTTTCTTTTTTTTTCTTCTTTCTTCGATTGTTGTGTTTTCCCATCTTAAGAAAAAAGAAAGGGTGAGGGGAGGGGGAAAGAGAAGGGGGTCATCAACGTGGTGGTAAAAAATAAAGCTTTTTTTTTTTGTGTGTACAAGTAAATAGTAGATTTCTTCTAAAATCTCTCTTTTTTTTTATTTCACCGTTTTCGTGAACTCACTATCGATTGGGAGCAGCAGTCAACAAACACCCCCAGTAGTGATTATAAAAAAAAATTCATCTTTTTTCCGACTCTCGATTTCTTAAGCTTAAGTAGCTTCCAAAAAAACTCATTATGATACGGGGGGGAGAAATGTTGGCAAAACAAAAAAACCCCCCCCAAAAAAAACAAGGTCTTTTCTTCGTTTTTTTTTGTTTTTTTTTTTGTTTCTCCTTTTTTGCCCCCTATTTCTTGGTTTTTTTTTCTTCTAAATTTTATTTAAAAAAAAAAAAACACTGAGAAAATCTTTTGTCTCGAGATAAGAATAAAAAAAAATAAAAAAATAAAAAAGGGAGAGCCTGGAGAGGGGAGGTGGACCGTAAGGTACAAATCAATCGGAATGCTGGTAAGAGGAAGAAAAAAAAAAGAAAAACAGGAGATTTCTTCTTTTTTCCAGCTTCTCAAAGCTGGATAGGAGGAGCATCTAACCAGGGGCCCTGGTTCACGAAAGGCGCACAGCAAGGAGGGGCGGGAATCAACCCAGTAGGGAGGCCCCGCTTGCAAGACTGCAAACTGGGACAGAACGGCCTGTTACCCCCCCTTTGTTTTCTTCTTTTTTCCCTTGTCATACTTTGCTCTCGGATCTAGCTGAGGGACCAAATCCTCATCGATTTCGTCGTTGTAATCATCAGCCCAGATCAAACGCTCTTCAATAATCGCGGTCATCATGAATATCTCTCTCTTTTTTCCTTATTTTTTGCCTTTCTACCTCCAACCTCTGTATAAAATATTACTCCGTTTCTTTTTTCAGTAGTAATAAAAAAAAATAATATGTATCTAAGGCGTACTAGTACTGGGGGCCTCTGTTTCCCACGCAGACCCGTAATGCGGAAGGAACGCACCCCCTCGCTCGGGGCTTGGTGATGTTGGTGAAGGATAAGCCTCCATTGGGTCGTTCAGGACTTCGATTGCACGCTTAAGGTACTCAGCAGGTGTGTAAAAACTCCTGGGTGATGACGTCCGTCGCACAGGGGACAAGGAGTGTGTGGGTGACGTTGTGGGGGAGCTTTCTTTGAACATCCTGACAGGGTCTTCGATGTTGATGGACGGGCGCTTCTTGCGTACCTTGCGCCCTCTGGAGTTGGACCTGTCCCGTCGCTCCACATTGACTACGTTGCAGCCGTCTCGTTCTGACATTTGGACGAAGTTCATCCCACCGGGTGATCCTGGCACACGTTTTGTAACAGAGGCCTGCACTCGTACCGACTCGTGCTGTATCATGCCGTCCATCCACCGCCGTGTGGTGAAGATCACTGTGGTCCCAGGTGTCGCTGTCTCCACCTCACACCTGAAGTCCTCCAAAGACGATATCAGTACACCGTTGACATGGGTGATCATGTCGCCTTGCTTCAACGCCGGTGCAGCAGGTGCCGCTGCCTCCACCACACGCACCCCGCTGTAGTCGATTGTTCCGTTCGCCGTGCGCAGTGCTTCCGATAGTGACAACCCAAACCGTGCAAAAGTGGTGTGCTGTGCAGGTTTTGGGAGATCTTTGAACGGTGACGGCTGAACGCGCGACGGTGGTGTGGTGTGTCTAGGCGGAGGGGTGCTGTGTCGGGCCTTCCGCACTCTTTGCCTCAAACCGTCGACTTCTTGTCGCATTTGCGTCGTGCTGGTTGGCTGCTGCACCTGCTCTGTCTTGATTTCCATGATGCTGTCCAGTGCTGTGTGCATGGCCTTCACCTCTGTCCACATCTTGCGCAGCATCTCGTTCTCGACAGACATGCTCTTCTGTTTTGATACCGAGACTGCTGTGTCACGCTCCTGTCTCGCTGCTGCCAATTCGTCTTTCAAGTTCGAGATGATCGCGCTAATCTGTGGGTCTTCTGCTCTTGCTGGTGCCGGCTGCGACCTGGCCTGTTGCAGTGCTGCCTCCAAGCTCTGCACTCTGGCCTGCAGCCGCTTCGCTTCACGCTTTGCAGCATCCTTCTCCTTATCCCGCTCCTCGAGTTCTGCTTGGAACATCTTCTTGGCCTGACTGTCACTCGGACGCGATTTCAGGACCGCCAGTTCTTCACATGCATCGCTGTACTCCCTACGCAGCTTGCTCGCTTCGCTTATGTGTTTTCCCACTTCGTTCATGTGCTTGTCTTTTAGGCTCGCCAGCTCCTTCTGCGTTGCAAACAGAGCTTCTTTGTTAGCATCTTTTGCTGGTTTCGGCAGGCGAGCAACAACCTGACAAGAGGTGGCACTGCCCTTCAGAGCCCTGATTAACTCGCTAGCTGCCTCTCGCTCGCTCTGAATAGGGACTCCGTTCACCTCTCTGAGGACACTGCCCTTTGTAAGGCCCGCCTGTTCAGCATTGCTGCCTGGAGTGACTGATACAATAGTGGTGCCGCGAAGGGTGAGACCGAGGGTCCTCTCCTTCTGATCGCTACGGATGCTGAGGCTGAGGGTCTGCTCTTCTGGTGATGTTTCAACTTTGTCCTTGACGCTGACCTGCTGCGGGGGCACCAGGAAGCTGATGCAGCAGGACCCGTTCACGGCAGCAAGAGCATCGACAACATCATCACTGCTGTGCACGTCCACATTGTCGACAGACACGATGACAGACCCGACAGGGATGCCTGCCTTGCCAGCAGGGCTCGACGCGTGAACTTCCACCACAGCAAGGCCGTGCAGCCCCAGTCCGAAACCCTCTTCTTCCCTCGTCAGCACAGCAGTGCGCTGTTCGTATGTCATCTGCAGGCCCATGAGCGTCGCACTCTCTTCTTCCTTCGACGATGCCAATACAACAAGCTCTGCCCCTTGCTGCGATAGAATCGGGTCACTGAGCTGTCTCGAAGGCGACGTGATCTCCTCCCCGTTGACGAGAAGTACCTTGTTCCCCACAGCTAGGCCTGCCCGTTCCGCCACACTTCCAGGAATGAGTGACGTGATTGTGTTCCCCATTAGATTAATGCCTAAAGCACCAGAAGAAGGGGGTAGAGTCACTGCCCTTTTCACGGAAGCCTGTTGCGCGAGGAGCTCCGCAACATCCTGCTCTGCGATGCGCGCCTCGGGGAAGAGCACCTCCACACGTGAGCCGTCGTCTGACAGCTGTCTTGTCACATCACAGCTGGCAGAGCCATCTACAGTGATAATCCTGCAGCCCGCACAGAAGCCTGTTTTCTCGGCTTCTGAGCCAGGGACAACAGAGACCACAGTGCTGCCCACCAGCTTGAGTCCATCAACGGCACTCTGTTTCTTCAGTGTCAGGGTTTTCTGTACCGTTGGCTGGGCGTTGACTTCCGCTTCTAGCTCTTGCAATCTTGCAGCAGCGCTGGGCACGAGAAGCGTGGCTGTGACAACGTACTGTGATGCCTCGAGTGCGTCATACACACTCTCCTCGTTGCTCACAGTGTCGTCACCGATTTTAAGGATCTTGCTGCCAGGAAGTATACCTGCCCTTGCCGCGTTACTGTTCGGCTCCACCTTGTCCACCACTGTGCCGATCAAGTGCAACCCGTCTATCTCTTTGTCAACATCGACCTCCCGTGTGACGTACCTCCCCGACATCGTGTCCAGCAGCCCCCCCTCCAGCAGGATGGACTTCAGCTTCGAAGACACAGGAAGGACACGCATATCTTTGGCAGTCACGAACGCCTGCTTGATTCCACCTTCTGCATTCCATTCAGGCCACTCCACTATGTATCCATCGGGAGTGCTTTCTAGGACGGTAGCTCGTTCCCATCTTGTTCCTTTCTTGTTTGACTGGGTGCGCACTTCGACAGGTGTTCCAGGCGCAATGCTCATCAGGCCATGCGCGGGTCCACCAGCTAAGACGTGCGCGATTTCCATGGCAGCAATGGCGGCATCTTCTCTGCATTCGTTTGTGAAGGATCTAAGTGACGAAGCCCCCAACACTGACGCGCACTCTAAGTTGATGATCAGCACGCCCTCCAGTCCGTGGTCGGTGCCTTCTTTGATCCTTTTGATCTCAAACGTCGTCAGAGGCGGGAGCAGCAGCTCGGCCTCCTTGGGGTACTTTGAGATAGCTTGCAAGGGAAGCCCCCAGTTGGAATTCTCGATCAAGAACAGAATGGAGCCGCCCTTATGTCTGACGGCGTTGATGGCTTCACCTCGGATGTAGGCCTCGGACACGGCACGGTCAAAAGCGCACGATGCAGGAGCGGGCCAGCTGAGGGTCGACCCCACACCCATTGAATTGTGAGCTTTGAAGACATCAGCAGGCAGCCCTGCGATGCCACGCGCCACGATAAGGTCTGTGTTTGATCCCGGGTCGGCTTTTTTCCACAGCTCAAGAAACTCATCTTTTGTGACGTTCCCGGTGCCTTCATCCCAGTCGATGGACTTGCTCCCCAACCTCGACCTGACGGCAGGGTATTTCTTCATGTGCAGGCGGATCTCCTCCCTCGTGACCCATCCTTTCCTATCGCCGTCTAATCTTTCATACACTGCGATGCCGTCGCCGCCTCTTTCTTCGCATGAAAGCGCTGCAAGCAGCCCGAGGTACTTCACCCATTTCTTGAGCGTCCCCCAAGCTTCGTCGGTGTCCTTATTTTTCGGGGCAGATGCCGTCCGACTAGCCCAGTTGATGGCGCTGAACACCGCACCGTTGCGATCCTTTTTCTCAGACGTGTAAGCGATCCATTCGCTGTTTGGTGGATATTTTCTTCTTTTTTTTTCTTTGCTGTTTTGAACATACGCAGGCATCTCCCCTTGGAATACTGGCACGCCCTCAAACCCCATCAAAGCATCGATGTCAGGCCCTGCCTGTTTGTATTTGTTTGTGTTGTATCTCAAAGGCAGCACACCATGGTATAGATTGCCATCACCAACAGCTCCGCTAGGTTCTTATCAGGGTATGCAGCACCCTTCATTCTGTGCAAATGGAACGCAGCCTCTGCGATGGCCTGTAGTGGTGTGGTGTGTGTCATGCAACCATCATACCTTCATAGGCTCCTTCCCTGGGGGCACGACAAGGTTGGCTGCGAGCTCTTCCAGAACATTGCTCTTCTTGCCGTGCCACTCTGACACGATCTTGTCCCCGAAGTCACGCAATGCTGTGGTCGACTCCAGCAGAGCGTATGAGTCGCTGTTGTTTTTGTTAGGGCACATCGACATCGAGACGCCTGTGTCACGATCTGCGTAGGCAGGCTGAGCGACCGTCACACAGAAGTTCTCGTCTTTCGTTTTTAAAGCTTTCTCCATTTCTTCCTTCGAATTCACACTTAACCCGTCAACTGCAAGCACTCGAGATCCAGGAAGGATGCCCGCCCTTTCCCCCGCGGACCCGGGCTGCACTGACAACACGATCATGCTGTCATCCACATCAAGCCCAGACATCCTGTCTACTTTGCCGTGGCTCTTGCTCTTCGACACAACCAACGTGGTGCTCGGGATCCTCTCGGAGACAGGTACAGCGAGAGGGGTCACTCGCATCCCTGCCACGGGCACCCAATGGCTGCCTGTGTTTTCTAGCCACGATCCGTTGAACTCTGTAGGTGGACTGCCGTTGTGGTAAGACTCCGTCTGCAGATCAGCAAGGTGGTTCGCCATATCATACTGCGATGACGCAACAGCCCATCGCCCGTCCTGTGTGGCGTACAGGTACCAGCGTGAATCGTTGTCGTCGCACCTCTCCCACACAGGGTACCCGTTCACGGTCTGTCCCAGTGCCCTGCCGTACCACCCGGCACACTGAGAGTGACTGGGCGGCGGTGTAACGAATAGCCCTTCCGGGAACCCCTCGCCTGTCAGTTGCGAACCGGACTGCGCCACCGTCAAGACTAGCTCTGTGTTTTGATTTTGCAGCAACATCGAGACTACGTCTTCCTTGCTGCTCACTGGCTTGTGGTTGATTTCCACAATCCTGGCACCGGGCGCGACACCCTGACTTTCTGCCTCTGTGCCTTGTTGCACACGGGACACTGTTAGACCTGAGCCAATTGCGACACCAAGCTTCTCCAGTGTGATCTGCCCTTCTTTCACGTTGAGGGCGATCGTTCTGCAGTGCTTGCCTGCTGCTGACACTGGCAAGCTTGAAGAAGTGGAGTTTTTAGCCGACAGGAGTTGTCGGAGCCTTGCTTCGGCAGCTTTGCGACCACTTGTTGCTGTTTGCTTGATGTGAACGGCTTCCTCTTTCTGGCAGCGAATCTGCTCGAGCGCCTCGGTATTGGACCTGGCTGGCTTTGTCGAGCTCCGCAAGAGGTGGTGTGTGAAGTGTCCTTCCCACTGCATACGACCTTCGTCTTGCTCTAAAAGCCACACACGGTCGTCGGCCTTCCACTCGTCAGCACAGCACGAGAGAAGCTCGTCGAGGCAATCAACGGCTTCTTCAGAAAAGTGCCCACCACCACCGCCTGTCTTCTGTCCTCCCCCTCCGACGTCATATGTACACGCACTGTACACACTCCCGAGGCGTCTGTGTCCCCGTCCATCGTCTGTGCTGGTCGAGCTGGTGCTCCTGTTCAACGTGGCAGACGAAGCTGGCCTCACCAGCAGGGAAGGGTCCCATGGGTTCATCCAACCTCCTGGCGGTGATGTGATCTCGTTGGATAAGAAGCAACTGGAACGCACCACTCGGACGTTTAAAAAAGAAAACCAAGAAAAAACGGTGCTAGAATACACTTCTAGGATACTGTGGCACGGTTGCCACCGGATTTAACAAACGCCTCCTTGTCGGTCTCCACCGATTTGTAGTGCTCCAGAAGCTTGTCCCTGTGAGCGAGTTTCATTAAGGCACAGAAAACATACCATTCAATTGACGAGTCGTCACCGTTGGTGGCGGCGTCGCTTCGGATTTGCGCGTTGAGGTTGCAGACCGTGTTCACCGACTTGAGTCGCTTGTGGAGATCGTCGAAGGCAGTGGACTGCGGGAGGAGCATCAGGACCCCAAACAGTGCCTTGATGAGGTAGGGGTTCTCGTTGGGCTCCAGCAGCGCCAGCCGAATGTATGTGAAGACAGGCGACTCCAGCATCTGGATCAACTTGTCTATCTGAACCAGCATCGAGACGGTGATCTCTTGCTCACCAAAGGTTCTGATCAGGTCATAAGCATGCTTGTACGCCTTCGCCAGCAGGCACAGACTCACAAGCGACACGGCATTGAACGACCAGCAGTAGTACAGCTCCGTGAATAGCTTCTTTGCCTTCTCATCGTTGAGCCCCTTCTTCAGGATGTTCCTGAGCGGCAGCAGCTCGGGTGACGTCAGCAGCACGATGTTCAAGTTTGTCACCAGACTAGACACGAAGCCCAGGTCTGTAACAGTGGGTATAATAGAGGCAAGGATTGAGAAGAGCTCCTCTGGAGGTGTGATCTTGGCAAGTATCTTGACGATCATGCCTGCTCGCGACATGTGCTTGAAGCCGTCGACTTGCAAGAAACTGACAAGCTCAGACAGAAACCTATGGAAATTGCTGCTGGATCCCCTTGTGATCATGGCGAGGACCTGGAGGGACAATTCGACTACCTGGTCAGAGGGATCGCCTAGCAGCCTGAGCAGGTCGGGAAAGAGAGATGGGTACGATGAGGAGATGAGGTCGGGGTAGGCCTCGAGGACCATGTGCAACCATTGAAGAGCGCTGCTCTTTGTGGCAATCTCGCCCGATGAAAGCGAGTTTGTGAGGGAGTCGAACACGTCGGGCAGAACCTTCTTCACCTCCTCCTCAATCTCACCACCGGTTTCCTTTGCAGCCCCGAACAGAGAGGCAAGGTAACCGTTGGCAACGCTGGCGTTGTCTTTGATACTCTTCTCCTTGTCGGCCATACAAGTTAGGACGACCTTGAGAAGCTCGGGGATCGATTCAACCATCTTGTACTTCGAGAGGCAGAGGAACTCCACGACCCACGCAAGGGCGCTGCCACGGGTTCTGTCGTCACGTTTCATACACCCATCGATGATGATGGAGATGATCCTCTGCCACTGCACGGGCATATCCTTGCTGACCATGTCGCGAAGGCGTTGGAGGTACGCGGAGAGTACCTTATCAGCTAGGCCCGCAATCTTTTTGTCGGGGTCCGCGAGAATGTCAAGAACACCGCCCAAGAACTCAGGGAGGTAGTCAACCAGGTTGATGTCGGCGGTCTCCAGCACAAGCAGCCAGGAGAGCACGTACTGGCGTATTCTGGGCTTGGTAGAGACAACATGCTTCCTGATGGTGCGGACGAACAGTTCCACGTTAAACTCTTTGCTCTCAGTTGCGATGTCGCGGAGGATACCGTCGAGGGTGTCAGAGGCGTTTTGCACCTTTTTTTTTCCTTTTTTTTCCAATGTTGTTGTGGCATACCGCTCTGTCGTTATCGGACTTCAAATTGCAGATTCCCGTGAAAATCTCCCCAAACTCCACCAACAAGAGACCCCTGGCCACCTTGGCTATGTTGTACAGGCACTCCGCCGCGTGGTAACGCACTGTTGGGTCTTGGTCCTGGAACAGTTCGATCGCTGCTTCAACAAGCTCGTAGACAAACTTTGTGTGTTATATTTTGTTGTTTGGTTTAGTTTTCTTTTTTCTTTTTTTACCATACCTCTCCTATATTCCCGTTTCCTAGGGCGATCGCCACGGCGCTAATGGCCAGCAGCCCTCCTTTTCTCAGTGAATTCTGTACTGAATGTGTGAAGGAATTCTTCAGAAGTCTGATTAGATTGTGGACTGCACCCCAGTCCTTCTCTGAGCAATGAAGTTGCACCTTCCTGTCGATTTCTGCGGCCCCCCTCTTTCTCAAGTCTGCCTTCGAGTCACTTAGCATCCTGGTCACCTCCGCCCCGATAATGGACACTTCTACCATTTTTCTTTCTTTTTTTTTTTGTGTGTTAGTTTTTTGTGTTTCTTTTTTCCCTTTTTTTTTTGTTGTCAAAAGAAAAAAAAACTTGCAATTAAATTCAAAAGGAAAATCTCAAAAGAAAACCGAACAAGTTGGAAAGATGCACCATAACCGAGGAACAGAAAAAATGTTGGGGGGGGGAAAGGGGGGTAAATTTCTTCCTTAACAGAACGGGATGAAACATGGAAAAAAAAAATTTAATCTTTTTTTTTGGTTTAGACAGCCCACGCAAAAAGAAAAAAGTAAAGGGCAACAGTCACAATCTCAATCAGGTTAAAAAGTAAACCTGTAGGAGGGGGGGACGCGTTGAGGAAGATAGTTTCGTTTCTCGTCATAGGAGAGGAAAGATTTTTCGCTCGGCGCAATAAAAAAAAATAATAGCAGTCAATTCATTCCCTCGTGTGGTTTTTCAATACACGCGGTGGGGGTTGGGTTTTTCTTCTTTTTCTTTTTTGCGCAAAACCTAACAATCTGCGGTAACCACATCATGCCGGGGGGGGGAGAGCCGCAGTGCATGAAGACAGAGAGGTATTGGTGTATTGAAGGAAAAAAAATGTGATGAAAATAGCCGAGGATCTTCGCACACGGCTTGCTGGATGTGAACTAACCCTTGCTCGTTCCACTCCAACACTGGGGCGCTCACCAAAAAAAAAAAATTAAAGAGGTAAAAGGAAATCCCTGATCTGGGACGTCCTGTCTTGTTCTTCTACCTGCCCCTATCTCCCTTCAGCGGCTTCGGTCTTTCCTTTTTGGGCTGAGCCCGCTCCCTCATGGCGCTCACCCGCTCCTTCTGCCACTGCTGTCTCAGTTTCTGGAGGTCCTTCTTCGTCTGTTCCGAGACGTGCAGCGGTCTTCTGTCCCAGCTCAAGACCTTTCTCCCCCCTATGGTCCTCAGGCCGTGGTTCCGCCGTTGCTCCGCCGGTATGGCTCTGTGTCCCCTGACCTTCCTCCTTATCCGCGCGTCCTGCCAGCCTTCCTGCAGCCTCACCAGCAGGCCATGTAGCCGTCTCGCCTTTTTACCTATTAGTGTCAGGTCTCCACGTTCACCCACCAGCGACTTCATTGTGCTGTTCTCGAAGTCCAGCGCAAGCTCTATTGTCGTGACCGTTGTTCTCCTCGGGCCCCGGTACCACTTGAGCTGCCCTAGCCATTTGACGATCTCCTGTCCGTACTGTTTCATGAGCCCCCCCCCTACATGTTGTCGTAGTTCTCTCCATGTCGGTGTCGGGTGTCTTTTTCCTCTATCACTTCCCACGGGTGAGTCGTGTACCTCTCCAGTGCCCTCTTTTCCTGCAGGCGGCGGTCTCGTTCTGTTACCACCTCCAGGAGGTAGAGCTGCAGGTTCTTGAGATGCTCTTTGTCGTGTCCTCGCGGCAGCACTCCGTGCAGCTGCATGCACCTCGGCATGGCCGTCCGTTCCTCCACCACTGCTCTGTTAGCTTCCTTGTTTTGTATTTCCCTTGCCAACTCGCAGTCCCACAGCGCGTGCTTGAGCATGTCGTGCTCATGCACCTCGTGTTCACATATGTCACAGTTGACGTACTGTGCTGGCTGCCGCCTCGTGGGTCGCGTCATTTCCTCTTCTTCTTCCTCTTCTTCCTCTCCTGAGGTGGTGTCCTCTCCCTCCTTCGGCGGTTCGATGTTCTTCTTGGCGTCCGTGTGCCACCCCCTGGGGTTGATGTAGAAAACTCCCCCGGTTATCACCCGCTGTAAGGCCCTGGCTGCTATCGGATCGTTGCTCTTCCTCAGCCGCTGCCAGAGCTCGTTCGTACTCGGGTCCGCTCCTTCCCCCAGGTCTCGCATCGACCTCCTCACCTGTTCGATGCTTTTTGAGCGTCCCACCCTCAGCCTCTCCCGCATTTCGTGCGCGAAACGTTCCTTCCCTTCCTTCAGCTTCTGTGTGAACCCCGTCCAGCCGAGACCCACTTTCGGAAGCCACCTTCGCAGCATATTGCCTACCGGACCTAGCGGTGTTGTTCTTCCTTCCTCGCGGTATGCTACTGCCAGCCTTTCACATCTTTCCCACACTGTCCCCTTCTTCTGGTGCACCCTGTGGAATAGAGCCATTGCGCGGTATGGCGAGGCCACCTCCGGGTCGTATGTGTGTGAAAAAAAAAAAAAAAAAAAGAAACGCATAAACGCTACCCCAAACATATTTTTCATTGTATCCCCCCCTTCCCTTTTTTTTCTTTCCCTTCTCAAGAAGCAACAGAAAGCAACAACAAATGTGTATATTGACCAGCTGTAAGACAACAGATGAACATGGCGGCCGTGGCTCCAATTGCCTTTTTTTTTTTTATATAAAAAATAAAATTCTTAACCCCACTCCCCCCCCCTTCCATACATAAGGTCTCAATTGCGAAACCCTCTCAGAGCACGTTTTGTGGTTGGTATAGGTGCAGTTCGAAGGACACCCAGGCTCTTCCTTCGAGAGGCCTGAAACAACACCTGTACAAGGTGACGCCCAGCCTGTACACTTCATTGCACGCTCTAACGAGCAGATCTTAGAAGGACTCTCATGAGAGGTAGTGGCCCATGCGCTTTGAACATCACCGTCAATAGGGTTCAGACCCCCTGAGGCTGCGACCACGATACCAGTAACAGTGATGGCTATGGAGGCAGAAAACAGATAGATGACAATGAAGAATTTAAGGAAAATAGGTTTTTTGGTGTGGACGAGACCGCCGATGGCGGCTATGCAGAAGAATATGGCGGTGATGGTCACTAAGCAGATTAGCAAGCCGGTCGTCCAGTCCACCTCCCACCACCCTGTTATGCCGGCTTCGCTGAAGCCACCTATGACACACAATGAACCGATACACAACAGGACGAGGTTGCTGAGGATGTACAACGCTCTCCATAGCCGTTTCCATTTCCATTCGAAGCCCTCTGTGTTCCTGGACGCGGTGATGGTTATCTCCGATGCGCTGTCCGTCCCGGCATCTGTGAACGACAGCTTCAGTGATCTGTGCGTCTCCTCGTCGTAAGACATGGCATTGTGGGGGGGTTTTTTCTTTTTTTGTGTTGCCTATTTTTTTCTTTTTTTTTTTTTTTTGTTGGGTCATGCACAACGCAGCCGCCCCTGCCGTTCTGACCGCCTCAGCCGAGACCACTAAAACACAAGCCCCTCCGGGGCTAAGCACACCTGCTCCCGCACACCCGAGGCACTGGGAGTCCCTGTCGGGGAACACCAAGTGGGTGACTCCCCAGTTTGGGTTGGGACAAAAGGGTAGGGGTAGGGAGGGCTCAAGGCAGTCCCCTACCAGGTACTGTCAACAAGTTCAGGCCTACAAATGACGTGAGGGGAGCGTCATCCTCATCCTCTCGTACGGCGCTGACCGGGTGCCCTTCCCTGGGCAGTACTGGAGGGCGAGGTACTTGTGAGCCCACCACATCACAGTGGAATTCGTTATCAAAATATTGCTTTCCCTGTTCCCAAGCAAAAAAGAATGGGCGAGTTATTATTATTCGTTGTTTTGTGCGGAGAAAAAAATAAAATAAGAATTGAATCGACTTTAGTGGTGCCATGCAGTATGTGACACAGCCACCCTTGTGAAGCTTCGCCCCGAAGCCTCACAAGTCCTGTGGTCCGTAGAAAGTAAAAGTGGAGTGGTAAAGGAAACTTAGCTTTGCAATAGGGAGAGTGGCTACAGAAGCAATTGAACACCAACTTATGGGACGCTTGCTTCACTGGCACAAGGCCACGAGGCTATTTGTCAGACCTGGGGAATCCTAACCACAATTACCAGGAACCACCACAAGAGGTGGGTTGGTACCCCAAAAAAGAAGAAGAAAAAAAAATATGAGTTAAAGGAAGTCTTTGTGAGACGCCCCCTTGTTCTCATCTTCTACCTGCACCTATCCCCTTTCAGCAGCGGTTTCTCCTCCTTTGGTGGTCTTGCCGGCCTTCTCCCCAGCCTGGCCGCCCTTTCTCTTCGTTCTCTTGCCCATTGTCCTTTCAACGCCTCTAGGTCATGCTTGGTCTTCGGTGATGCAAATATCGCCCTCCTGTTCCATCCGCCTTTGTCCTCCCGATGGATCGTAGTGTGTGCACCCTTGTGCACGGCTCAGCTGGGAAGGCCCTCCTTCCTTTCACCTTCTTCAGTACCCTCCCTAGCTCCCATGTGTGCCAGATCTTCTTCATCTGTCCATGCAATCTCCTCGCTTTCTGCTGTACTTCTGCGAGATCCCCCAGCTTCCCTCCAAGGGTCTTCCCGGTCACGTTCTCGAAATCCAGTGCCAGCTCCACCGTCGACACTGACGTGTTCCTGCTGCCTGCATACCAGCGCAGTTGCCGCATCCACCTCAGCACCTCCTTCGTGTACTCCCGTAGGACATCCCCTGCCGGTAGCTTGCCGAAGTCCTTGTCCGACGGTACTGGGTGTTCTTGACCTTGTGTGATCTCCAGCCACTGGTGTGTGTGGTACACCTCCCGCCTCTTCGCTTGTAGGGCTGCGTCCCGCTCCCCCACCACCGCCAGCAGGTACCTCTGCGTTCCTTCGAGCCTTTCCCTGACATCCTTCCCTGCTCCCCTTGGCAGGATGCCATGCAGCTTCGTACACGGTTCCAGCCCCCTGCGCGTCATGCCTTCGTGTTCTTCCCGCTGTTGCACTTCCTTGGCCTTTTCGCACTCCCACAGTGCGTGCTCCAGCATGTTGGGCAGCTGTTGCTCCTGACCGCAGATGTCGCAGTGTGCCGTCGTGGGTTCGGCCTGCTTAGCTTCTTGCTTCCTCGCCTCCGCAATCAGCCACTTTTCGGTGTCCTGTCCTTCCTCTTCTTCTTCTTCTTGTTCATCTTCAGCCTCGTCTTCTTCTCCTTCCGCCATCGGGATGTGCTCCACCGTGTCCGTGCGCCATCCCCGTGGGTTGATGTAGAACACTGCCCCCGAGATGATCCTTCGCACGTCCCTTGCTGCAATCGGGTCCGTCACCACCAGCTTCCTCCACAGCGCGTTGGTCTCCGCTGCTGCCGCAGCTTCCATGCCCCCATGGTGCTCCGTTTGCTCATGATTTCCTGTGCTTCCGCCCGCCTGAGTCGGTCCCTGATGTAGTGCTTGTAGGGTTCCTTTTCCAGTGCGTGGGTGTCCTTCAGCTGTGCCCAGCTTAACTTGATCTGAGGCAGCCACCTTTCCATCATGATGCCCACCGGCCCCAGCGGTATCTTCTTCCCGCTGTACCGTTTGGCAATGGCGTCGCAGCGTGTCCACAGCTTGTCGTCCTTCCAAGCAGTGTATCGAATAACACATCAGCCCCATGAAGCTTTCAATTCCAGTACCTCACAGAACGCTACGTCTGCCCTCCCGTTCAGACGTCCTTTTTTCCGGAGAACCTGCATCTCAAAAAACACATTAGTTCCATTCTTCCCCTTGTACCCAAGTTCCTCCGTCTCATGAGCGCCGTCATCCTATTGTCCATTCCCACCACGATCTCGCTCTGGTCCTCGAAAGGACTCGTACACCTGCCGCGTGTCGTCCAGATCTTCCCCTTCGAAGCTGAGCCTCATCATATCACATAACAGTCCTGTCTTCAGGGCGATCTGTGCCTTCAGCTCCTGCACTGTGCTGCTCCCTGGAACCTCCATGATGGCTGCTTCACCGGAGGTGAGCCGTACTATGAGCTCGACTGGCATTTTATTTCATATGTGTAAAGCTGTTTTTGTATGGATCCTACAAAAAGGGTTGCAAGGTATGTTCGGTGCAGGAATAAAAAAAAAAAAAACCGAGAAAGATATAAAAAAGAAAAAGAAAACGACCGGGGGATGGCTTTGGTTCGTTTCATTAAGATCTTTTCTTTTCTTTTTTCTATTTGCTTTTTTTTTTTTTTTCTTTTTTATTTTTTTTTTTTCCTCCTCTTCGCAGCTCTTTCTTTTTTTTTCTTTAGAAAAGAAAAGGGAGGACAACGACAAAAAACTCAAAAAGAACAGACAGGACAAAAAGACGATAAAAAAAAAAGTACATGCATCATAAAAAAAAATATTCCAGCAGGAGCCTGGAGAGTCCTTTCCTTCCCCTTTCTTTGTTTGGGGTAATTCACTTAATACCAAAGTCGCCAAAATACAAGTCTCACTTAGACAGCCTCAAAAAAAACCTACTTTTGGGTATTAAAGTGAACTTCAGCTCCTTTTCTTGGGTATTAAGTGAATACTCCTTGTTTTTATTTCCCCTTTTTCTCCCTGAAAATTACTCGAACGCCGTGAAAAAAAATAATTCTTTATGACTATATGTCTTTGTTGTTCGCGCGAGCAAAAAAGGTTTTTTAAAAAGCTGCTAAAGTCTTTTGCTCGGCACAAGTTGCATATAGTTATAAAATCATTTTTTGAAAGATAAATATTTGTAACAAAAAAAAAAGAGTCTGCTGATTGTTTGTGCAAGCCGTTTCCTACTGCAGGGACTGACGGACACAGCTAGTTGCCTTTACTCTTTTTTTTGCAATAACAATTATTTTCAAAATTTGTTCTTAAAAAGCTTTACTAAGATGGGAGAAGTGCTTGCAACCACCAAGAGAAACAAAAACAAAAAAAAAGAGACATTTAAAGGTACCCTGCGGTATGTGGCAGGATGCCTGCAACAAAAAACTAAAGTTCTGCCGGAACACATTTCATTACAAAAAAAAAAGAAAAAAGAAGAAAGAACATTTCAAAAACACAGAAGAAGGAAAAAAAAAGAAACAAGCCTGACCATAACAAGAAACGTGGGGAAATCCCTTTTACAGGGACTTTTTCTTTTTTTTTTTTTCTTTCCCTCTCTTTTCTTTCCCCAGGAATAACAAAAAAAAAAAAAAAAAAAAAAAAAAAAAAAAAAAAAAAAACCTCTATAAGCCTTTTTCGGTAGGAGGAGACACAGCTGCAGCAGCCGGAGGTGGTGAGGCGCTTTGCACAGCTGCAGCATTCCCTGCTTTGTCAGCTGGGTGCGTCCAGGACTTCTGTTTAGTCTTCGAATTAACATAAAACCTGTGGTTTCTCTTTTTCTTTTCCCCCTCCCCTTTCCAAGTACCTCCTGCTGTCCTTCGTTGTGTACTGGACCCACCCATTACCTAAGTCTAGTTTCGAGTCTGGATTCGTAACAGCTTTCACTGTTTTAAAAAAAAAATCTTTTTTTATCCCCCCTCTCCATCTTCCTTTGAATACCTTTCTTTGGAGTCGGGCTCAAACTTCTCCTATCAGCAGGCTGGTTTGATTCTGCTTCTATGCAGTCCAGTACATGTTGCTTGTTCCATGTGCGGTCCTGTGGGGTGTGTATTTAAGAAGGGGGGAACAACAACAACAAACCTCATGTTTGGTGTTCACATAGTAGGGCACCCCCTCATAGTCGTATTCCTGCCAATCGTGGCCTCTTATCTGCGCGTCCATGAACTCAACAGGTTTGTTCCATTGCTTGGCACCGCTGATCGAGCTTATGAAGTAAGACGGCCCTTCCTCAGGCTGGTACATCGTCCACGTTTCTGAAAGAACCTTTTTTGAAACGACCGATTTATCCGATTTCTTAGCTGCCCGTTTCTTGTCCTCCTTGGTTTCTTTTGGGTGTTCTGGTTGTGCTGTTTTGTCTGCCACCGAGCCTTGCACTGTGATGTTTGCAAGGATGTCTGGTTTGTGCCATTGTTTCATTCCTGTCTTTGTGTTGAAGTACCACACCGATCCGCCGTCGGTGCTGGTCACCTCGCACCAGTCTTTGGCACTGCTTGTGTCGAGCAGGGTGACCACCTCAGCGGGTTTGTCCCATGTCTTTTCTTTAAGTCGTACGTTGTACCAAAAGGTTTTGCCATCGTTTGTTTTGACCTCCTCCCAGTCGCTTGCCGATTCTCCTTTTGGGGCTCTTGTTGTTTTCTTTTGCTCTGCCTTGTCGCTGCTGTCTGATGTTACCAGAAGCACGTCGCTGGGCCCGTCCTCCTTCGGCTGCTCGGTCTCTGCTGGTTGTTCTTCTTTTTCCTTTTCCTTTTCCTTTTCCTTTTCCTTTTCCTTTTCCTTTTCTTCCCGCTCCTCTACGGCGGTATCCCGTGTTTGCTCTTTCACCTCCGCAGCTACCTCCACAACAGCTTCAACCTGTTGTCCCTGCGTTTCGGGCACTTCAGCATTCACTGCAAGGCCGTTCTGTTCCTTGCCCTGTTTCTCTTCTTCTTCCTGTTCTTTGCCCTGTTTCTCCTGTTCCTTGCCCTGTTCCTCGTGTTCCTTGCCCTGTTCCTCATGTTCAACAACTTTGTGAGACACCACTGCGGATATCTCATTCTTTGGTTTTGTTTGTGGGGGTTCGGTCACGCTTTCCTCTCTAGGGCTGCTCTCGCCGGTTTCCTCCGCCTGGTCTGCGACCTCGTGCAGCAGCACGCCCAGTGTCTTGTGCAAGCCTTTGAGGGTTTTGAGAGACGCTGTTTCTCTCAGTTTCTCACGCTTCGCGGGGTTTTGGTTGTCCTGCAGAAACATCCTGAGGATGGACTCTGCGAGGAACAGAGTCGGGTTATCGGGAAGCTCGTTCCCTGGCTTGCAGAGACAGGAATCCATCACGTTGCCGAGGATTCTGTGGAGATTGTGCTTTTTGATGTACTCCTTGCGCTCCTTCATCCATGCCGTCTCGACGCTGCGCGCTGCTTTGACAGCGGCGAGGTGCCGCGCATCCTTTTCTTCATGCTCGGACATCCCCTGCCCCGACCTGTCGCGACTTTTGAAAAGAAGAAGAAAAAAAAAAAAAAAAAAAAAAAAAGCACAAAAAAAAAAAAAACTCTCATTTAATCTTGTAGAGAAGGTACATTTTGACGTCGAGCCATGTGTCGGGGAGGTTTCGTTGAATCTGTTGCGTTTCGATGCCCAACCCAGCTTCTTTGAAAATGGACTTGTAATGCATGTCGGTGCGCGCGACGGAAGCTGAAGACCGCCTTGCCCGAAAATAGGTGGTGGCAATGTTGTCCTTAAGAAGGATCTTCCCAGACAGAGTCAAGGCGGTGCCGGCTCGTCGAAGAAAAGCGATGAGGTCATCATCGGTTATGAAGGCTGCGCACCATGTGATCGCAATGAGGTCGTACGGTCCGTGGAGGCGGGGGTCGTGTTTGTGTAAAGGTATGTTGAACACTTCACCCCCACCAGGTGCTCCTCCCGTCCTTAGTACATGTTGAACGTATTGTTCGCAGGGCTCCAACATGTCGACAACATTGTACAGAAGGGAGAACACACCTCGCGTTACCCTTCCGATCCCGGCACCTACATCTAAGGCGCGTTTACCCTTGCACCCTCTTGCCTTCAAGAATTCCATGCTCCCGTTCATCTCCTCGTCTCCTATGGTGCGGACGTCGATGTTGTTGGAAGCTGCACCAGGGCCCAGCATCATGCCTTCAATCGTCGGGGGTTGTTCCTCCCAATATTTTTTTCCTTGCGCGTACCATTTTTTTTTTGCCTCCTCGTCGGGCAGGGCGGTGTCTTCTCGGTCGCCGATGTCGAAGTCAAACAGTGTCAGATACCTTTGCAGGAAGCAATACGTACTCTGTGTGAACGGGAATACCACCTCCGGTGAAGACATCGTGTGTACTGGATAAGAAGAAAGGGGGGGAGGTAAGGGTATGTAAACCACAACAAATTAAAAAAAAATGATATCGATATAGCAAAAAATCATTTTTTCCCCCCCCCCTCTCTCTTTTTTTTTTCTCTTTCTTTTCTTCACTTCCCTTCTTATTAGAAATAAGCATGGGGAAGGAGAACGTCCGACTTCCTGTAACGATCCATGGGGACAGAACTCCACAGATACCTGTATTATGAATTTTCTTTTTTATTTTCTTCCCCCTTCCCCCGCGTTCATACGTTAATGCCCAAGCAGCACCGATCTGGCTCACACCGTGGAGAATCCCATACGCGTCAAAGGCTGATTGCATGGAAGCAAACCAAATGCATCCTGTCACCCCAATGATCAAAAGCCCTCGGATCATATTACCCCAGTTGTAGGGAGGGAGACGGCCGAGATAAGTCCACTTACCGACTGTGGAAATAATGAAGAGAAGGGAGACCACAGCCGTATTGGTCGCGTCCCAGTAGTGGTCACGCTCCTGTGCTATCCAAACGGCTGAGAAGGCCACGTACCTAAGAAACATGTCAAAGCCTTCACTGCGGTTGGCTTGCATGTGTATCAAGAGCAGTAAACCGTACGTGGTAGATATTATGTTATTCATTGCGTGCCATTGCTTCTCTTCCAAAACAATATTCGTGTCAAGGGCTTTGCAAGTGTTATACAGGACGGACGTTGCCAACTGAGAAACTCCTATGAACACCTCAAAATGCCTCTTGCCTGCCAATACCATCTTCAGAGGCCAAAGAAACGCAAAGCTTGTCAAAGCGAAGACTGCTAACCGTATAATGGCGTTCATTTTTCTTTTCTTCTCTCCCCGCCCCTCTCTTGTTTTTTTTTCTTTTCTTTTTTTTTTTGTGTTTTCTTTTTTTTTTGCAAAACAAAAAAAAAAGCAATAATGAGTTTTCTTTTTTCGGCGGGGGGGGGTTTTTTTCTCTTCTTTGGAAAAAGAAGGGAAAAAAAAATAAAAGAAGGTTATTCTTTCGTTCTTTTCGTAAAAAAAAAATAGGGGAGGGAGGGTTGGTAAAAAGAAAAAAAAGGGGGGGGTTTATTTGTACTGTTTTCTTTCCCGGTAGTTCGTATAAAAAGAGGAACTGGCCGTTGTTTGTACGTGCCGGGTAAAACCTGGAGAAGTTTGTCAATCTGAAACACGTTGCCAACATTCCCTTTTTGTTTAGACAAGTCAAAGACTCGTTCTTGCAAAAAAAAAAAAAAAAAAAAAAAAAATGGGGCTTTAAAAAAGACTAACTTAAATGTGGGTGATACCATAGTTAGTCTCCTGCATTCAGAAAGAAGGCAGTATTTCTCCAAAAAAACAAAGGGGGCTGGGGGGGCTTTGTTTTTACATGCGCATGCAAAAAAAGAAGGGCGAATCTTTATGCGTTTTTTTCTTTTTTTTTCTGGGGGGGGGAGGAATTTCACTCATTTCACAGTGGTGTACGAGGGGTCAAATATCTTTCTGACAATTGACGTCTTGTGGCTGGGACCAAGAAGAAGGGTCTGTGGTGCGGTAGTGATTCAAAGAAAAATACTACCCCGTGCTTACATACCTCACCTGTACTGTCGTCAGAAGCCCTCAGGGTCAAAACACCTTTTACGTCCACTTCTATCATCAATGTAAAAGTTGTGCTACTTGACACTGTTTGTTTACCTTGATATGACAAAGGCATAAGCCATACCATCGAACCCAGTTACACCTAAGAACCCAACAGTGTCGAGGGCCTTCCTGTCCTCCGCCTTGCTGCCTGCAAACAGCCGCAGGGGTACCACAGATTGGTTGCAACCAGTGCCGAGCTTCTTTTCCTCCTTGTGAGGCAGCGTGGCCCCTCTTGTGATCAACACATGCCATTTTTTCGTCGCGCCATTCTCGAGCAGCAGCCCGCACGGCGCACGGTAGTTGTGCCCAACACTCTTACCCTTCACAGTTTGGAAACCACCTTCGTTCCACACCATCTTTTCTTGTGTTTTCTGTCAGTTTTGTTTCACGACTAGGAAAGACCCCTCTTGAAGAAATGAATAAAACTATTCTGGCGCTTGTTAGTGCGCACTTGGCGGTAAAAAAAAAAAAAAAAATCTAAACGTCTAATAATGGGTCTTTGTCTCTTTCAATTCATAAACTTCCACTCGGTGTCCAACCCACAAGTGTTGCAAAAGTTCTCACTACTCACAGGGTACAGCAGCGACTGATGTGAACAGCAGGAGCATTGGATCACCAGCGGACGAGCACCATTTGGCACGTTGGAGAGGGAGAGGGACCCATGCCGGTGAATGCTTGAGACGTCGTGGGGCTGCGGGCTTGCGGACTTTGTGGGGAGGGGTGCTGGTGGAGAGAAGAAACCGCATTGCTGTGGCTGCAGCGCTTGTGAGTGGGCGGTGGACCGCGACGCAGACCTCGAGGCACCTCTGTCCCTCCCCATCCCCCTGAGTATCTTCCTTCTCACACCTAGCTCAGATATCCCCAGTCCTTCTTTCAGGTCCTCCTCGCTCAGTTCACACAACGTAACCCCATCCACCGCCTGTCTTTCAAACACATCTGCATAACCACTGCAACCTTCCCCAAGCCCCTTCACCCACTCTGACACCTCCCTCACGCTCCATTGTTCTATGTCCATGTATCCTGATTATATAGATGATGAGCGGTTGCATTCAGAAGGGGGAAGAAGAACAAGTGGACAAAACACACATTGTTGAGAAATCTTAAAAAAAAAAGAATTTACAAGCGAAGATAATAAAAAAAAAAGAAGTAAAACCGGAGGGAAAAAGAAAAGTTGGGGGGAAAAGGAGCTACAGAAAATCTAAAGGTGAAGGGGGGGGTTAAAAATACAAATCGCATATTCTTTTTACTCTAAGGCTGTCGTGCGTTCCTTCTGGAACTTAGTATGCTACGTATAATGCTTTCTGGGGCCACAGGCCTGGAGACCTCCGTGGGAAGGGTGCTTCCCAAGCCCCTGGTGAGCCCAGGTGTAGGAGTGGAATCGGTTGGGAGAACCATGCCCGGTGTGTACGCAGAGGGAGTAGGCTGGAAGAACCTGGAGCCGGGCTTTGGTGTCGAAGGGCCGAAAGTGGGCTGCGTCTCGGACAAGAGATACACAGACCGAGGGGTCCCTGGCCCTGGCCCTGGCCCTGGCACTTTGATCCCTTGACGGGCGGAGGGGTCTTGTCCCACGTAGGTTGCTGTTGGTGTGACAGGGGGCATTTCCCCTACTGGTGGCATGTTCATCTGCGCTCTCTTGGCATCATCCTCCCGTGCTCGCTCACTCGCTTCCAATGCCCCTTTCAAGTCCTCGCACTCCTTCAGCAGCCTGCTGTACGATGTTGTCCCCATGTGCGTTGAGATCTTGGTCTTCATCACCGCCAGCTGCTCCGACAGTTCCGCTTGGCTCCTCTTCAGCGTCATCCTTTCTTTCCGCAGATCCTCCAGCTCGGTGAGTATCTTGGTGTTTTCCCTCTTCAAGTCAACGTTCAAGCTCTGCATGCCCCTGTGCTCCGATGTCATGTTGCGTGCCTCATTGCTCGCGCGTGCTGTCTCTTCCTCTAGACGCTGGTTCGCCGTCGACAGTTTGCTGACCTTCAGCTGCAACACTTCCTTCTGGTCTGTGGTGCTGGCCATTGCTCGTCGTGTGTCTTCCGTCTCCTGTCGTGCGTTCTGGAGCTGCGTTCGCGCCCTTCCCAACTCCCTTTCGTTATCAGCAGCGTCTTCCTGTCTCAAAAGGTTCAAGCGGTCGACCATAGATTTCATTTCATCACACTCAACTCTGAGCATTCGTTCGTTCTCTTTTAGGGCGTCGTGAGTGGCACGCATCTCCGCCCCACCTACCTGCGCGTTTGAAAGCTGGTACTTTAGGTCCGTTGCTTCGTTTTTGAATGTCGTGAGCTCGTGTTTCACGGTGCCTAGCTCTGCGTCACGAGCAATGGTTATCTGCTCCGTTTCCTGTTTCAGGCTGTCAAGGTTTGCGATGCTGAGGCGTTCCCTTTCAATGGCTTCGTTTGCTTTATCTTGTAGCTCAGAACACTTTGAAACAAGCGTTTCGTTTGTGGATTTTTCTACGCGAAACTCCTCTGCCATGTCGCCCATCTGCCGCCTCAGATCGTTCAATGCCTCGTTCAGAGCCGACACCTGGGTCCGTGCCTCATCGAGGTGGCCTTGCAGCACGTCCTTTTCCCTCAACCATGCAAGTCGTGCTCTGTCTAAGTCATCAGCAGCAGCCCTGCTGTCGTCTCTGTCCCTTCTTGATGTACGCAACTCATGTAGTAATTTGTCGGCCTCTCCCCTTGCTGCTGCCAACCTCCTGTCCGCGGCTTGTGCTTCGTTCATGCTGTTTTCTGCGTTCCTCGCCATGTTCCGCATCTCACTCTCGATGTCGTTCCTTTCAGTCTCTAGCTTCCGAAGCTTCACCGACAAGGCTTCTGAGTCCTTTTTCTCCAGCTCTATTTGCACTCGCAAAGTGTCCACCTCCTCGCTTTTCCTGTTGCACTCCATCGTCTGGTTGACGTGTCGTCTGTTCAGCTCATTCATGTCAGAAGTGAGGTTTTCGAGTTTTGTTCTCAAGAGGGCAGCATCGTCGTTTAGGCTCATGATGGTTTCCTTGTGCTGCGACACCTCCGATTTCAGAGCAGTGGCTGTTGTTTGCTCGTTCGCGCCTTCTGCCTCAGCCTTCATTAAACGAGCGTTGGCGTCACGCACCTCATTGTGCAGACCCTGCTCAACCTCGCTGTAGTGCTGCTGGTCCTCTGCCTTGCTCTTCCTGAGAGACGCGATCTCCATCTCGTAGTGGTCGGCAGTGTCTTTTAAAGACTTGATTTGCGCAGTGGCCTGTGTCACCGTTTGCTCCGTTGTGACCACAGTGTTCTCCAGCTGAGCAATCTTCCCCTGTTGCTCTTGTATCTTCTTCTGGAGCATCTCCTGTGTAGACCGTTGTGCGGTCTCAACATCTATAAAGTCGCTCTGGATGTGGGAGAGCTTCTCCTCCAAGTTGCCCGCCTCACGTTTCAACGCTTCATGCTGTCTCTTCTCGTGTTCCAGAGCCTTCGCGTGGTCCGCTGCTTTTTCGGAGTAATTGTCGCGTTCTCGCTGCAGCTTGTCAACAGCGTCTTGCAGTCTGTGCACCTCCTTCTGGGACATGAGAAGCTCCTCTCTTGCAACAGAGCATGCACGCTCTGAGGCTTCTAGCACCGCTGGGTGGTCCCTCCGGTACTTGTTGACCTCCTCCTGCAGGCTGTCCCTCGAGCGCATCACCTCATCGAATTCAGTGCGCTGGTCTCGTAGTTGCTCACTGAGAACTTCATTTCTTTCGTCACCTGATTGCTTCTGCCTGCTTACCCTGTCCAGCTCGTCGCCCCTCCGCTCCTTTTCCCGCACTGCAGCCGCAAGCTCCTGTCGTAGAGTGTCGCTCGTCTCTCTCAACTTGCTTAGATCGTTCATTAGATCTATCTTCTCCCTCCCCAATGCTTCCTGTGTTCGTGTCATCTCATCCGACGTGAATCGCAAGCTGTCCCGCTCCCTCTCCACAGCGTACTGGTCGAGCTTCAAGCGTTCGTGCCTCTCGTCAGCTACCTCGATGTCTTGCAGCATGTTTTTGATCTTTTCTTGAAGCTGCGACTTCTCCGCATCCTTGCTCCTGGCGTCGGCCTCAAGAGTCGTCTGCTCACGCAGCAAACGTTCGATCCTTTCGGTTTCATTGTGTCCCTTCTCCTTCAAGCGCTCCACCTCATTGGACAGTGAAGTCTTCTCACGCAACAGGGTCTCCATCTTCTCCTGCAGCGTGCTGAGTGACTGTTGTGTGCTGTCCAGCTCCGTCTGGTACTCCGTTTCGGACAGTTTATAGCGCTGGTTTTTATCTTCGGCCGTGTTTTTCAGGTGCGCGAGGTTGTCCACCTTTGTCTCCAGGGCAGATATGTTGCGCTGCTGCTGTTCCGATAAAGCTGCCATCTCCGTCTTAGCGAGCACTGCTGCATTGAAGCGTTCCAGCAGTGATGCTTTTTCCATCTTTGAAGTGCTGTTTTCGCCTTCGAGCTCTTCTTTTTCTCGCGTGAGGGATTTGACTCGTTCCTGAAGGAGTGTGCACTGGTTGCTGGTACGTTCCAGGTCGGCTTGCAACCTAAAGTTCAGTTTTTCGGTCTCCTCAGCGTGCTTGAGAGCTGACTTCTTGCGACGATCTGATTCGTTCATTACTGTCAGGTCATCAGTGTGCTGCCTACGAGACACGTCTACCTGTTCGTACGCCGAGTCGCGATCCTTGTAGAGGGCATCGTACTTTTCCTGCAGCGCCGCCTTTGCGTTCTTCTCATGCTGCAGATCGATCTTCTCCGTTTGAAGTTTCTTGCGTAGCTCTTCCACGACTGTCTCATACTTCACCTTGTCTTGTTTCGCAGAGGTCAGCCCGCCCCGCAGCTCGTGCTGCGTTGCATCCAGCTTGCCGTACCTCTCCTTCAGCTCCTTCTTTCCCCGTTGCAATTCATCCACCTCTTCCCTCAAGGAATCCCTCTCCCGCCCTGTTAGCTCCAGCTTTTGCCTCAAGGACCGTACCTCATCGTCTGACATGGTGCCCGTCCTGTGCTGTTGGGGGTAAAACAAAAGAAATTAAAAGAAAGAAGAGAGAAAGAAAAAGAGAGGAAAGCGACGAGCACGTCAGGTTAGGGTGTTGTAATATGCACATCTTAGGTAGTCGGTAGTGTTACGCTTAGCGAGCGGACACTTCGCAAGGAACGCATCACTTACGTGATGCAGAGAGGACTGGCCACTTTATTTCAAGGACGCTTAAGTTTTATTGCCTATGTATGTATCCATGAGCTTTACAGGAATGGAATTTAGATACATCTTTGGAGGTGACGGTGCAGAAGAGGGACGGAGTCTGGCGTAATCATGAAAGGACGACCGCTCGGCTGGCGGGGAAGTGATGGTGGTGGAGGTGGTGTTGCTTGTCTTCATGGAGACACTGGCGTTAAGGAGCGACTCGTCAAGACCCTCTGACGTGAACGGATCGCTAGCGAAGTTCCCTCCCGATGAGATGATGAAAGGGTGCTCTAGCAGTGACGCAGCACTGGGCCTTTCGTCAGGGTTTATCGCAAAGCATCTTTTCAAGAAGTCCGCACCTTCTCTCGAAAAGGATTCGGGAATCTTCGGAGGCTTCTTCGTGTTCTTGATACCGTACATGGCGGCGGCCTCGTTTGTGAAGTGCGACCATGGGTAGCTGCCTGTCGCCATCTCGATTATTGTACACCCCAGGCTCCATATGTCCGACTTCGTCGACACCTTTCCGCAGAAAGACTCTGGTGCCATCCACAGGACAGTTCCCTTAGGTACGTTCGAGGTCTTGAGCTCTTGCAGGCATTTCGAGGAGCCGAAGTCTGCCAGCTTGACCTCCCCTTGATCGGTGAGGAGGACGTTGGCTCCCTTCACGTCGCGGTGTACGATGCTGTGCGAATGTAGAAAGACGAGCCCCTCGAGGATCTGCGATGTGAACCGCTTCACGATGGACTCTCCTAAAGGACCGAACTGCTGCAGCGTCTGAGCGATAGACCCGCCTGACACGTACTCCATGCATATGTCGACGTTGGATGGGACACCGTCGTGCTCCTCCACCACACATCCTAGGTATCGCACGAGCCTTGGGTGGCTCAGGTCCCGTAAAACATTTAATTCCCTGTTCAGCTGTACCAGCAGGTCGTCTTTATGCTCGCAGAGTGTGATTCTTTTGACAGCCATGAGTCTGCCGCTGACCGTGTTGATGGCAAGGTGCACTTGCCCTGAAGCGCCCCGCCCCAGCTGCTTGCCCGTCTTCCATTTGATCTCGCAGTCCTCGTAGCGTGTTTTGTTGATCACGTTGTCAGTCACTGTTTGCTTGAAGCACATCTCGGGGATGTGTTTGACCGTTTCGGTTGTGGAATTCCAGTTGATGATGCTCTCGTGGGATGACGAGACGATGATGTTACGTGAGACAGAGGGCGTGGGAGAGAGCATAGGGGACAGGGGGTGGATGGGTGGGGCGGGGGCTGTAGGAAGCGTTGTCACCCTGACATCGATCTTAACAGGTGTGGTCCCTGCTTGGAGGTAGACACGGAACTCTGCATCTGTCCCTAGGGTGATTAGATCTCCCTCATCGTCTCTGTACACCACGCTGAATTCGTCTTGCTTGCATATTCTGTGTACAAAGACCTGGCGCAGCTCTGCGCTAAGTTCATCTAAGCTCACAGAGTGCGACATGTGAAGCTTTCTCATCTCCACAGCAGTCTCACCTCCCATGAAGAGGCCAACCTTGAACACAACATCCTCCACACCAGCTCCGATCCCGTGCCCATGCCCTCCGTCCTCCACTATGTTTACGAGATCTGTGTCCACCTTATGCAACGACCTCCGCGGCTGTCCGTTCTTTGAAATAGCCGCTCCCATGTTGCGCGGAATAGCCCTGCTACAGTGGTTACTGCGTCAGAAAGGAAAACAAGGAAGCGGAACACGTTGTGGAAAGGAAGAAAGCAAGGAGAGGTATTCGACCCTTAAGGTTCTTTTAGATTATTTCGAATAAATGGAAGCTATCGATCTACCATTGGCCGGTCAGTAAAGAAACAGAGAACTACGCGCGGGGGGGGGGGGGTAAAGAAAGAGTCAAAAGATATATGGCATCGTTTCAAAAACCCCCCCCCAAAATGAGGCCAATTGACACTTTCAATATTTCTCTAAGTACTTTTTCCCAAAGAAAAAAAATTCTACAACTTTCCCGGCCCAGGTTAGGAAAGAAAACACCCCAGAAAATGGGAAAGTGAGTGTTACTAGTACCCAGAAAATTCAATCCTAGGGGCAAAAATGGGTTTTTTCACTTTGCACAAATTGAGTAAAAGAGGGAGTGACAAAAATGGATGCTTTTAAACTTGCTGTTGAGAAGCTAGGGGTAAAAAAAAATGGTATTCGGACCGAGAAAGGGTAAATGGGAACACCACGGCGATCAGGACACTTGCCACAGAGGTTTTTGAGAAGCTCAGTGGCAACGACTGTGCTGCACTAGTTTGTGACGTAGTGTGTAAAGGGGAACTTCTAGCGGCACTTCTGCTATCATTTTCTGGTTGATTTAGTAGCCAACAAGACACCACACGGCGCCAATTGGTCAGAGGCATGAGGCTTGACCACATCACACATGATGAAATAAGGGCAGCTGGCCTTACTGTTGGAAAAGTCTTGTTCCACAGTAGCATGGGCACAGAAAAAAATAAAGAAAAAAATGGAGTGGATACTCTGGACTGACGGTGGACGTCACTTTCGTGCAAAGGAATTTTGCTACTTTGTTCTTTTAGGTCTTCGTTATGTATATCCCGATCGGACGTTTTCCCTGTGGTTTCTGGGGGAGAAACACGGCAAAAACAACAGGGACAGCCACTTTGGTGTGCTCTCTCGTGTTTGGTTTTGGGTGCCTCGTTCCACAACAATTAAAACTGTGGAACAAATAGCTAACATCACCAATACGATACAGTGTGCCGTAGTTACTGATGTCTTTGGCCCGTACAAAAAGAAAATTCTTGAGTTTCCGGATTTTACAGGTGCATATGAGCTCAGGAGCACACCGGAGGGTGTTTTGCTACGTGTGCGTCCACGAGCTAGAAGGAACTAAAGTACATCATCAAAGAACTCGATGCAGACAGGGCAGAGAAAAGGCCCCCAGTCTATGAATCTTGTGATGAGTATGAGGACGTTCCTGATAGCCTTCCCGGACTTGAAAAACGAGAAAGAATAGTAACCAAATTACGAAAATACTCGCCACCCCATGACAAGCCCAAAGCACAAGTACACCTATGAATGAGCCTCTTAAAACCCCCCCCAAAATGCGGTAGAAGGCCTAATAGTATGAAAAAGAAACGAGGTCGCCCACTCAGCAGCAGCACATCTCAGCCGCAGAAGACTAGGAAATGAAGGTTTCCACTTCCAACATCATTTCAGCCACCTTCTAGCAGTGAGTTTCGCTATTTCTTGCTATTGAAAGCATAATCTCTGACTTTACCAAAACCACTAAAACCCGATTTTGACCCTAAGACTGAATTTTTCATAGGTCAAAATAGCACCCTTGAGCGATTTCTGACCCGGGTTCTTTCCTAATATGGGCCGGGAAATATGGAGAATTTTTTTTAAAGGGGGCGGCATGCCCAAAGATGCAACGAAAGTGTCAATTGGCCTCATTTTGGGGGGGGGTTTTTGAAATCGACCCATATAAAGAATTTCAACAGAAGCGTTTTCTTCTATCTATATATATTTTTTCTATTTTACTTTTATTCTTTCCCTCTTCTTTTGTAAAGTTCTTCGATGAATGGATCGTTCGAACAGCGTGTGGTTCTTTACTATGTTACCATCTTCTGCCTCGCTTACGGGGGGAGGAGGCTTCACACGAGTTCTGTAAGCATCGTCCACTGCTTGTTGTCCGGGTCGGCTGTGCCTTGCACAGCAGTGGAAATATGGGTAGGGGTCCCGTTGGCATCAAGGACCCACTGGGGCCGCTCCCTTCTGGAGAAGACTTCTGTCGTGTTGTCAGTGAAGTGTACATCGCACCACGGGTTGGGCGTGGTTGCTGATGTCCAAGTTGTGCCTTCCTTTGACCACAAGTACATGTAATTACAAGAGCAGTGCATCAGCATTCGGAACACCCCCATGTCTTCGCTGTAGTAAATCCCTGCATCCTCGCAGTCGGTAGGAACCTTGATGGGAACCGAAGGTGCCTGGCGTGTGTACGGCCCCTTCCAATGCTCCGCGTAAGCGACGCCCGTGTACATGGCCCCCACGTGCTCCGACGACCTCGCCTTGTAGATCAGCAACGCGGAGTTGTTCTTGAACACATGGACGGCAGGGTTCGTGACGAACAGGTCGTCCCACGCACCATTGTCCCCCGCAGTAAGGATGGGCACGTCGGGGCGGGTCCACGGGCCACTTGGGGACGACGAGTAAGCCAACCCGATCTTCTG
Organism: Diplonema japonicum; assembly: GCA_964019335.1. Classification (NCBI taxonomy): domain Eukaryota; phylum Euglenozoa; class Diplonemea; order Diplonemida; family Diplonemidae; genus Diplonema; species Diplonema japonicum. Next base: position 514,837 of record OZ025666.1, on the reverse strand, counting down.
TCTGCACACAGCATGATAAGGGAGCGTGGTGTTGCTGGTGCACACACTAACACCTGGGTTTGAAGGAACCTTCCCTGCAGAGCAGTTGACAGGAGCGGAACTAAGCGCAGTGCTTCCAAGGTAGTAAAGGAGGTAGGTACCATCTGGGGCGGTTACGATATTCGGGTTGCCTTGGATGAGGCCGTCCCACGTTGAAGAGGGGGCTGGGGTGGCGGTGAGGGACATGTCGTGGGGGGTGTACGGGCCTTGCGGCGTGGGCGACACTGCATGGACAAGCTCGCTGTTGGTGAAGAAGGCGTTGAGGTCGCACTCGAGACTCATCATTGTGGCGTACATGTGATACTTCCCGTCACTGCCGCGCACCACACCACCGCCCCACGTGTTGTGTGCGTGGAACTCCCCTTTCATGCACAGCCCCCCAGCGCCACACCTCCACGAGACTCCCAGATTCAGCTCCGCGCACCCGGTTCCCTTGAACCCTTTTACACACTGGCATGCACCCTCCACGCAGTTTCCCGCCCAGTTGCAGTCAGCGCTGCTCACGCAACCCTCCACCACTGCCACGCTGAGCAGCGCGATGCTTATCAAGTGCTTTATCATTTCTCCCTCGCCTGCAAGGAGAGTGGCATCAGAGGGCTTCTTTGTGCACACAAATAATAATAAAACGAGCGGAGACAGAAAAAAAAAAAGTACAGCATATCATTAAAGAAAAAAAATCAAGTCTTTTAACAACCGGAGGGAGGGGGTACAAACAGAGGACGAAAGAAGAAGAAAAAAAGTGAGGAAGAGGGTCGCAGGAAAAGAAAAAAAAAAATCTATTTGATGGAAGCAAGGAGTTTTGCGATCTTGTCATCGATACGGGTGACAGTGTCGGTGTGGTGGCGGATGGCGTCGACTGCTGCGAGGCGGTCTCTTTGCAAAACAGCGAGCTCACGTGCGTCAAAGGAAGGAGGGGGAGGGGCGGGCGAGGGGAGGATCGGGTCGACCTGCGGGGGGTACTGTTCAACCAGCCTGTCGACGATCTGTGCTGGAGGAGATATAATAGTAGGCGGCCTCCTCACCGGCGAATCCCGCTTGGTAATCGGCAACGGGCTAGCATACCTTCCTGCTGCGCTATACGATGGGACCACCGAAGCAGGGATAGCCATGGGCGACACATTCCCATAAGTGTTGGAATACGACCCAGAACGCTGTCTAGGAGGAGTACCAGAGGGAGGTGGAGGAGATTGCTGCCGGTCGTGCTTCCTCGCAGGAGACACCTTCCGTCTGTCTCCCCGTTGCTCTGATAGTTGAGCTCTGATACCCGGGCCCCCTGGAACCCTACCAAATGGCCATTTACTGTCCATAGCAGCTATTTCAAGTTCCTTTTTCCACACATCGCCGTCGCTCCATTCCACATAATCGTCGGTTACCCTTTCTACCTTGCAGCCCATGAGGACACCATCCGCCCCCAGCGGGGCGCGGCCCCCCGTTGTATCGCAGACCACGTTGCTATTCCGCACACTGTAGGTGTGTTTGTCCCTCTTTGAAGACCATCTGCCCTGCAGCCGTGCTGCAAAGTCGCCACCGCTTGTTATGCCCGGCATGTTCCTTTTCCTATGTAACAATACAAATGATGTTTTGTACACTTTTTAATAAATGAAAAGAAGAAGAAGAAGAAGAACCTGACCGCAACTATAAAAAATGGGGGTTTTGTGGGGGAAGGGAACAAGAATGGGAGTTGGGTATGGTTTCCCTTTCCTTTTTTTTTTTTTTTTTTTTCCATTCGTGCGTTTTTGTGTTTGAGATATAAAAAAAAAAAAAAGTGATGGTTTTTAAAAAACCCGCACCACGTTGAAGAACTTCATTTTGGGGGCATTTCTTTTTTTCTTTCCCTTTCCCGTTCACCGCGTTCTATTCTGCGGGACTTGTAACTAATACCTACGGGGGATTGTGGGGTTTTTCATTTTCTTTTATTTCAACTCTTTTCGTTTTATAGAAAACTGCAAGAAAAAAAAAAAGAAAAAAAAAAAGCTGTATGTATAAATGAGAAAACCGATCGTTCTTTTTTGAAACTTACCGGAAATATTGAAAAAAGAAGAAGAGAAAGGTTTCTAGAGGGGGAGAATAACTGCCGATTCGGATTTAAAGAAGGAAAGGGAGAAAGCTCTCTCTCTTAACTCAAAAGAGGAGGGGATCATAACTTAAACACCTGAACACAAATATTCATCTGGAAATTCACTTTCTTTCCCCTTGTGGGCCAGGCGACGACACAAGACACGCACCAACGACAATATTCTCTTCACACTGAAAAGATCAGGTCGGAGGCTCTTGCAAATGTTGTTCCGCATTTACCCAAGGGACGAAGCCATCGTGGGTTTGGGAAGAACGACAAAATAAAATCATCACAGAAAAGAAGAAGAAGAAAAAAAAAAACTTTTGATAAATTTCGGTGTGCGGGTGGGTGCTCACCGTTCAGGGAGAAATTCACACTAATCGGTCACCGTTCTGCGGTTGCTGTCTGGTGCCTGCGGTGGCTGTTTGTCGCGATGAGATGGACGGCATCTGGGCGAGAAACATTGCTTGGAGTCGTGCTAGGTAGGGGGCGGTTTGGCTCGAGGAGAAGAGTGGTCTCCTGTCGTAGCCGTGTGTCGTCGGGCCCCCAAGATGTCGAAGGGTGTGTACCCTTGTCTTTGCGTTGGCGGGGAAAGCATTCTTCCCACTCTTTGCTGTGCATTTCTGAATACGTCCTAAGATGTATCGCATCCTTCCAGCCTTCTCTGTGAGCCAGTCCTGGTCGTCGAGGGGTCCAGCCAAGGACTGCCGGGTTGCCTGCTCATAGTCTACTGCGAGCTCCATCGTCGTGACGGACGTCAACTTCCTGCCTGCGTACCATCTTAGGCTTTTCAGCCACCTGAGGACGCTCTTCATGTAGAACATTAGGACCTTTCCCGACGCTCCGTTCGATTTCAACAGCTCCACTGTGGGCACAGTGTGCTGCTTCCCCGTTGTGATCTCATCCCACGGGTTGGTGGTGAGGATTCTGGTGCTCCGTTCAGCCGCTCTGGCGGTCTCTCGTCTTGACACGACATCCAACAGGTATCGTTGCACGACTGCCGCCTGTTGCTTCGCAGCCCCCGTTGCGCCCCTTGGAATGATCCCGTGGAGGGCGGTCACTGCAGGTAGGTCACTTCGTGTCATCCCGCCATATCTTTCGTTTGTCAGGGCAGCTCTCGCTGGTGCACATTCCCATAGGGCGTGCTCCGTGACTTCTGTCGTCGTCTGGCATCGATGGTCGCAGACGTCGCACGCAAGAGACGAGCTTTCCACACCCTCACGTTCATCCAATTGCTTCCCCCACACTCGAGGGTGTACCGTGAACACTGCACCGCTGATGATCCGCCGCAGTCTGTACGATATCAGCGGTCTCCGTGACTGGAGCTTCCTCCATCAGGCGTTCGTGGACGGACATGCACCCGCTTCCATTCCAGCAAAAGACGACCTGCCGTGGATCAATTCCTTTGCAACAGCCGGTCTGATCGCCTGTCTTACTTCATGGCGTCTCGCACTGGGCACCAGAGCGCGCAAACCTTCAATGAAGGACCACCCCTTGTTCAGGAAGGGTAGCCACCTCTTCAGCAAGACCCCTAGCGGCCCCCTCTCCTCGTCGTCCTCTCGCTCCCGGTACAGTGTAACAATCTCATTGACTCGCTGCCACAGTTGTGGGGAGGTGAGGCTTTCTCGCACCAGGCAGTTCACCGTGTTGTAAACAATCTTCGCTTGTGGATATGCTGTGTGTCCAGGTAACAGCACATTGAGCACAGCCATCGGGGATCTCATCCTGAAGCGCGGTCCCCAGGGAAGTCACCGTCGCTGTACAGAGCTTCTTCAGCTGGTTGTCAGACGGCGCAGCGTAGGTCGTACCGTATAGACAGGATGGTAGCACAGTGCCCGTCAGCATTGACGCCTTGTTCCCGAAGCTTAATGGCAATGCACCAAGCCGGGACAAACGGCCTTCGGCGGAATTTAGCTTGTCCAAACTATGTTTCCCGTTCATGTTCAGGATCACGCCAAGCGCCTTGATCCCCTTCGTCACTCTGAACGATGAGCCTGTGCACTTCAACCAAGGGCCGATCTCATCCTTCGTCGAGAATGCTTGTGACTTGTTTTCGTTAAGGCGCATGCCTGTCCGCTCGCAAAACTCGATTGTTTTGTTGGTCGCTCTCTTGAGTACCTCGACCAAACGCGCAAGTAGGTACGCGTCGTCCGCGTACGACAGCGATCGCGAGCCAGGTACCTCAGCAATCACGCACTTCACCATCACTGACACCAGAGCGTTCACCAGGATGACGGAGATTGGACACCCTTGGAGAATTCCATTTGTCACGTGGAACTCGGAACCCACGCCAGTAGGGAAGCGGAAACGTCTTTTGAGGCCTGCGTACATCGCTTTGAGCGGGGTCAGTATCCTCTGGTGCAAACCCAGGTCTTGCATAAGCCCGAACGCTACTTTCTGTGGCACCCTGTCGAAGCACTTGACGAAGTCCAGTGCTATGCCGTTAAGAGGGGTGTTGGTCAGCATCGCCGTCTCCAGCTGCGTGCTGAGCTCCATCAGGATGCTGTCCGTCCCGTGACGTGGTCGAAAACCATGCTGCGAGTCGTCCGCCCATTTCTCTTGCCATGGCGATATATCACGCAACCTGGCACAGGCCCACAGTCTGTAGACCGCACTCGTGACTGTGATGGGGCGGTGGTTGAGCGGAGTCCTCGCCTCCCTTCGGGATCAGCGTAACCAACGCCGTCAGGAGTGCCTTCGGCCACTTCCCTGTCACCTCGATGGCGTTGAAGAGCATCGCCCACGCATCCAACAATACATTTGGCATAGCGCGAAGTTCTGCCATCCTCCACCCATCAACTCCCGGTGCTGTCCTCGTCGATTTCTTGGCCAGAACTGCTCTCAGATCAGCCCCTGTCAGTGGCTGGAGCACCATGTCATGCGTCGAGATGTATGGCCCGTATCTAGCCTTGAAAGCCTCGTACGATGGTTCTTCATGCCCTTCACCGTACATCTGGAGCACGCCGTCCCATTCCGCGTGCATCATCCTGTCCATCTCGTCGAGGTCTGCGGTCAGCACTCCGCCGCTCTCCACTGCTTGCGCCGCTGACGTAGAAGTGTTTTTCACAAAGGTGGTCATCCCCCTCCGCTCCTCCTGGAACTGGGGGTTGATCCTCGCCTCGTACTTCTTCTCCCGCTCCACTCTCGTGTCCTTTGCGATCTCGCGTAGTAGCGAGGAGAGGTTGTCGTCTAGCAGTTGAAGTCTGGTGACAATCGACTCCAGGTCATCCTTCAGCAAGTTCCTATCAAATACTGGAGGGTTCGGCAGTTTCTCCAGCAAACTCAGAGCATTCGCCCAAGTCTTCAACAGAACTACTGGCATGTTGCACACTTGTCCCTTGTTAATCATCACCTGGATTTCCGCGCTGATGTGTGCAAGCTTCCTCTGCAAACAGGCAATCGACTTCTGTCTACCCACCGCTGCGCCCGTGGCTTCCTTTACAGACTTGGCCGACAGGCATTTCTCCTTGGGTTTGCGCTCCTCGCCCCTCCCTCGGAAAGTCTTCTGTTGCTCCATCGGCACGCCTGTGATGCAGTGTCTTTCCGAGACGTCAGCCAGCACACGGTATGCGCCGTCGATGTCCTCAAGTTTTTGGATGAATCTCTCCGCCTGTAGCAGCTCAATCACGTGGTCATCACTAGCAGTCGACACCGGCAGTTCCTTCGGGATGAAGTACTTGCGTGTCTTGCTCTTGAGAGTAGGGATACACAGTTTGATGGAGAGGCATCTGTGTTCGTTGGTATACACCGTGTCGTGGACCCACGCCTTCTGTAGTCCCGCCGCAGCGATCGGGTTCATCAAGACGTAGTCGATGCGTGTCTTTGTGTCAGTGGCTCTCCTCACAAAGGTGTGGCTCGGCCTTACCCCGTCTTTCTCGGCCTGCATTGCTGCTGCATCCACCCAGTCACACCCAACCGCCTGCTGTAGTACACCTGATTGCGACACCTCGGTGTTTAGGTCCCCCGCGACGATGATAGGAACATCTCCCAGGGCACATCTCATCTCGTTCAGCACCTTGTTCAAAAGTGTCTCACGCTGGTGTTTGCCGTAACTTCCCGAGTGGCAATATACCACAATGAGGTGGAGCCACATGTCTCGTCCGTCCAAGTTGATCATAGCATGGACCCACCTGTTGCCGTCGTCCATCGAAGCGACTGCTTTGACTATCGCCGGCCTGCACCGCTGTACTAGTATGCCGACTCCACCTCTTTGTGCTTTGTCGGGAGCAGCAAGTCCATCGACCACGATACCGGGCTGTGGGTTTCCCCACAGCGCACGATACCTGCCGTTGTCCTCAACATGCCTCCCAATCATGTGTTGTCCGTGTGCGGTCAGCTTCACTTCCTGCAAGCACGAGATTTCGCTCTCCATGGCCAACACCTCGTCCACCTTATTGCTCAGGGACCCCACATTGAGAGTTGTGATTGTGAGCGAATTGGGGTCCCTAGCTCCACCCATGAAGATGAGAGGCCACCACCTCCCGCAGCGCCCCCGCCTCGTCCCTCGCGCCGTGCACCGCGTACGACACCGCTTCGAAGAAGCACTCTCCCTGCCTTCTTCCGGTGTCTATCACCTTCCAACCCTCCAGCCTATTGGCCAGATCCTGCACCGCTTCCCTCGTCTTCGGCCTGGTGGATTCGCCGGACTTCCCCTTATGAGAGGAAGCCCGCCCAGGAACCGCCGTCGTGGAGGCTCCACCTCGGCCTTGCGGTGGCATTTTTGTCGTCGTGACTTTTGATTATCCGAACCCAGTGTTCCCTTGAAAAAAAAAAACCTGTTTCTGGTTTTCACCAGCAACATTTCATATTTCACCAGCAACAACTAAACTAAGAGAAAAAAAAAAAAAAACTCGATCTATTTTTGCGGTGCGCTGGTTGGTGCCCACCGTGGACGGGGGATCCTACACGTGCCTGTCACCATTCTGCGGTTGCATCCTGGTGCCGGCCGTCGGGGTTTGCCTGTCCGTCATGGACGGCATCTGCGCTAAGAACATCGGTCGCAGTCCCTCCAAATAGGGGGCTGTTTGGGTTGACGAGAACAGGGGTCTCTTGTCGTAGCCATGCATCGCTGGTGCGCCCAGGTTTCTCAGGGAGTGTACTCTGGTCATCCTTCTTGCCGGGAAGCCGCTTTTGTTGCCCTTTGCCGCACATGCTTGCACTCTATTGAGGATGTACCGCAGACGTGCGGCTTTTCTCTCCAACAGACTGCTCTCCCCATGTTCCCCGTATAAGGATATACCGGTCGTCATCTCAAAATCAATTGCCAGCTCCATCGTGGTGATTGACGTCTTTTTCGATCCTAGGTACCACCTCAGACCTTGCAGCCAGGGTAGCACATGTTTCAACTGCTTTTTCAGTATCTCACCCGTTGCTCCGTGCGCAACAAGCATCTCCTCCGTCGGTACCTGGCATCTTGTTCCGGTCGTCGTCTCTTTCCAAGGATATGGTCTTATAACATGCACCGTCCTCTCCGCTGCTCTACTGTCACGCAACGCCACCACTCGCACCAGGTAGCTCTGCACCAGTCGCGCTTGTTTCTGCACTTCCGCTCCCGTTCCTCTCACCACTACACCGTGTAGCGCCGTTGCTTTCGGCAGCCCTTCTCTTTTGACCTCCGCGTACACACTTTCCTGCTGCGCTTGTCTCGCAGGGGCACACTCCCACAGCGCGTGCTCTGTGATCTGCTCCGTCGTCTCCGCCTGGTGGTCGCAGACATCACATGTGAGCTTGTCTGCCACATCAAGCTTCTTGCTCCATACTTTTGGGTGTACCGTGAAGATCGCTCCACAGATGACCCTCCTCGTTCTGAAAGCACTTAGCGGGTGTCTGGCCAGTGTTTTTCTCCACATGCTGTTCGTAAGAGGATGTGCCCCCTTCTCTGCGTCCTCAAACGTTGGCCGACAGCTTACGAGTTGTTTCATGATAGCAGGTCTCAGCACCTCCCTCACCTGGTGCTTCCTCTCGTGCGCCGACTTCTCGTACAGGCCCTCCATGAACTGCCACTTCTTCTCTACTAGCGGTAGCCACCTGCGTACGGCCGTTCCCACTGGCCCCACTGCTGGTAGCTCCGTATCTTCATATATCTGAGCTATCTTCTTGATTCGGCTCCATAGCTCCTCCGACCCTCTCCCCTCTCTCGCGATGCAGTTGATCGCGGTGTAGCAAACTTTCGCTTCAGGTAGGGCTGTGTGGCCAGGTAGCGCTACGCTGAGTAGGGCAATCGGGTTCCTCATCGTAAAGTGCGGGCCCCACAAGGCCTTCGCTGCCGCCGTCCTAAGTCTTTTCAGCAGGTCTTCAGACGGCTCAGCGTACGTCGCTCCGTATAGGCATGCTGGCAGCACCGTGCCGAGTAACATTTCCGTCTTGTTATGAAACGTGAGTGGTAGCGCGCCGAGTCGCGCAAGTTCGTCTTCCGCCGATTTTGTCTTCGTGAGTCGGTGTTTCCCGTCTGTGCATAGCATTACACCCAACGACTTCACCTCTTGTTTGACCTTGAAGGACATGTCAGAGCATTCTAACTTCTCCTCTAGTTCATCCGTTTTTGTGGTGAACGCATGTGATTTGTCCATATTTAGTAGCATGCCCGTTGCGTTACAGAACTCCACCGTTTTTTCTGCTGCAGCTTTGAGGGCCTTCCTGAGAATTGCGAGCAAGTAGGCATCATCGGCGTATGATAAGGACCATGCCCCCGGCACTTCAACTGTCACACACCTCACCATCACCGACACCATCGCGTTCACCATGATGACGGATATCGGGCAGCCTTGTAGAATCCCGTTCGTCACACGGAACTCGCGCCCTACACCGATTGGGAACCGGAAACGTCGTTTCATGCGCGCGTACATCCCTCGTAGCGGCCTCAAGATTCGGCCGTGCATTCCTAGGTCTTCCATCAACCCAAACGCCACCTCCTGCGGGATGCGATCAAAGCACTTGACAAAGTCTAGCGCTAAACCATTCAGCGGTATTTGATGTAGCAGCGCCTCCTCCAGTTGCGTGCTGAGCTCCATTAGCAAGCTGTCGGTTCCTCTTTTCGGCCTGAAGCCATGCTGCGTTGGGTGTATCCATCCTTCCTGCCACGGAATGATGTTCTGTAGCCTGGCACATGCCCACAGCCTGTAGACCGCGCTTGTCACTGTTATCGGTCTGTGGTTCAGCGGCGTCTTCTCTCCGCCTTTCGGCACTAAGGTGACAAGAGCTGTGAGCAGAGCCTCTGGCCATCTGCCACTTACCTCAATCACATTGAACATCTTTGCCCACGCATCAAGCAGCACTTGTGGCATGGCTCGTAGCTCCGCCATTCTCCATCCATCGACACCTGGAGAGGTCTTCTTTGTTTTCTTCATCAGCACCTCTCGCAAGTCGCTCCCCGTCAGCGGGAGCAAGGCCATCTCGTTCTTCTCGATGTATGCACCGTATCGTTCTTTGAAGTCTTGGTACTTCGGCTCTCCGCCCTCTTCGTACAGGCAGAAGATCCTGTCCCATTCCTCGTGCATCATCCCATCCATCTCTCTGAGGTCCGCCGTCATCGCCCCCTCGCTGTTCGCCACGGCTTGTGCTCCTGCCGTTTGGGAGTTCCTCACAAAGGCCGTCATCCTCCGCCTTTCCTCGCGGAAGTGTGTGTTCAAACGCTCTTCATACTTTGCTTCTCTCCGCATTCTCGCTCTCTTGTCAAGCTCCCGCACCCTTTGTGCTAGGGCTTCGTCCAGCCGTTGTACTTCAATCTGTGCCTCGTCCAGGTCCCCTTTCAGCAGGTCCCTTTCTGTCTCCAAGTTCCAATCTAGCTTCCGGACGCCTTCACACACGTTTTTCCACGTGTTCATGGTTGCGTTCGCCAGAGCTCCAATCGACCCGTTTCTCAACACTGTCGTCAGCTCCTTGTCAAGGTGTCGTGTTTTCCTCATGATTGCACTAGCAGCTTTTTGCTTCCCCACCACCGCTCCTATCGCCCCTCTGGCGGACTTCGCTGTGATGCATCTCTCCACGGGCTTGTTCACTGCCGCTCTCCCTCTATATGGCCGTTGTTGTTCCACTCCCGTAACACCATATCGCTCGGTCAGGTCAGCTAGCTTTGTGTAGAGCTTGTCCGTGTCACCCTCTTGACAAAGCTCGTCATATCCCGCCTCTTGGAGTAGTCGTTCCGCAAGTTCGTCGTCACGTTTCATCGGCAGCTCTTTTGGTACGAAGTACCTGAAGGTGCGCTGTTTGATCCCCGGTATACATATTTTGACTGACAGGCACCTATGCTCGTTTGTATGCACCGTGTCGTGGACCCATGTTCGTTGCAACCCGGCAGCAGCTATCGGGTTGAGTAGGGCGTAGTCAATCCTCGTTCGTGTGTTCGTTGCTTGCCTGACGAATGTGTGCTCAGGCCCCTTGTCCTCATCCAGTGCCTGCAGTGCCGCTGCGTCGACCCAGTCGTTGGCGACAGCTTGTTGTAGAACTGGTGAGTCCTGCACCTCAGTGTTCATGTCTCCCAGAACCATAATGGGCACCTCTCCCAGCAGGCTTCGCATCTCGTTCAGAATCTTGTCCAGCAACCGTTCTCTCTTCGTCTTGTTCTGGTGCCCAGAGTGGCAGTAGACCACGAACAAGTGTAGCCATGTGTCTCGTCCGTCGAGATTGACCATTGCATGTAACCACCTGCCGTCCTCTTTCGCCGATGCAGCTTTCTGCAGTATGGTTGGTCTGTTCTTCTGTACCATCAGACCCACACCTCCGCGCTGCGCTTTATTCGGGCTCTCTTGTCCGTCTACCACGATTCCCGGTCGTGGTTCACCCCACAGCGGGCTGAATCTCCCGTCCTGCTCGACATGCCTCGTCATCATCTCCTGTCCTACGCTCGTGAGCTTCACCTCTTGCAAGCACGTGATGTCGCTCCCCATCGCCAGTACTCCTTCGATCTTATTTGCTAAGGATCCCACATTGAGTGAAGTTATTGTAAGTGAATCATGTGGGATCCCACACTCCGCTCCTCCGCTCATTGCTGCTTCATAGTCAGCCCTCGTTCAATGTCTCGGTGTCGAGGCTCCTTGGTGTAGCGATATCGGGGCCGGTCCGCCTGTGATCTGTAATGGGACAATCTCTGCTGTTCCAGGGGTGCGTCTTTTCGGTGTGTCTGTGTGGATCTCCCCACCTTCCCTATCCGCATAAGACGCAGTTCTCTTTGTCGTCCGTAGGGATCGCACATCCTCCTGCAGGCTGTTCATCGTCATCGTGACCTTCTCGATGAAGCTGCTGATCTTCCCCAGCTGCCCCGTCACGCCTTCCATCTTCTCGTGAAGCGTGCCTACCTCCCTGCTGAGCGTCGCCATCCTGTTGTCGACACTCACGATCGACTGCATCATGCTGGCTGTTTTCCGTTCCAGCTCCACAATCCGCGTCTCCGACTCCCGCCGTTCCACAGCGTACTCTTCTTCCTTCTTCTTCCGCCACAGCTCAAATTCGTCGGCCGTCATGCCACCGTGTCCTCTTGTCGGCAGCTGAGGTTGTGCTGGGGGTCGCGGGGCTGGTGCCAGCGGCTTCTCGGTTGGTGTTGTCATCTCAATGTCAATCTGCTCCGGTGTGGGTGCCACCTCAGTCTGCTGTTTCTTCGTCGCAGGGGCTTTGGCGGCATCATTCGCAACTCCTGTAGTCGTCGCCTGCTTCTTGTCTGTGGCCTCCGGCTCTTGCTTCCTCGGGCCCGCCCACTTCACGTTGTCAGGAAGTGTGTTTCTTCCTTCTCTCGTCTTCTTCTTTGCCTTCACGATTGGTGTGTGAGGGCGTATCGTCCATAGCATCCGTCTGATGTTGAGGGCCAGGTCGGGGGGTGGTCCATCTGCTGACACCGCCCAGGACCTTCTTCTGCCGTAGGTGATCAGTCCTCTAACCGCCTTGACCCTCCACCCCCAGGCCTCTAGCCTCCCTTCCAGTTCGATCCCGTTGATGTCGACGGGCACTCCCTCCACTTGGTAAAGCGAGCCTCTCTCTGCAGCCGCCTCCACACGCATCGAAGCGTACCTGTCTTCGATCACCCTTTGGATGTCACGTAAGGCATCCCGTGGGGCACGAATGCCGTACGTGATTATCTCCCCCCGGAGTTTGTACGTCGCACCCAGGCCTCCGACCTCAACTGCCAGCTGTTGCACCTTCTTGAGGGGGGTTCCTTCGAGCCAGAGTACGGGCAGTAGGTCTGTGGCCTCGTATCTCTGCCTGACCATCACGTCTTCCTCCCCGCTTTTGGTCAGCAGGGGCGCCGCATCGGCCCTCCTCACCGTTATCGGGACCTGCACCATCCCGTGGCTCTTCGAGCCTCTGCCGAGCACGAATCTCCCCTTGAGGCGGCGCTTCACCCATGCTTCCATGGCGAGTCTGGCCTTACCTTCCGGGTCCTTCGTCGTCTTCACCAAGTATAGCTCCGAGCTGTACTGCGCCGCCGTGTCCTCGTCACCTTCTTTGTCGGCGGCCTCCACTTCTATCTGCTCCGCAGCCGCGTCCGTCTTTGATGTCCGAAACATCCGCCTCGCTGCGACACCTTTGCCTTCCTGCACCGATAGCAGCACCTCCATGTTCGTCCCTTTGTAGAAGGGGAGCCGCGACCACGACACCATCGTCGGCCTGTCATCTGCCTCCTTCAGCCAGCTCGCCGCCGCCGTTTCCTCACCATGTGGTACTTGGTAGACCGCCCTGGTAACAGGCGTTTCCATTCCCTCCCATGGCAGGACACGCATCGTCCATCCGTCCTCCATCAGCTCGCCTTCAGTTGTCTTCTTGCGGCTGTCTCCCTTCCAAGGGCTTCGCATTGGCACGGGGAATAGTCTTGGAGGGTCGTACGGTGTCGCCTCCGGCTCCTCGTCCTCGTCATCTCCCTCGAAGCACACAAAGTGTCCCTCTGCGTATCCCAAGCATATCCTCCCAGCACTGGGGTCTGCGTGTACTGCTGCCGGCCTCGTGGTTGACACCGCCAGCTTCCCGTCTCGCTCGGTGTACACCAGGAAGGTCCTTCCGGTGACCCTCGCCATCATGGCAATCATCAGAGCATCACCCCATGCCCCGCGCCTTGCGGCCGCCGTCTTGTACTCCTGCCACATAGCAGGTTTTTCCTCCTCACTGCCCAGCATCAGGTTCGACAGGTCCTCCCTGTCCAGCTCCGCCACTGCTGCCGCTCTCAGCCCTCCTGCGGCATCCTTCCCCTCCCTGCCATGTATGCACATGGCCGTCGCTTCGTACAGGCACTCCCCTTCCGCTCCCGCTGGGCTCAGCGTCTTCAAGCCCACCAGCTTGGCAAGACGCCTTACCGCTTCCTTCACTACTGCTCCTCCTGGCCCGGTGGGTTTGCTGCCAGTCTTAGAGGACTTGACACCCAGGGGCTGCCGCGTGGAGGCCCCACCGTTACCAGAATTGGCACTTCCTTTGTTTGTCTTGTTCATTTGTTTATGATTACTCTAACCCCCTGGAAAAAAAAAAACTCGATGATAAAAAAAAATTCAGTGAACACGAGGGTGCTCACTGTTCAGAAAGAAATTCACACCAATCGGTCACCCTTCTACAGTAGCTGTTTGGTGCCTGCGGTGGCTGCTTGTCGTGATGAGATGGACGGCATCTGGTCGAGAAACATTACGTGGTGTGCCGTGCTAGGCAGGGGGCGCGGGTTGGCTCGAGAAGAGTGGTCTCCTGTCGTAGCCGTCGGCCCCCCAAGTTGCCGAAGGGTATGTAAAAAAAAAAAAAATATATATGAGTTAAAGGAAGTCTTTGTGAGACGCCCCCTTGTTCTCATGCTCTACCTGCACCTATCCCCCTTCAGCAGCGGTTTCTCCTTCTTCGGTGGTCGTGCCGGCCTCCTCCCCAGCTTGGCTACTTTTTCCCTTCTTTCCTTTGCCCATTGCTTCCCCAGCTCCTCCAGGTCGTACTTGGTCTTCGTTGATGCAAAGATTGCTCTTCTACTCCACCCGATCGCCGCCTTCGTCCCTCCGATTGATCGCAGCGTATGTACTCTCTTGCATGGTTCAGCAGGGAAGGCCCTCCTTCCTTTCACCTTCTTCTGCAGTCTCCCTAGTTCCCATGTGTTCCACACCTTCTTCATCACCGTGTGCAGTCTCCTGGCCTTCTGTCGCACCTCTGCCAACTCCCCTAGCTTCCCTCCAAGGGATTTCTGGGTCACGTTTTCGAAATCCAGCGCCAGCTCCACCGTCGACACTGCCGTGCTTCTGTTCCCTCCATACCAGCGCAGCTGCTTGAGCCATTTCAGCACCGGTTTCGTGTACTCCTTCAGGGTGTTGCCGGTCTGCAGCCTCGCGAACTCCTCCTCTGTTGGTGCTGGGTGTGCCTCCCCCTCCGTGATCTCCAGCCATTGGTGTGTCCGGTAGATCTGCTGCCTCTTTGCCTGCAGGGCTGCGTCGCGTTCCCCCACCACAGCCAGCAGGTAACGCTGGGTCTTCTCGAGCCTGTCCTTGTTTTGTAAAAAAAGAAAGAAAAAAAAAGCATAGCGCCGGACAGGGATGCCTCGCAAGCATATTCCCCTTTAGCCGACACGGGAAAAGGGGGGGGGTAAAAGACAAAAAATCATTACCTATAAAAGGGATCTTTCTTTAAAAAAAAAACAGAATTAAAAATAGACCTTTCAGAAAAAAAAAAACTCAAAGTGCAGGACAAACCCCCTCATGGAGGGCCGCCCTTGGGTGGGTTGGGGGGGGGGGGCTATCTATTTATACTCCCCTTCTGGAGCATTGCTTTCGTTCCAATCGAGGCCTTGAGCGTCTTGCGGAGTCGTGTGATGCGGTCTCGCTTGTAAGCGGCTTTCAGTTCCATCAGCTTGTCGTGCGTGGAGTGGGTGGCGAAGATGGGCCTCCTGGCGAAACCCATAGCCGTCTTCCCACCTATTCACTCTAAAAAAAAAACTGCGCTTCTTCTTTTTTTTTTTCTCTTCTAAAAATATTAACGTAACGTAAAAGAAAAAAAAAGGGGGGGGGAAACAACCTCCTCGGCTTATTATACCCGGGTATATATAAGACAAGGGGGTGCAAACAAAGGTTGGGCCTCCTTCTATTGCTTGTAGCTTGCCATGTGACATCTACAAGCACACAGGGGGAGACACAGGGGGATGTTAAGGTGGGGGGAGGGGGGGCAAGTTAAAAACAAAAAAGAATATATATATGAGTTAAAGGAGGCCGGTGTTGCCGGCACACATTCTTTTGGAGTTCCCACTACTCACCAAAAACTGGGTTGCAGCCTATGGTACTAATGTGGTCCTTTTTTTTTTAAAAGACGCCTTAGAATAAGAGATAAAGGAGGCCAGTGGTGGTGGCTCCCAGCACAAGTACTGTCTACTTGATTACACGGTGCGCACAAAAGAAGAGAAGAAAAAAAAAGACCTTATTCTCAGAACGTCCTTTTCGTTAAGTACCACATCAACCGAAACCAAACTTATTGCCGCTTCTTGTTAGAACTAAAGGCGGGCTAAAAGAAAAAAAAGAATAGGAGAGGGGGGAGGAGGAATAGAGATCTAGAAACTACTCTTGCTCTTTGTTAGGAAAAGAGTGTAAAATGGAGTGAACAAAAGAAAAAAAGGGGGGGGAAGAGGCAAGCGGAGCTTAAATCTTCAAGTTCATCACTTTTATTTTCGTTTTCGTTTTCGTTTCCTTCTTCTTTCTATCGTTTTCCAACACCTTATGCTTAACACCCGCCCCCGCCTTTTCCCCCCTTTTTTTTTCCTTCCAAAAGTAACTGACACTTACATCCCAAAAGTTTAAACATTAAAAAAAAAGGCGATGTTTAAGGGCAAATCCCACTCGAGGACTACCCTAAAAAATAGATCAGCGGCCTTCTTGACAAAATGAGGCAGTTTAAGACAGCAACTATCTTCAAAAATCAAGAGCCAGAAGAAAAAACAAAAAGCAAAACTCGATCAATTGAGGTGGGTTGTTGGTGCTGGGTCCTACACGTGTCTGTCACCATTCTGCGGTTGCATCTTGGTGCCAGCGTCGGGTTTGCCTTTCAGCCATGGATGGCATCTGTGTTAAGAACATCGGTCGCAGTCTCTCCAAAAAGTAGACGAGAACAATGGTCTCTTGTCGTAGCCATGCATCGCTGGTTCACCCAGATTCGAGTGTACTAAAGGCGCTTTTGTTACCCTTTGCCGCACATGTCTGTCTAACAGATCGCACTGATCGCTCTCATGCTGCCTGGTCGAACTTCGACTTCTTCTTAAGGAGGAGTCGTGGGGGTCTCCGGTGATGCTGCTCTTCTGTTTCGGGGAACACTCGTCTGGCAGTTTCGGAGCAAAGCGGGTTGATACCCATTTGGGCCATGACGGAGAGAAGGTTGCTGTTTTGCTGTTCTTGCTCTTCGAGCCGTTCCAGAGTGGCGGCACTTGGAGGAAGGGGAGGTGTGCGGTGCGTTGTCGAAACAGACTCCTGTCTGGCGGTGACGGGGATGGTGACAGGGTTGCGTTCACGAGGCGAAAGGCTGCGAAGCTCTGTCGCAGCCTCCACAATGTCTTCGATGCTCAACGCGTCGGTGACAGTAGAGCCTCCTGGGTTGCTGGCGTTCAGGAAATCCTGACCCGGTACCACAGGGACACCAACCTCATCTTTTTCACTGTCTTCTTCTGAGTTGATATACGCTTGCCGCAGCACAACTACTGCAGACACGACAGACACCCCTATCAAGGCCATGACAGGGATAAACAACTTTTGTGAAGTGTTATCCTCTTTGTCCTGTTGTGCGGGGTTTTCAACGTCAGCTAGCCCGATGATGACCTGGGTGACCTGGTGTTCGTCCTCGTGCAGTTTGTTGTTGCAATAAGCGGGTGTTAGTATTGTGTCGATGTTGGAAGCGGCCTTTGCGACCTCTTCCCGATCGGCGCTGTCGGGTGCGGTGAGGCTCGCTAGGATAATGGTGTCGGAGTTGCGGTCGAACACCTGCAGCAACACCTCCCACTTCCACAGGGTTTGAAGGATTCTTATGAACTGCACCTGCGCGCGTTCATCGAGAACAGCACCTATGTCGCTCTCAACGACGAATCTCATCCGCTTCACATAGTAGTTCAGCGGCGGGTTGTGGAAACAGGTCACCGCAGGTGACTTGTAAGCCACCAGCGGCTTGTTGATGCTGCTAATCCCCGACTGCAGTATTGAAACAAGGATCTCGGTGAAATCAGACTCGTCTGACGAGGTGAACACAGGGGCTGCCATCTCAGGGTGTGCTTCCGAGCGGAGTTGGACCTGGAGCGACAGTTCGCCTTGTCCGTCTTCGTGCCGTTCGCATGTGAATAGCTGGCTGGAGTCACACGGTGAGATTTCCCCGTTGGTTAACCTACAGCCTCCCAATTCGGTTTTCGATCCCCAGCATTCTTCACAGTCGTTCCCATCGTGCAACCATGAGCCGAGGCCTTCGCAAATACCCACTGCTGTGTCGTAGGGGACCTTTTCGCCTGGGTGGTACCGCAGCAGGTCGGTACCTTCCCATGGGGTTTCGCCTAAGCTTATAACCCACCGATCTGTCAACCGCAGGCCCTCGGAGACCACTCCTGCCAGGAGATTTGAGTGGGTGGCGTTCCAATGGAAATCGTTGTAGGATTTCAAGTTCACCCGCACACACCTTCTGTAACCGTCTGTGCCTGACACATCAAACACCCCCGGGTGGGGGCCTATGACCGCACCACCACTTCCCAACTCGAAAAACGAAACAGCTGCGAGGAATAACGAGAGACGGCGGTACATTCACCACCCCCACCCTAATGCCTGTTAGGGTTTTTCTTTTTGTTGTAATGGGGGAGGGGGGGGGGGGCTTTTCTTTTTTGGACAAGGGGTTAGATGATTCAAAAAAAAAAAAAAAAGGTCCTGTGTCGTTCAAAGACACATGGACCATTGAGCTAGATCGGACTTGAAGCCTTTGTTGGGGTTTATGTAGCGTTTGGACTTGGTCAGGTCGAAGGCTTCTTGTAGGGACATGTTATGGTGCTTCATAAGGTATGCGATGACCACAGTTGGAGACCGACTGATCCCGCCCCTGCAGTGAACAAGCGTTTTCTGATTTTTACACATCGAGGTGTGGATGAAGGACACAGCACTCGGGAGCAGTGGCAGGAGGGATTCCTCCGGCTGATCGTCCACATAACACCGGTGATAGCAAAACACACCAGGGTGGTGCTGCTTCCCAGCAACGTTGACTATATTTTGTATTCCCATTGCATGCATGCCTTCCAAGTCTTTGCTGGCCTTTGCACCACCGAGGAATACTCCTGGGACTATTTCGCTGCTGTCTACTAGCTTGCGTGGTTCAGCCATTATTTTATTATGTTTTTTTTCTCGAGACGGAAGATTGGGAGTTAAAAAAAAAAAGAAAAAGGGATGTAAAAGAATATATAAAAGAGAAAAAAAGAAGAAGAAAAAAAAAGAAAGACCATATAAGAACGGGGGGGGGGGGGGGAGAGTAAAATAAAGGGGGGGAAGGGGGGGACGGAGAACGGGGAAGAAATATGTAAAACTCCATATTCGTCAATCTAACCCAAAAAAAAAGGGGGTGGCCTCTTTATGCTTCAAGAGATGACGTATAAAGAAAACAGGGTCTTTTTTTTTTTTTTTTTTTAGCAAGACAATTAGTTGTTAAAGCAACAAAGAATTACTGAACAGGGGTTAAAGCCCGGTCAGAAGGTCCGTGGATATTGAGTAAGGTCCTGAAACAAGTCTTCACATTGGGATTCTGAGGCAAGGTACGGCCAGGTCAGAAAAGAAATCATTTATTTTGAATTAATAGAGACATATTCATGTTATCACTTTTACCCCCACCTCTCCTTGCATTCGAATAATAATAATAATAAAATTTTTCACCCTTTTCTCCTTTTTTCGAAAAAAAAAAAAAGGTTTATACTTTACAAATATGGAGCGCGTATATCAAAAAAGAAAGAACCAAACATTTTCTTTTTCTTTTTATTCTTTTGTTCTTCTTCCCTTGGCGTGGGTGCAGGGATGTGGGGAAGTGGGAAGGAGGGTAGGTAGGGAGAGAAGTATATATAAAAAAAAAAAGACAACAAAAAATAAAAATAAAAAAAGGAAGGAAAAAAAAAAACACCAATTCTTTTTTTCCACCCCCCCCATTCGTTCTTCAGATTTCTCTAACGAAATGGAAAAAAAGAAGCTAAAAAGCCTCTTTTCTTTTTTAAAAAGTGGAAGAAAAAAAAAAAGGGAAAAGAAGAAAAAAAAAAGAAAAAAGAAAAAAAAAAACAGAGTGCGCCTCGAGCACACTGCTGACGAGAATACTATGAGTTCTTCACCCAAAGGATAATGCAATGGTGATACAAATTCTTCTTCCTGTAGATATTGGTCTTTTTCTGTACCGAGGATGACTTTTTTTTTCTTTTTTTTTTTTTTTTTGCAAAAGAGTCGAGGCAGCTTTGTTCGGCTTTAACCTTCTACAGGATACAGCCGACTTTGCACATTTTTAAAAGCAACGGTTTTGCTGCACTCATCCTTTAGGACTGAGGAAACTCATTTTTTTTTTTTTTTTTTTTTTCATCTCAGCTTCGTTTGAACCTCTTTATATAAGGGAAGGGAGGGAGGGAGGGAGGGCGGCAGGGGGAAAGAAATAAATATCTGGGCAGCAGCTGAATTAGTTGTTTGTGCTGGTTATCAGCGTGTCGCGTTTTCAGCTCCTTCAGCCTGGCCTGGGTGAGGGGAGGGATTTCACTCTCGTTTTGCTCTTGGAAAAGCTTCTTTTTTTTTTTTACGCACTGTGCACCCCTTTACGACGCGTCTTTTCTCACCCCGCATTTTTTTTTTTTCTTTTTTTTTTTTTCTTTTCCTTCTTTTCCTTTCTTTCTTTCTTTTTTTTTTTTTTTTTTTTCCTTCATTCTTCCCTTCCAGAAAAAAAAATTCAGAAAAGGCATTTATCCTGACCAGATGTGGTTGCTTTTATCAAAAAAAAAAAAAAAAAAAAGAATATGGAGTCTGTCAATATAAGTAGTCCGGGTTTCAATTTTGTTTCATTGTCAAATCTCGTCCAGCGCCACTTTGTTTCCAGAGGGACAACTATGGTGTGAAGGTGTCAAAAAAAAAAAAAGAAAAAAAAACCCAGTTCTTAACGGAAATTAATATAAAAGAGTGGTAAGGAGGCCAGTATTGGTGGCGCCCTGTGAGGATTAAGGTATCACTGGACGGGGTTTGGGGGGGGTGGATAAATAAAGAGAACATCACCAGTGTCATCAAAAGTCGATCACATGTCGACTTCGATCAACGGGCACCCTTCTTTACAAAATATCAAAAAAAAAACAAAAACAAAAAAAAAGAAACAAGCACACACACTTAAACAATGGAAGGGGGGGGGGGGGATTTGTGGTATTATTCTTCGCCCAAAAAAAAAAAAGTAATTGGTCAACCAATATTTGCTGCCCACTTTCTTTTTTTTTAAGATTTTCGGGATTCTTTTCAAAGAAAAGGGAGCAACGGCCCGCCGCAAGCGGCGTGCCTGCCTTGTGATGTTCCCTCCCCCCCTTTTTTTTTGGGGGTAGCCTAGTGGCCTAGCGATGTTTTGAAAAATAAGCTGACAATATTTTCTCTTTCCTTCTTCCCCCATTGTTTCTGAGAAAAAAAAAATATGTGGCAGGACGCCTGACAAAAAGTGAAACTTCGCTCAAGCAGAGCTAGTTTACATCTTCGAGACGAAGCTCCTTTATCACTCTCGTGTTGGGTTTTGTGTGCTAAATCTCTATTTCCATGGTGAAAATGAACCGGAGAAACAAAATAGGGAGGGGGGAAGGGAAAAGAAAAAAAAATTAGAGTTGAAGGAGGCCAGTGTTGCTGGCGCCCAGCACGGTGCACACCTCGGCTTCTTCCACTCTGGCGCTACCAACGGCCAACAGCGAACAACACATCTGATGTTTTTTTTTTTTTTTTTTTTATATTTCCACGTTATCCCCACCTTTATAAGAAAAAAAACTCAAAAAAAAAAAAAAAGAAAAGAAAAGGCAGGTTCGATAGATGCAGAAATAGGTTCAAGTTGGATTGCATGACCTTTCCTTAGGTGAAAAAAAAAAAGAGAAGATTCTGTCTCAAATACTTTAAATGCATCTGTTTTGCATGCACGATAGAAGCACGGGGAAAGAAAGAAGGGAAAAAAAAGGTTCGGCAAAAAGAATTCCTTCCGCCTCTCTCGGGCTACGTCAGCACGGGCAGTTAAACCACACCACAGCCCAAGGGAAACAAATAAAATAAAATAAAATAAAATAAAATAAAATAAAATAAAATAAAAAAAAATATAAATGTACCCTAAAAAAAAAAAAAAATCATATCTCTAAAAAAACAAGAAGCATTTGCACAAAGAAGAAAAAAAAGAAAAAGAAAAGAAATGGAAACTGTCGGACGGACACATTCCCGGACACCAAAAAAAAAAAAAAAAAAAAAAAAAAAACCTTTTCAAGTAGTGGTTACAAAAACCATTTCTTAAAAAAAAAATTTCACTATGATTGGAACGAAGCGGTTAGCAACGGTGCTACCCACCGGAAAAAAAAAAAAGAAAAAAAAAACTGGAGAAAAATTTTTTATTCTTTTTTTCCTTCTCTTTTTGAAGAATCTTTGGGGAAATCTTCTCGCAGGTTTAGAGATATGGTGGGTAAGAAGAAAAGAAGAAAATAGAGGGGGGGGGAGATTTGCATAAAAAAAGCAAGAAAAAAAAAAAGAACTGAGCAGAAGTAGTGAAGTGCAGGGATCCCCCCGGTTACAAAACAGGTTTTCTTTCTCTTTTCCCACGCAGCATTCTCCGGTTTTCTTTTTTTTTTTTTTTTTCCATTCACTTGGCATCATCGTCTGCATTTAGTTGCCTATCTATGCAAACCCTGGAAGAAGAAAAAAAAAAAAAAAAAAAAAAAAAAAAGCATAGTTTGGCAGAATAAAATGAACCAAAAAAAAGAGGAACTGGCCGTTGTTCGTACGACCTAGGCGTGGCGGGCAGCGAGAGGACAAACATGTCCTCTGCCCTTTAGCGCCACACCTCGCACAGTGCACCGCAGTGTCATCGTGCGAGGTGTCGCAGAGTGCTTCCCGATGGGTACTCGAAGTCCGCGTATTGGACCAGATCATCCCAGTCCAGTGCCGTCATATTTTTGTTTGTACGTGCCGGGTAAAAACTGGAGAAGTTTGCCAACCCGAAACACGTTGCCAACGTTCCCCTTTTGTTTAGACAAGTCAAAGACTCGTTCTTGCAGAAAATTGATAGGAAACGAAGTAGTTAGCAACGGCCCACAGAAAGAGAAACTTACTGGGATTGGGAGAACAGTGCTAACGACAAATTCACCAAAAAAAAGAGTCGGTTGATTGTTGCTTGTGCACAGCCGGGTTAACCTGTAGAAGGATAAGCCCAACAATGCCACCACTACTCTTTTTAGCACGTATTTCTTGTTCATGCAAAAAAAAAATTAATGAAGAATGTATGGAAAAAAAAAGGAATCCCTCATATAGGCTTCCTCCCCCCCGATATTTTTCTCTTTTTTCGTTCAAAACGTTGGTTGCAAACAATCTTTTTTTTTTTTCTTCTTTTTTCTTTTTTTTTTTTTTTTTTCTGTCTGATCTTTGGAAAAAAAAAAAGAAAATTGAAAAAATGAAACCTTTTGTGCTTTGGGGACCCCTTTTTTTGATACAAAAAAGTTACACTTTTCGCCTTTCTTTCTTTTCTTTTTTTTTAAAAAAACAAAAAAAAAAGCAAGAAAAAGGGAAGACCAAGTATGGGGGGGGGGGGGGGGGGGAGAGTACTAAAAAACTGTTTGTTTTTTTTTTATGTGTTTTTTTTTGTTGTCATTTTTTGTTTGTTTGATTTTTGTATGCTGCCTACAACTAAAGAATGAACACGAAAAAAAAAGGAAGAAGAAAAAAAACCCCCCCTCCCCTGTACACATTCATTGAGTCCATTTGTATCTTTTTTCTGTTTTTTTTTTTTTTTTTTCATTTCTCCATATTTGCTATGACGCTCCGTAGAGGGGAATCCAGCTTGGAAATAGCAGTTATTAAACAATAAATTCACTAGACAGGCACCTAAGTGATTTGCAACAGTCCAAATATATAAAAAAAAAATAGCATGGTCGGTGACCGCTGTTTCTTTTTTTTTTTTGGTTCCTAAAGGGCGGGGGGGGGGGGGCAATATTACCCAACACCAAATCTCAGTATTAGACTATTTAAACAGTTTCAAAGTTATCCCCTAAACGCCCGCGCGGACGTTTTTGTCCTTATTCAAAATTTGCTTTTTCGCTAAGTACTTTTCTTTGAACACGGCCCCTGGACTTCAAAATATGGCATTGTTGCGCGGTTTATTTTGTCTTGGAACTACATTTTGCGTTAAAAGTTTTGTTTTAATTGAAACCGGCAGGGTTGGCTTAAAATGAAATCAGATGGTCAAAATAGCAGCGAAAACGTACAGCGCTACCTCACCTTTGACAACCTGGAAAACATTTGGAAGGCCTGAAACTGCACCTCATGCGCAGGTTTCTTGACATCATTGTCAACCGGTGTAGGACTGTGCGGACCCCTGGCAAGTGGTTGTCTGTTGACGACAGTGTTATCCTGACAACAATAAAAGTCATGGCACCACGAAAAAGCAACTCGGTGGGCATCAAGGTAATCGCTACATGCGACTCATAAAACTGTTACCTGGCGAATTTCAACTTATTTCAGCAAGAAGTCCACAACACAGGACCTAGTCATGCGTACTGTCGACTCCTAAGGGTTTGCTGTCGACCCCTGACCTGCAAGACCAGCTCCAGGGGACTGGAGTTCGGCATATGAAAACCCGGAAGTGGACCATGGTTAGCTTGCGATAGCTACTTTTTGACTGTGGGTCTGGCCGATATTCCACCCGCAAATAGGCACTTCTCTCGGTCTGAGACATCTGAGGGGTCCTGATGCTGCCTTTTTTGTCCCAGGATGCTCAATTTACACCCCCCGTGCACAACCCATTTTGACATGGTCGTTTTTGAGCACCCTACGGCCATTCAACTCTTCATCCCCTTTGTATTTTTATTAATTTCTGAACTTTTTTTTTAATTTTCCTGGTCCAAAAAACCCGTTTTACCTGCAAACGGGGGTTGAATGCTGCCATTTTCCCCCTCAAATTATGAAAAGGAGCAAAAAAGGGACCCCTATGTAGATAGGCCCCGGAGTGTTATGGGTTAAAAAAGAAATTTATAGAAAAAAAGAGTCGGTTGATTGTTGCTTTGTTGTGCAGCCGGTGGGGGTTTACCTGTAGATAAGGAGAAGCCCAACAATGTTTACCACTACTCTTTTTTTTAGCAATAACAATTCATTATCAAAACATGGTGTTTTTCTGTGTTCAAGCAAAAAAAAAAAAAAAAAAAAAAAAAAAAAAAAAAAAAAAAAAAAAAAAAAAAAAAAAATTGTCACCCAAATCTTTCATAAAAATAAATAAAAATATCGTTTAAAAAAAAAAAATCACCCCTCCCCCATTCGGACAGAATTCTCGAATGACGGAGGGGAAAAAAAAAAAAAAAAAAAAATCTTTGTTGGGCTTTTGGAGGGCAGTATGGTGGGCCTACGTGCCTTTCCGAGACCTATATCAGTATGGGCACGTTCCTACTTGCCGATTCGATTTTATCTCAGGGTGAAAAGCCATATTTGAGGTTAGAAATATAACACCTTTTACCGGAACATCCTGCCCTGTGCCCCCCCTCAAAAAATAACAAAGGTTCACAATAATTTTATTCTTTTTTTTCCCCCCCTCTTTTTTTTAATGATAAGAGTGCGTAGATAGTTGACTACAACTTTCCACCAGTCCTTGAGTACCCATTACATACATACTTTCTTCCTTTTTTTTTTTCCCCTCTTTTTTTTTTAAAATTTATTTGTTCTTGTTTTGCTTGGCTATGTTTTTCCGGAAGAAGAGGGATGCCCTCAAGTGGGGGGGGGGGGGGGGGGGGGTGTAGGGAAATTAAAGAAAATACCGTACCCAAAAGAAAAACAGGATTAAACAAAAAAAAGGGGGGGGGAAGATGGAAGGGAAGAGAGGGGGGAGAAGAACGTAAAACTATAGTCTTTTATTATCCAAAAAAAACCTCCTTTTTTTTCTTTCTCATTTTTTCAAATATAATAAATAAAAAAAAAAAACACACATTTCTTATTTTTTCTTCTCCTCTACTTCCACAGGGGCAGGGGGGGTGTTGGTGGAAAAATTACAATAGTGGAAGAAGAAGAAATAAAAAAAAAAAAGAAACAAACAACACGGACATTTCTTTAAAAAAAAAAAAAAAGTCAACCCGGATTTGTTTGTGCAAAAGCCGTTTTCCCACCTACTGCAAAACGAAAATCTTCGTCAAGAGGTAAAAAGTGACTTCCACAGGGGGGTGGGGGTGGGGGTGACTATTTTGACGAAAATCTCCATAACAACAATTTTTCGTACAGTATTGGCTAAAGTAGGGGCACACAAAAAGTCTCTACCCTTTCTCTTTTTTTTTTTTTATTTTCTTTTTTTTTTTTTCTGTCTTTCTTTTTTTTCTTTTTTTTTTTTTGCAAATAACATTTTTTTTCAAAAAAATACACTGCCCCCCCCCCCCCCCCCCCCCTCCATCCCTTTTTTTTTTATTATTCAATTTCAGCTTCTGGCTCCAAGGGAGTTGTTGTAGGGGATGGTTTAAAGGCCCGCGCACCGCCGGACAGCAATGGGTTGATTCCCAACTGGGCCATTATCCCGAGAACCTGTGTGGACTGGGCTTCTCGATCAGCTGCTCTTGCAGCGACTGAAGGAGGTGGGTCCCTGGTGGTTCTCTTGGGTGACAACGAAGTAGGGGAATTGTCCACTGACTCGGCCATCTCAATCCCGTCGATAGCCGTTGGAACTGAGTGAAAGATAGGATTGTCATTCATGACTATGGTACTTCTTCGGGGCTTTTGAAGACCTATTGGGCTTTCCATCACTGATGGGGACCGCTGTCTCCGATGGTCTTCTTCATCAATACTAATGTGGCCTGCGTCATCGCAATGCTCTTCAGCAGCTTTATCCTCAACGATTTTCAGCGTTTTCCACACGTAAGCTGCAACGAACGCCGACGCGAAGGATGCTATCGCCACTAGCAAAACTGTTGGTATTAAGTCAGATGGTTTCTTGAGATTTATCTCAGCGCCGGTCTGTTTGGGAACCTCTATCGGGTTTGAAAACCGTATCTTGTGCACTTTCACTGACTCCAACTCGGAAAACATTTTATTCAAGCTTGCCGGGGTGAGTTCTTCGCTCAATCTCTCTGGCGTGGTGTGCAGTAGCCCACTGCTTGATGTCTTCGTCATGAACCCGAACGAGATGCTTATAACAGATTCGTCCACGCTTGTCACATCTGTGTACAAAACCCACTGGGCATCTGCGGATATTGTCGTACGCAGCACCTCAACGAATTTGTTGTGATGTGTCTTCCATTCACTTTCGCTGTTTTTGAAATCGATTCTGAACCTTCTAACGTGCCACGTCTCAGGTGGGTTAACGTGCACTGTGTTGTGGGGTGTCCCATGCGGGACAAGCGGGAGGCCGGTGGTGCTGAAGGCGACTGTAAGAACCTCTATAATTCTTGCTGTGAACTCGTCCTTCGTCTCGTATGCGAACAACGGGTAGCTGGACACCGGATCGCTGCCGTTCCCCTTCAGCAGAACCTGCAGCGCCAGATCCCCCTTCCCCGTGTCATCCAACCGGTAGCACCGCGACGAACGTTTCTCCGTACAGTCCATCACCGTTGTTCCATCGCCTGAAACCGCAAGACACTGAGGACTGTTTTTTTTTTTTTTTTTTTTTTTTTTGTTTGTTTTCTTATTGTGGAATAACATACGTATCTGTGTATCCAACCCAGCACCCTTCACATAAAGAAGAGACGGGAGCCGTTTGGGAATACTTGTAGTCAAGGAGAGATGCTAGTCGCCCGCCCAATGCAGAACACCGGGACAGGGCTTCACGGTACGTGTGAGGGGGCAGGAGGTCGGTTAGTAACCGTTTTTCTCCTTTCCAGTCGACTTCCCCGAAGGAGAGCTTCCAAGGGCTGGTTAGAGATAGGCCTCTTCCTATCTCGCCTGCTACTGAGCAGGATGTTTTTGCGTCCCATGTGTAGACACCGTAGGATTTTAGTTCTATCCGGACCCCACGCTCGAAGCTGTTTGTTCCTCCAGAAGTCCACATTTGCGGTGGGGGTCCTATGTCGACGCCGTGTTGTTGGCAGCCACCGCAGAGCCACTGTCCTTCGTTGCACACCTCACCCACAGTTCCGCAGCCTAGCCCGCTCACGCACACGCCTTCTTCCTTTGTCCCGCCAGCCTTACACCCGCACCCTGTGTCCCCTCGTACCATCACGATCATTATGAGCATGTACGCAGTCATCGTGTTGCCCGGGGATCGAGCATCTTTTCTTCTTTGCTATCTCGCTTCCACCATGCTGGGGTGATTTGGTGAAAAGGTGGGATTCTTCTTTAAAAAAAAAAAAAAAAAAAAACTCAAAGTGAAAAAAACTCAAAAAAAAAAAAAAAAACGATAATTGTCTCATGAACGTAAAAGCACGAAGAAAGGGGAAAAAAAAAAAAAAAAATAAGTTAGGGGGTGGATTCAATCAAACGGAATGGAAACCATGTTCAAGCACTGCACACATGTAAAGTTTTACTTTCCACTTTTTTCCCCAAATCTTCAATTGAGTTTTTGTGAATCTTTTCAGTAACCTTGAAAACTTAAGTTTGTAACTCAAGTTTTGAAATCTCCACCGTTTTCAGGACTTTATTCACGTCAAATTAAACGAAGCTCGTTCCCAGAAGAGATAGTGTATGGGAATGGAAGGGCATCGCTGTTGTTGTCAAAGGTCAACGTCTCCATTCGGAGCAAGTCATGCTCCGAATGCTCGACAGCCTGAAAACGGGGAAATTGGAAGTTGGAGTTACAAGAAAAAGTAGTGGAGTTGTACAACGAAAAAAAAAAAAAAAATGACACTCTTGAAATGGACACACGCGGACAACAAAAAAAAAAAAAAAACTCGATAAAATTTCAGTGTGCATGGGGGTGCTCACTGTTCAAGTAGAAATTCACACTAATCGGTCACCGTTCTGCGGTTGCTGTCTGGTGCCTGCGGTGGCTGTTTGTCGCGATGAGATGGACGGCATCTGGGCGAGAAACATTGCTTGGAGTCGTGCTAGGTAGGGGGGGGTTTGGCTCGAGGAGAAGAGTGGTCTCCTGTCGTAGCCGTGTGCCGTCGGGCCCCCAAGATGTCGAAGCCGCTGCCTTCCCCTTCAGCCACTCTGCCGCCTGTCGCTCATCACCCTGCGGCACCAGGTACACCGCGCGCTCTTGCACCGTCTCCGGGCCCTGCCACTCCTGCACGTGGACCTGCCACTCATCTCCATCGAGACATCCCTCGACGGGCTTGCGTACTTCTTTCTTCTCGGGCTTCGAAACACCCTTGGCCACGCTGCGTAGAGGAATGGGGTATCTCGGCCTCGGCTCATACTCATCTGCGTCCGGCTTCCTCGCTCCTTCCTCCCTGCTGAGACGCACGTAGTGGTCTCTCACATACCCTAGCCACAGCTCCTGTGTGGTCACCATCCCACCCACCGGCCTGGAGGTGGTGCACACCAGGCGGTCGTCCCGGACCGCGTACACACAGATCACGCGGCCCATGGCTCGCGCCAGGGCATTCACCGCCATCCGATCTCCCCATGTCCCCGAAAGAGCCACCAGCCTCTGGTACTCCTTCCACGCCCCTTCCGGGTCCTCTCCAATCATGAAGGACGAAAAGTCCTTCGTCGCCAGGTCTGCCGCCACTGCCTCCCTTAGGGCAGCGGCCCCGTCTCGCGCTCCGTGCACCGCGTATGAGGCTGCCTCATACAAGCAGTCTCCCGGCCTCCTCCCCACGTCTTGGACCTTCCAGCCCATCCCCAGCCTGCCGACTAGGTCGCCCCCCGCTTCTCCTTGCCTGGTGGATTCGCCAGACCCCCCTTTTGAAGGAGCCTGCCCAGGAACCGCCCTCGTGGAGGCTCCACCTCGGCCTTTTGGTGGCATTTTGTCTTCGCGACTTTTGATGTTAAAAACCCGAAACCCAGTGTTCCCTGAAAAAAAAAAAGTTCGAGAAAAAGTTCTCTTTTTGTTTTTTTTCTTAACTCACGATTTCCCAATTGCAGCTCACAGCATGCGAGCGCAGTTCTGCACAAGGGTCAACTACAGTGCCCGTGGGGCACATTGACAGCATAGGGATGTCGTTCTTAGAGTTGCCGTATCCATGTATGAACGAATGAGGTTTGGAAGAGAGGTGCGCGGTGATGCGGGTTTTCTTCTGGATCGCTACACAAGGCTCACCACAAGTACCTGAGAACGAACCACTGCTGTAATTCAGAGTGGTACAAAGCAACTCAAACCCCTCTTGCTCGCAGAATTCTTCTACAAATAGGTTGAAGTTACCAGAGCACACTATCACATTACACCCTGCTTTCTGATGTGCCTTGATCTTTGCAAGGACATCATGCCGCATGGCGCCTCTGATGAACTTCAAGGAGCCTTTTTTCCCGAGCTCTGCATGGTGATCTTCCAGGCCCCATAGAACCATTGCCAAGACGTGGATGGAGGCGGCCTCACCCCGAACAAGAAGCGCCGCTGCACATAACGGAACAAAGACCCCGAACATGGCAGTCCTGAGAACCCTCTGAAACAAACCTAGTTGGCAAATAAAGCACCACATCATCACATGCATCTCGGCATTCGTCAGCGTCCCGTCCAAGTCCGCCACCACCACGCGGTGCGCCTTGACATCATCTACCGCTACCCTTGCCGACATTTCTTTTGCTTTTTTTCTTCTTTTCCCCCTATGAATATTTCATTTTATGCTTGTTGATTGTACCAAAATAAAAAAGAGTGGAGTGAGAAGAGGGAGAGGGGGGGGACATGGACACAAACTCTATTTCTTTCTCTATATGTTTTTTTTTAATGTTTTTTTCTTCCTTTTCTTTTTGACAGTATGTTTTGCGTCTTCTTTTGTTTTTTTTTTCTTTTTTTTTTCATCTTCTTTTTGTTTGTTTGGTTAGTGGTTAGTTTTTTTCTTTTTTTTTCTTCTTCTTTTGTCAGATATCTAATTTGTTGATAAACTCACAGAACTGATCGAGATTCAAAGGAGACTTCGGAGCTAAGTCAGAAATAGTTGGGGCGGGTGCACCCATCTGGAGTAGGAAGGATTTCATAGCGTGGGGGGTGACAGTGGAGGTGGCGGGGTCGGCAACAGATGAGAAGACCTCTGCAAGAGCTTCTTTAGTATCTGGCTGTGAAGGGCTGGCTGGGGAGGATGCTGACTTGAGCTGCTGGTCGCTTAAGGCCTCTGCTATTTCAGTCTGCCCAGCTGCCTTTAGAGACTCCCGTATCCTGTTCGCCTCATCAGCGCTGCCTCCCTTCAGAACGACTTTCTCCACCTTTAACCTTCCTATGACGTACTGCTCTGCTTCATCTAGGTTTATCCATCTGTGGTGTGCATTAAAGGCCTTGGTGGCGTCCTTCCCCCGCATCTTCCTGAGGACCGGGATCCCTCCTGGGTGCTTCTTAAACAATGTCAAGTCATACACCAAATCCCGGATCACCATCACAAGCTTGTCATCACCGCATGCCGCTGCTACCTCTTCAAGGGTGTACTTGGGGAGGTCTTCCCTTATCATATTCTTCTTTTTCTTCCCCTTCTTTTCCATATTTACTCCGAACCAATAAAGTAATTACAACAAAGAAAAAGGAGGGAGGGTAAGAGAGGAAAGGGGAAGGGGGGGGGGGGGAAAGTGCACACTTTTTTCTTCTCGTTTTCGCCCCCCACAAAAAAAAAACCCATTCTGACGTTAGTTCTAATTCTTGTGGCGCACCAGCGATTTTTAAAGCTACGGCACGGAATGTGTTCATATAAAATGAACTAACCCTGCGCTTGCCAACGAATAGGTCATACACACAGACAACATTACTGTTAAAAAAAAAGGGGAGGAAAGCATCTAGGAATGATCACTGCTGAACGATCTCCGCCGCCTCCTCTCCCTCCTGCGCCGCCTTCTATCGCGGGAGTCGTTCGACCCTACTGACCTTTCTCGCCTCCGTTTTTCCCTGCGATCTCTCCTATCCCTATCCCTGTCTCTGTCCCTGTCTCTGTCCCGCTCATCGCCGTTGTTGTCGGTGGGATTGTCTCTCTCATCGTCGATGGTGTAACCCATCTGCTGGTACGCTCGTGTCACTTGCATCTGGTAGTGCAACATCCTTTGTTCAGGTGTGTACTGTGTAACACTACTGGCCTGTATGGCTTGGGCTAGCTGCTGAGCCTGGTTATAAGCCTGCCATGTGCCCTGAGCCGACTCCCAATGCATCCCACCCCCACTCGTGACAAGACTGTCCGTCCCTGGGTAATACGTTTGGTTCCCTTTTAAACTATGGTCGTTGTGGGGTGTTCTACGCACACCGGTGCTTATCCACTCCTGATCGAGGGACTGTGGTGTTTTAAGTTGGCACATTCTGTTATATCACACATACAGGGTTGTAGGCGTAGGACTCTATCAAGGAGTTGAGGCCTTGCACATTGAACACAGGTCTCCCTTCTTGCTTCTCCGCGGCAGATCGGATAGCTGACCTTGCGAAAGATGTTGTAATCTGTGCCTGTCCTACCTTCGTGCCGCTTTTCGATACGAGGCTCTGGGCCCCGTCTCGGGTGCTGAACTCCACGAACCCGTACAGGGTCCTCCCCCTCGGGTCCCCACAGATCTTCGCCTTCACCACCTCCCCACACCCCTCTAAGAACAACCCGAACTCCCTTTCCGCTACCATTCCATCAATCCCTACAACGTGTACCGTTCTTTGCACTTCATCACTCATTGTATTTAATTACCCCCCCTTTTTCTTTTTTTTCTCTTCTTTACACCCCTATTGTTGTTGTGTAAGTGTAATATTTTTTAGCATCGGTTAGGGGGATGGGGGAGGCTGTTGTATATATTTAATTTTCTTTTGTAATTTAGAGTAAGGGGGGAGTAGACAAAAAATGCGATGTCACATGCAAACTCCACGCGAGAGCCGCAGGCGACAAAAAAAAAAGAGGGGGACGGGAAGAATCGCTTGGGTGTTGAGGAGAAATGTGCGGGGTGGCTAAAGACTCAATGTGCCTTTCTTTCTGTATGTCCTTACTTTCCCCTTTGTTTCACATTTTTGCGTACGCAAGAAAAAGCAGCAAAAGAAAAGGGAGGGGGAAATATGGAGATTCAAGACTATTCATGAGAGCCACACAACTTGCCAGGCGCAAGGTGGCACTTTTCTCTCCAAAGCCCTTAACCGCGATGACGATGAAGTTCGAGGGGTGAATATATTAAACGCGCACTTTCACACCCCAAGGGGGTGAAACCAAATGGGAGGGGAGGGAGTACTTTTCTTCTCCTTCTCGCTGGTGACCAAGGCATGTCAAGCAAGCCGTAAAGGCACGCACTGGCTGGGCGGTGCCCCCCCACACACCTCCATCACCAACGTAAAGGTCGATCTCTCAGCCTAGCAAGACTTGGAGGCCGCCTGGATGTCGCTGACGGCGAGGGAGATGCCTGAGCCGGAGGCGAGGAGGTAGGAGACGCAGAGGGCGGACTGGGTCTTGTCGCCGCAGACCTGTGCCGCCTTCCCTGCCTCCTCGGTCGCCTTCCCGAAGGAGGCCACCGCCTTCGACACGTCGACGGAGCACTGCTGCGTCGCCCCGCCGCAGTCCCCGACAGCCGCGCTGATCTGCGCGCTCGCGGACCCCAGCCCAGACACCATCTTCCCGATGTCCTCAGCGCAGGCCCCGGAGCTCCCCTCCGCCCCGCAGTCCGCCACCGCCGCGTTCACGGCGAGGCCCCCGTTCACCAGCCCGAAGGCGGCCATCGCCACGTCCATGATGCAGTTCATGTTGAAGTTCTTCAAATCCGCCACCTTCTTCTCCGCCACGGTCGCGCAGCTCCCCTTCGCCGCCTGCACCTGGCTCGCCGCGAGCGCCACCTTCGACCCAGCCGCCAGCACATCCGACGCGCACAGGGCCCTCGACGCGTTCTGCCTGCACGACTGCTCAGCCTTCCCCGCATCCTGCACAGCCTTCCCGAGGGACGACACCGCCTGCGACACGTCCACCGCGCACTGGTTCCCCTCGCCCCCGCAGTCCCCCACCGCCATCGAGATGTACGCGCTCGTGCTCCCCAGACCAGACACCACCTTCCCGATGTCCGCGGTGCACTGCCCCTTCTTCCCCGCATCCCCGCACGAGGACACAGCGCTGTTGATCCCCAGACCAGCGTCGATCAGCCCGTAAGCCCCCATCCCCACGTCCATCAGGCAGCTCATCTCCATCTGCAGAGACGCCACAACAGGCAGCATCGCAAGCATCACAGCGGAACGCGTCATTGTTTTGATTGACTGTTAACGGCTATCCTGAAGTGACTGGAATCTGAATGAGAAAACTTATCCTCATTTCTCGGAAGCAATGAACACTGCAAAGAGTCTATGAAGTTCATTGGCAAACACTGAGGCCTCAGCGTGCCTGCTAATGTGGATTAAAGGTTGGGAACTCTCAGTAAAGGACAAATATCATGTCGGACAGAATTACCAATGGAATGCCACTCCGTGTGAATTGCTCAGCACGCACTAAAATTATCACACTCTGCCAACATCCTATGAGGCGAGCACACGCAAGGACTAGGTATAACATTCCTAGTATGGTGACAACGGGTTTGAGCATTTCTCAGGTAGAGGGGTCGGTTCCGTGCCGCCGGGGTTATAAAGCGGCATGAACTTCGGGAAGGGGTGCGCCTCGGTGTTCAAAACCCAGCAGTCAAGATCGAGAGCACTGTCGTCAGCGAACAGAAGGTACAAATACTTCAGTGTCTCCCCTGTGAAGAAGGTGTCCATGTGCCCGGTGTGCCTTGGCTTCGTTGTGCCCACCTCAGCGATCTCGGAGTAACCACTCACTTCACAAGATGGGCAAACCTTGCAGTGCTTTTCAATACTCTGGTAGATCTTCCACCCCCACTCCCTGTACACCTCCTTCCGTGTTACGCGCCACAAGTAGAACAAGGATTCTATTGTCTCAGGACGAAGCCCATAATTTGTTCTCCCCAACGACTTCTTCCCATTGTACATGCTTACCGTGTCAGGGCTGAGACCTGATGCTGTGTCAAGGTACAAGTGGGCACAGAACTCACCGATGGACTCAGCCACTTCCAAGTGTCTCTGTGCCGTGAGAGGGTCATCAAGGTACTCTGACCCCAACGCAAGCATCCCAGGCACGAAGCACGACAGGTGCTCGAAAGCCGAGTCCGACGTCGACACACCTTCACCAGCAAAGGAACCTTCTACAATATAAGACTGAGTGGTGTTGCCCACCTTCTTCACCAAGTGGTTGATGATGCCCTCTGCAGCTTCGATGTACATGTCTTTGTACACACCTTCGTTCTGCCCTGTGAGGAGGTGCAGCTTCAGGAGGTACTCATAGTAGGAGTCGGAGTAAGACCCAGTGTTCACAGTTCCGGAGAAGTGGTTCCCGTCAAACGTGTTTCCCAGCAAGCCGTGCTTCGTGTCTCTGTGGAAAACCTCGAACACCCTCATTGCGTCCGTGTCGTAGGTGTGGTTGCCAGAAGCATGCGAAAGGTACCTGTACTCAAGCTGCACGGAGCCGGCCTCGGCGAGGAAGGTACCGTAGCCATAATTGGCGGTATTAGCTTTTGGGTTCCAGGCATGCTGGGGGACACCGCCATGCTTAGAGAGGACCTCTTTGCTGTAGGCGGGGATCATGGCGTTGCCCACTTGAACGGCTTTGGAAAGGATACGAACGTCGCCGGAGAGGGCGTAGGCTGAGAGCAGCCCGCCGAGTACGCGGATGGTTGTCTCAAACAGGGCTACGTTGCCAGGAGGGTTGAAGTCGAAGTGCTCGACTAAATGGTCAACAGCTTCCCTGAATTCCTGACGGCAGCCGCTGATGTACAAGGTGTCAAGGGAGTCCACAAGGGTGACCATCTGCTTGTTGGTGTTGTCCCAGTACACTGGCTTGTTGTGCACGGGTTCCAGCTCGTCGGCGCCCATAGCGTACTTCTTGTAAGCACCCCAAACAGAACGCAGTGTCTTGGCCACAGCCGCCGCACGTCGATTAGGCGGGCTTTTTAACTCCTCAAGCGGGAACTGATGAGAGGTCTGCTTCTGTCTTGCTTCTTCAAGCTTCTTTTCTAGTGAAGCTACCATGTGCTCCAGACTGGCGATCTCAGCACGAGTCGACACTTCTTTCGTCTTCGCCTCGCTCTCGATAGAAGCTTCTTTCTCTTTAAGAGCGGATATTTCGTTCCTCTGCAAAGCCACAATCCTGCTTGCTGCCATTCCTTCGTCCGCTTTACCTTCAAGCCTCTTGAGTGACAGTATTGTGAAGTACACGAAGCCTGCAGCAAAGATGA
Source organism: Diplonema japonicum (assembly GCA_964019335.1). NCBI lineage: Eukaryota > Euglenozoa > Diplonemea > Diplonemida > Diplonemidae > Diplonema > Diplonema japonicum. The sequence continues at coordinate 479,362 of OZ025666.1, read as the reverse complement.
CCTTCATGTAGTCCACATAGCTCCCCAGCTTTCGCGGCTTGTTCTTCAGCATGGTATTACTTCTGCGTGTGATAACTAAGAGCGAATTGAAAATAAAATAAAAACTACGCACAAAAAGAAAGAGATGAAATTTCTTTAAAATAAAAGACGCGCACTTCCATCCTGACCGGGTCAGAATACAAAGTTTCCAAGGCATACGGAGATCTATAACATCGAACAAATAGATAATATTATTTAACCATCTACCAACGGACCATTTTTGCCCACCAGGGGGTAAATTTTCAAAACTTCAAAAAAAAAAAACTATTCTAGCGCAACGCTGGGGCTATATGCCCCCGGAAATGCCTCCAGATGTCCCAATTCTAGAGAGAGGGTGCCCACAGCAGGGCCCACCCCCACAACATTGTCAAAAATATCGTTCCCGAAGTGCTCGAGAGGGGGTACAAAAAACAAGTCAAAAAAAATCGACTGTAAAATTCTATAAAAAGCTATTTAAGGCCTTCTTGACGCGGTTCGTACGTGCCCCAGGGCTGGGGGACTTCTTTTTTGACCCCGAGAGGGGTTTCTGGGGGGTATCCCCGGCAAGGTGGTAGTATTTGAAGCCCGGAGTCACGCAAAGTTGTACCAAGCAGGCTGAACACTGAAATAGGGGTCTTTTCGACTTGCAATGCTTGCACCACACGTTGCGGGGAAATGGTCCCAGAAGGTACTGTCGCGTCGCATTGGGGCCTCAGGGCACTCGTTCTGTGTTTCGAGGCATGGTATTGGGGCAGCCTGCTCTGTAGTTGACTTTAGCTGTTGTTTGGGCAGCCTCCCTAGTAGCCCTTCGATGACTGCCTCTTTGAAAGGCGTGAATCCACTGTCGTTCATACTCAGGGTGTTGGGGGGCAATGCTTCTTTCCAAACAAGCCGGGCATTTGCCAGAGACTTATCTAACAAGTACGAAAATACTTTCAGGGGCCACTTCGAAGTCATAAGGGTTTGCCACATTGTTCGGAGTTATGACCCGAATAACGTTTGGGACGAGCATTTGGGAGAATATATGGTATGGCGTTGAGCCTTTGATGTCAAAACAGGGTCCACAAGGATTCCGATCTTCACGAAACCGGATGCCTTCCAACTGCTCCGGCTTTGCCGTCCAATCACCCTGCTGTGACTCGGAATCGGTCGAATTCGAATCAGAATCACTGTTCGTATCAAAATTGCATAATAGGGATGAGCCATCAGTGCTACCATCACTCATAATGTCCTCTTCCGGCCTCTTTCTGGGTGCCCTTTTTTGAAGTGATTTTTAAGGGTAAATTTGGGCTGGCGTTCTTTTTTATTTTTTCATTTTTTTGCAAAGTTAGGGCAGCATTTAGTTTATATTTTTCATATTTTCCGCGCAGGACCCCGGATGCGAGAAGCGTCCGGGCTGTATTGCATTGAAAGCCCTTTGCGCAAAAGATTTTTTTTCAAATCGTCTCTGTAAAGACGCTCGTTGGTAGATGGTTAAAACAAAAAAAACGAAACAAAAAAAACGGTGAGAGAGCAAGAGTAGGAAATCACCATCAACACGGTGCAGAGCAAGCTGCTACGTTCGCTGACAAGAGATGAACGAAGGATGCAAAAGGATACACTGTCACGCCACACACACAAATTTCTTCTTGTCGCATGTGCTGTTCTTTATTTAGCACGACTTGGAGGCCGCCTGGATGTCGCTGACGGCGAGGGAGATGCCTGAGCCGGAGGCGAGGAGGTAGGAGACGCAGAGGGCGGACTGGGTCTTGTCGCCGCAGACCTGTGCCGCCTTCCCTGCCTCCTCGGTCGCCTTCCCGAAGGAGGCCACCGCCTTCGACACGTCGACGGAGCACTGCTGCGTCGCCCCGCCGCAGTCCCCGACAGCCGCGCTGATCTGCGCGCTCGCGGACCCCAGCCCAGACACCATCTTCCCGATGTCCTCAGCGCAGGCCCCGGAGCTCCCCTCCGCCCCGCAGTCCGCCACCGCCGCGTTCACGGCGAGGCCCCCGTTCACCAGCCCGAAGGCGGCCATCGCCACGTCCATGATGCAGTTCATGTTGAAGTTCTTCAAATCCGCCACCTTCTTCTCCGCCACGGTCGCGCAGCTCCCCTTCGCCGCCTGCACCTGGCTCGCCGCGAGCGCCACCTTCGACCCAGCCGCCAGCACATCCGACGCGCACAGGGCCCTCGACGCGTTCTGCCTGCACGACTGCTCAGCCTTCCCCGCATCCTGCACAGCCTTCCCGAGGGACGACACCGCCTGCGACACGTCCACCGCGCACTGGTTCCCCTCGCCCCCGCAGTCCCCCACCGCCATCGAGATGTACGCGCTCGTGCTCCCCAGACCAGACACCACCTTCCCGATGTCCGCGGTGCACTGCCCCTTCTTCCCCGCATCCCCGCACGAGGACACAGCGCTGTTGATCCCCAGACCAGCGTCGATCAGCCCGTAAGCCCCCATCCCCACGTCCATCAGGCAGCTCATCTCCATCTGCAGAGACGCCACAACAGGCAGCATCGCAAGCATCACAGCGGAACGCGTCATTTTGATAAAATGGTTTCCTTTGTTTGTTGATATCTTCGATTGAAAGTTAATAATGGCAAATGGCAGAACAAGATACGCAGAAGACACGACCATGCTCTCCAACGTCAAATGATTGATCTACAGCTAAGTAGAACTAGGAAACTTGAACCAGGCTTATCCTGCAGAGGGTCAAGTCGAACAAAGCTAACTCCTTTGCATAATAACAACTCACTTACACTACTGTTATCTTGGTCAAGAAAAAGAAAGTGTTCGTATGGGCAATTCAAGTGGGCCCACCTTCCATGCTGCAAAAACTAGCAGCGCGTGAAAAATCTGTTGAAATAATGCTAAATTTGTGTTCGCTTAGAAAAGGTGTTCTTAAAAATTAAACTCTTCATGGCTGCACTTGCTTTCAGTAGACTCCCGTCACCCTGACTGCTTTACCGGTGCAATGCTCTTCTCTACCTATTATTGTGCTAGTGGTTCATAACCTTTGCACATTTTTCAGGTAGAGAACGTGGCGTCCCGTTGAAGCTGTTCGGCATGAACTTCGGGAAGGGGTGCGCCTCGGTGCTCAAAACCCAACAGTCAAGATCGAGAGCACTGTCGTCAGCGAACAGAAGGTACAAATACTTCAGTGTCTCCCCTGTGAAGAAGGTGTCCATGTGCCCGGTGTGCCTTGGCTTCGCTGCCTTTACGTCGGCAACTTCGGAGTAACCACTCACTTCACAAGATGGGCAAACCTTGCAGTGTTTCTCAATGCTCTGGTAGATCTTCCACCCCCACTCCCTGTACACCTCCTTCCGTGTCACGCGCCACAAGTAGAACAGGGATTCTATTGTCTCAGGACGAAGCCCGTAGTTAGTCCGCATGTATGACTTCCTACCAGAACTCATGCTCACCACATCCGGGCTGAGCCCTGTCGCTGTGTCAAGGTACAAATGGGCACAGAACTCAGCAATGGACTCCGCCGCCTGCAAGTGTTTCTTCGCCATGTCCGAGTCGTTGAGGTACTGCGACCCCAACGCAAGCATCCCAGGCACGAAGCACGATAGGTGCTCGAAAGTCGTATCCGATGTCGACACACCACGATTCGTGAGTACCGCTGAAACGACGTAAGACTGTGTGGAGTCGCCTACCTTCTTCGTGAGGTGGTTGATGATGGCCTCGGAGGCTTGTACGTACATGTCCTTGAACATATCTTCGTTCTGCCCTGTGAGGAGGTGCAGCTTCAGGAGGTACTCATAGTAGGAGTCGGAGTAAGACCCAGTACTCGCCGTGCCCGAGAAGCGGCTCCCGTCGAAGGTGTTCCCCAGCAGCCCGTGCTTTGTGTCTCTGCGGAATATATCGAACACCCTCATGGCATCTGTGTCGTACTTCATGTTGCCAGTAGCACGCGAAAGGTACCTGTACTCAAGCTGCACGGAGCCGGCCTCGGCGAGGAAGGTGCCGTAGCCGCGGTCCGCCTTTCGGGTTTTTGGGTTCCAGACGTGCAGGGGAACTCCACCGTACCTAGAGAGGACCTCTTTGCTGTAGGCGGGGATCATGGAATTGCCAACTTGAACGGCTTTGGAAAGGATGCGAGCGTCGCCGGAGAGGGCGTAGGCTGAGAGCAGCCCGCCGAGGACGCGGATGGCTGTCTCAAACAGGGCTACGTTGCCAGATGGAGTGAAGTTGAAATGCTCGGCAAGGTAGTCGACAGCTTCATTGAACTCGCTGATACATCCTGCAAGGTACAAGGTGTCAAGGGTGTCGACCAATGTGACCATCTGTTTGTTGCTTCTGTCCCAGTACACTGGCTTGTTGTTCACGGGTTCCAGCTCGTCGGCGCCCATAGCGTGTTTCTTGTAAGCACCCCAAACAGAACGCAGTGTCTTGACGACTGCAGCGGCGCGGTCCTTGGTGGCATGCTGTGTCTGTGTTTCCCTGACCGTGGGTGACGGTGGGCTGTTTGTTTTTTCAGGTTCTTTATCATGTTCTTTATCAGTGGGTTTCAACACTGCTTGCTCAGCCATGCGGAGGGCTTGCACCTTTAGCTTGCGAATCTCTTCCTTTTGCTCTGCGATGACCTGAGCAGCGTCGGCTCGCTCTTGCTGTCTGTCGTGTAACAACATCAGCACCTGGACCACAAAGCCGAAGAAAATCAATGTTTGAAAAATGGGTATTTGGCCGCAAGCCCGGCGAGGCCGATTTTTCAACATGTTGGGTTGTCTGGCCTCTGTTGAGATAAAATAGTAAAAACAAGAGAATGCGTAAAAAAAAAAAGAGACGGGAAATAATGGGAATAAAAAAAAGGGGGGGTAAAAACAAGATAGGGAGGCAAATGGCAGCATAGGACCAAGAACTATGCAGCTCGGAGGGGGAGGGCGGCAAGGCACTTTAGAAGGAGCCGCCAGCACAGGGAGGGAGAAGTCTATATAGTTTTTTTTTTCTCTTTTCTTTTCTCTGTTTTCGTATTTATTTTATTTTATTTTTCACCTCGGCTTTAGACACCGAGAGAATGTTCGCTAAGGGGATGGTGAGCTACACCAATTTCTTTTTTTTTTCTTCTTCCTTTTCTGATTGTCACAAAAATTTTATCTTTTCAAAAAAGATAATTTTATAACAAATACGCAACTTTTGTGCCGAGCAAAAACCCTCACAGCTTTCTGCGACAACAAAAAACATATAGTCATAAAGAATCTCTTTTTTTTTTTTTTCCTTTTTTTTTTTCCCTTTTCTTAAATTTCTACGAGTCACCGTCCGCTACTAACCTCTTTCTAGGCAACCCACACAAGGGCAGGCTGTTTTTCAAACAGCTCCGTATATATAATCTGCTATGGCCCCCTATCGGGGGGAGGGATCCATGAGAACGGTTATCGTAAATAAGCTGTGATAGAGTCAGGAGACAGGATGAACACTCCTCGAAAGAAGTCGATCGTTGCCCGGCAGCTGCTGCAAAATTCTATATCATCTGAGAAAAAAAAAAATAGAAGGGAGTAACAACACAAAAAAAAAAAAAAATAGCAAGTACAACGTCCTGAGTGGCAAATCATAGACTCCGACAGGCAGAACAGTAACAAAAGAAGAAAGAGAAGCTGAGGTGGTAGTAGTAAGAACACTTCAAGGAAGGGTTCAGAGGTGTGATGGAGGGCACTTCGCTGGCAAAGAATGTGCCTCCGTGTTATTAGAATTCAAAGGCATGAACTTCGGGAAGGGGTGCGCCTCGGTGTTCAAAACCCAACAGTCAAGATCGAGAGCACTGTCGTCAGTGAACAGAAGGTACAAATACTTCAGTGTCTCCCCTGTGAAAAAGGATTCCATGTGCCCGGTGTGCCTTGGCTTCGCTGCCTTTACGTCGGCAACTTCGGAGTAACCACTCATTTCACAAGCCGGGCAAACCTTGCAGTTTCGTTCGATGCTCTGGTAGATCTTCCACCCCCACTCCCTGTACACCTCCTTCCGTGTCACGCGCCACAAGTAGAACAGGGATTCTATTGTTTCAGGACGAAGCCCGTAGTTTCCTTTAACAACATTCTTCTTTCCAGATCGCATGCTCACCACATCCGGGCTGAGCCCTGTCGCTGTGTCAAGGTACAAATGGACACAGAACTCAGCAATGGACTCCGCCGCCTGCAAGTGTTTCTTCGCCATGTCCGAGTCGTTGAGGTACTGCGACCCCAACGCAAGCATCCCAGGCACGAAGCACGACAGGTGCTCGAAGTTCTTGCTCATCACAGGCGTCGTGATGTTGGCCTTCGACTGCACGATATAACCTTGCTTGATGTACGACTGAGTGGTGTTGCCCACCTTCTTCACCAAGTGGTTGATGATGCCCTCTGCAGCTTCGATGTACATGTCTTTGTACACACCTTCGTTCTGCCCTGTGAGGAGGTGCAGCTTCAGGAGGTACTCATAGTAGGAGTCGGAGAAGGCACCTGTGCTCACAGTGCCTGTGAAGTGCTTCCCGTCGAACTTGTTTCCCAACAACCCGTTTCGAGTGTCTCTGCGGAAGACCTCGAACACCCTCATTGCGTCCGTGTCGTAGGTGTGGTTGCCCGTCAGATGCGAGAGGTACCTGTACTCAAGCTGCACGGAGCCGGATTCGGCAAGGAGGGGACCAAAACCTTTGTTTGATTTATGGGTTTTAGGGTTCCAGTACTGGTGTGGGACACCGCCTTGTTTAGAGAGGACCTCCTTGCTGTAGGCGGGGATCATGGAATTGCCTACTTGAACGGCTTTGGAAAGGATACGAGCGTCGCCGGAGAGGGCGTAGGCTGAGAGCAGCCCGCCAAGGACACGGATAGTTGTCTCAAACAGGGCGATGTTCTCAGAAGGGTTGAAGTTGAAGTGATTGGCAAGGTAGTCGACAGCTTCGTTGAACTCGTCATGGCAGCCTGTGATGTACAAGGTGTCAAGGGAGTCCACAAGGGTGACCATCTGCTTGTTGGCGCTGTCCCAGTTTACGGGTTTGTTGCTGAGAGAGTCGAGTTCGTCGGCGCCCATAGCGTGTTTCTTGTAAGCACCCCAAACAGAACGCAGTGTCTTGACGACTGCAGTGGTTCTCACGGTGCTGGTAGACTGTTCTGGTTGGTAGATTTTGTTGTTCGCTTCGAGCTTTTTCTGAGCTGCGGCAAGTGTGTCGAGCAGGTCAAGTTCCGCTTGGCGAGCGGATTCCCGCACCTGTTCCATAGCAAGGCTGCTCGAGGTCAGCGACGCAATAACCTCCTTCTGTCTCGCGATGATCACCTTTGCGTTGATGTTGTCTTGTTTCTTAGCATGCTGCGCCATAATCATGTGAGCCCCGAACCCCGCAACAAGAAACACACCAACAGCGCATTGCACAAAGCTCAGGTACTTCTCTGTGAACTTCCGGCTTTGTCTTGATTTCAACATTTATAATGGGAGTGGAAACCTTTTGATATACTTGACAGAAGCTTGAGGAAAAAAAAAAAAAAAAAAAAAAGAAACACTTCTTTCCGCGTTCAAGCTGTGATCGTTTTCTCCTGAAGCTCTTTTGATGAAGAAGTGAAGTACCCAGTCCCGCCGAAGAAGACCCGGTCTTTGTTTTTCAGCATTTCCAAGCGTTCTACCAGAACAGGGTGGATTTTGAAATCTGACATGGCGGCGATGGCCTCTGTGATCTCCTCCATCACAGCCTTGTTGGGCTGCCGGCCTGGCCACTTTACGTCGCCAGACTTCAGGTTATGGAGGTGGAGGGCAACCTCGGCAGACATGCGGGTAACGTCGGCCTCAATGAAGGAGAGCTCTTCTGCAAGCTTCTCAATGACTGCGTCAGGTGGAGCCCCCCCGTTGCTCAACATCGCTGGTTGAGACACGAAATTCACAAGCGCCTTTTTTTTTTTTTTTTTTCTTTTTTTTTTTTTTTTATTATATACCTGAGCAGCAAGTAACGGGAGCAACCAATCTCGTTGGTGAGCGTCTCGTACCTTTTCCCATGATGACATCTGTACAAAAAAAAAAAATTAAAAAAAAGTTGGGGGAGGCTTTGCATACAATCTGATCCAAATTTCTTTTCCCTTCATGTATTTCCCTCAATTCGATATAATGCGTCGGCCAGTCCGTCCCGCTGCCCTTCATCGAAAATTCTCTTAATTTTGCGAACAATTTGTCTCGTGCGACTTCGCTGTACAGCATTGCGGTTAGAACGGCGAGGCCGATGAGGGATTTCACTAAACGCACGTCTTTCCAGATGAGAACTTGCCACCTTTCCCTCCGTTCTGACAGGTTGTCGTGTTCTTCAAAGATGTTGAGGTAATATCTGAGCCAGTTCTTGCCTCCCCTCCACTGTTCTTTCCATTTCTTCTCTCCCTTGAGCTCTTCTTCAATCTCTTCATCACTGAACTCATACCTGTCTTGCCACCTTTGTCTCTCCCTCATCTCCTCAAGATCCGGCTCTTCACCAGGTGCTGCCTTTGCTGCGCACCAACGTTTCTCCCCTTTGACCACTACTCGTAATAATCCCCGCCGCATTTTTTTCTTTTTCTGTACGGAAAATAGGAGGGGGAAAAAAAAAACAGATTTTTAATAACCATACAGAAAAAAAAAGAGAAAAAAAAAAACGGCAATTAAAAAAGGGAAATAAGGGGGGGACAACAAAAAAAGACATCATTATGAAACACATGAAAAAGAAGATGAGGGGAGGGGGGGATGGATATGCCGGGAACATAAATACAGTTTCTTCTGATAAAAAAGGGAGAGGGGGGGGTGCTAAAATCGTGGTAGTTTTTTTGTCAAAATGTTCTTCAGGGGGGGGAAGAAAATGCACACTAATGAGGAATGGTTTCTTTAAAAAAAGATTTTTCCAATCTCACCCCCCCCCCCCCCCCCCTCCCCCCACCCCCTATTTCATTTTCTTCTCAATGCCGTTACACTACATAGAAAATAAGAAAAAAAAATAAAAAAGAGAAAGAAAAAAAAAACCCCTTCACGCTCTATCTATGACCTCAGCCCTTGCTGCGCCTTCTCCCGCGCGATGATGTCACTAGCGTTGGCACCAACACCCTCACCTGTTTTTTTTTTTTTTTTTTTTTTTTTTTTTCCCCCATCTTTCATACCATGCTCAGAGGGCACGTAAAGCTTGTAGTCGGGGTGGGAGACCTTTACATCCTTCATGACGTCGAGGTACCTAGAAAAGTGTTTACAATTTTATTTACAATTATTCCCCATGTCAAACACCTGTTGTACCCAAAAGGCCTGGGGCCTTCCCTCTTCTCCTTGTTCCACATTTCAAGCTTGAGCCTCCAATCAGGATCATCGATATCAGTGTACACACTGAGCTTACCAGGAAGAGGGACCCTGTTCGGCGAGTGTGTCCGTTCGATGTAGTACCCTAGCGTGTTGATAGCTGGCCCCACAACGAAGAAGATAAGGAGACACTTCACAACGAGGTTGTAGTTGGTAAAGGCACCATGGTTCCACATGTCGTGGGGGGCGTCCCAGTGCACCCTGTGTGGGGAGTACATGGGCTCCAGCGCCATGACCGTCTTCGTCCTCTGGAAGAATCTGCCGAGACCCTTTGTGGGCGCCACCGCACCCTTCGACCCCGCCCAGCTATGCAGCACCCTCGATGGCCTCACCGTCATCTTAACCCTCTGTGGCGGACTACGGGGGAGAATGTTGTGAACGAAAAGAAAATAGAAAGCTGCAATTTAAGTAATTTGTAAAAACCCCACCCCTCTCCCCTACTTTTCTTTCTGACCACGTAGAAACGGATCAAGTCGTGTTGTCTTCGGTGCTGTACTGCGTGACCAACTTCTGAATGTCGGCTGTGGACGGGAAGCTGAGGCGTGAATCGTTCAAGGAACCCTGTTTTTTTTTTTTTTTTTTTTTTTTTTTCTTCTCCTTCTCCAAACCCTTAGTGTCATCAACCGGATACGGTCCCGCCGCTGAACAGCGCGATCCTTTAACCGGGACTCGTTGCCTGCGAGGAATAGTTGCGCGTCTTCATGAGGAAGGACGAAGATCTCAGCGTACTCAAGCACCTCTACAGTAGCAATCTGCGGGCCTCCTAGAATGACCGAGACTTCGCCCCAAAAGTCACCAGGGCCAAGTCGTTCCACCTCAAGGCCATTGAGCGTCGCACGAGCTGTCCCACGTACTATGAAGAATATCCCTTCAGGCTCCACATCGCCTCTCTCCACCAAAATATCACCAGGCGCTTCAAAACGTTCCTCCAGCTTGGACACCAACGATGTTATGAATGGTACATTGCTGCTCCGCAGCTCCGGGACGAGCTCCACAAGGTTTTTGTTCACATGGAATGACAACTCCTTCCAGAGCATGCCAGGGAGCTCATGTGAAAGGAAGGCAAACTGCCCCTGCTCTGCTTGCTTTGTCTGGATATACAGTCTCCTGTAGTACCGTAGAATCTCTTCCCCCAAATCCTCCGGGAGGTGTAGGTACGTGATCGTTTCAGATATCTCCTCCATTTTGTTGAAATGGGTAGTGGACACCGTACCTAGGATGCTGATCAGCTTCTGCACGTATGCAATCACACTCGCGAACACTGCAACACCGGTGATGTTTATCAGCAGCAGTGCCACGTGTTGTGTATCTGTACCCGGCCACCCTGCCCCGTAACCAGAGAACCCCCTCAGCGCCCAATGGAATGCAATCACTACCTTTTCTGTGAGCGGTATTTCATCCCACTGCCGTGATGGCTCCCCGCACGCTCGCCCGAAGAGGTACATTGAGATGACATCAGACCCATTAGATTCCATCTTTCCAAACATGACCCCCCACACACAGCCCATCCACAGCAGGTAGTAGCACAGGAGTAGTAGAAACACGCAGATTTCGATCACCACAGGATGTCCGTATGAAAAGTCTTCAATCAGTTCCTCCACAAGACTCTTGAACCTCAGTAGGTTAAGGCACCTGTTCGCGCGCAGCCATTTTTTCTCCAGCAACACGACAGGGTTCCAGATGGCCCAGACAAGCTCCCATGGGAAGCATGCTATGACATCCATCGTGAACCAGTTGTGAAGGTAGTGCGAGGCAATGGCGACACGATCCGTCACCTTCTGTCCCTGGTCGGAGTACGGTCTGCGGAAGGTGTTCCACAGTTCGATCCAATAAACCACATCGAAGCAGTAGTCGAGGCAGAATAGGGCAAGCGTCACCTCGCTTTCTGCTTCGCTTTCAACGGTGCTGAACACGACTCTGGCGGGGATTCTGGCACAGTTGTACAGCAGCACTATCGCACGCAACATCTTCCAAGCAAGGCTTTGGCTGTTCGCACGTACATTAGGCGTGTTGACGCGCGTGGTTTCATAGCTCTGTGCCTTGGGCCGCGAAATGTCCAGGTTGCTTTGTATAATCTGTCTTGATTGTATCCAGTCAAACGAAAGCAGTGGTGGTGGCTTGACAGCTTCAAGCAAGGTAGAGATTTCTTGACACCCTCCCGCCACTACCCGCACCCCAAGTGTTCCCAGCTCCGTCACAGACATGCGGTACTCCATTGGCCGTAGTTTCAAAGAGTGCGTCCGAAGCACACAGTCGATCTCCTCCACCCCGAGAGTTAGCGCTGTCCCCCCCATGAAGTCGTTGTTCCCTATAAGGTCTTCGTCGTAAACACTGAATTCGATGAGCATGGCACGCGTGACATCTTCCTTCAAGGGAAACACGAACATGAGGCCTGACCAGTCTTCGTTGTTGAAGACACCTTGCCACTTGGGGGTCCTGTTGGCGTACACTGTGGTGCTCCGCTGGTGCTGTCCGTTGAAGGTGACCACCACGTAGGGGTCGCTGGACGTGATGTCAGCCACGCAGAGGTCGTTCCCGTTGTCTAGGATCACAACGAGCTGCTTCTCTTCCTTGAACACAGGTGGAGGGATGGAGAAAACCTCCATGGAGTTCCTTCGTCTGCTCATCGTCGATGCAGCTTCTAAGGATTTCCGCATCCCACGCTTGGTGCGGTTCCTCGGGATCATGAGGTTCTGCGTGGAACCGAAAATGCTGCCTGCGAAGCTCCCTTCCTGCACCTCTTGTCGTATCAAGTAGTCCCCACTCCGCGTCAGCTCAATCTTAATGTTCCTTGTGTTGCAAGCTATGCCCTCCGTTACCGCGCTGTGGATCTCAAGCGTCCACCCATCATGCTCGATGTCCAGACTGTTCTGGAACATAAGCTTGGCTTTATGGTAGTCCTTCTCCGACATAGCGTTTATCCCCAATGTGTAGTACTTGTCAGTTTTGTTTTTTGCATCGAGCTGCACGATCCCAGTAATGTTGAGCACGCCTTTGGACATCAGAACGGTGCCTTCAGGGCATAGCATCCGCCACCACACATCAGGGACCACGTCCTTGAAAACAGCTTCGCCTACGATAGCCATACTGCACTGAAGAGCCATGCCTGCAAGGGCTTCGGACTTTGCGATGACATCGCCGACAATGCAGTTGGCTGTGAAGTTCGTGAACACGAAGGAGCCCTCGCAGGCAGAGTCGTATGACAGGCCCATGCTGCCGTCAGTGATACTCACTGTCTGCCGTATGCCCAATGCTGTGCTCAAGCAAAGCCTCTTTGAGTTCTGGCACGACCACTGAGCCGCAAGCTGGTCGCCAGCTAGATTCATGATCCCTCCATGTGCATTCATGTTCTCATAAAAAGACGTCAGTATTAGCTCTGTGTTTTCTTCAGATTCATCGTGTGATCCCCTGCGAAAGACCAGATATGACATATACACCTTGACGAGTGCGTTCGTGTGCAGCTGAGGGGCCTCCGAAGGGAACGCCAACGGAGGGAGTTCTGGAACGGGGGTTCTGCTCATTGGCAGCTTTTTAGTTGTCGGGCTGCTCACCCTGATCGGCGACAGCAGAGAATCCAAGTCGTTCGCACGTGGCTGTCTCGTCACCTCCATGGCCACCTTCGTCTCATAAGGCATCCCGTCGCCATACCTGCTGTAGTACACCACAATGCCTTCCATCACCGACTTCATGATCGAATCTTCAGGGTTCCTACGGCAGTAGGTGCTCAGGGTGCTCAGACCTTTTGATATTTTACCCTTTTCCACATCTTCCCACGCAATAGCAAGGGTGGAATCGGTGATGTTGCTGTCTCGCGCATGGGACACAGTGAGCACGGTAATGGACCTGCTGCAGCCGCCAGCGGTGACAGAGAGCCTGTCGACCTCTCTGAAGCAGAACGACGACGACACTGGAAGGTACTCCGTCTGCTCGATCACCACACCGAGTTTGTAGACGTGTGCCAGCCGTTGCAAGCTTGCCGCGATTTCCACTGTGCAGCCTGTCAGGGTCCGGTGCCGCATGGCTTCGGTGCCCCCATTCCCACAGATAACCGGCCCGTTGCTCACCCCGCAGCTGAAGCTGAGTGTCGTCATTGATGAGAAGCTCTGCCTCTGCATTGTGCTGACAGACCGCGCCAAACTGAGCGCCGTCTCGCAGGCTAAAGTGACGGAAGACACAGGAGCTAGCGAGGGGCAGGTCCCAAAAGATATGATGACTACCTCGCCCAGCACATACTCCACCGAGCCGCCCCAACATAGTACTACCTTGCTAACAGCACTGATCCATGATGACAGGAGATGTCCGAAGCTGTCTAACTCATCTTCAGTGAACGGTGGCGACACAGAAAGCTTGCCGCGTAGGATGCTGACATTTGCCAACACGCCAAGCCCTAGCTGCAGCTTCAACAGCTTGGTGTTTGCAGGGCTTCTTGCATATGAGGAGATGTCTGTTCTGGTACCTGCGTCGTCAGCCTTGTGCACCACGGATGCTGGCAAATAAGTACTATACACCCGAATGGTTTCAGTCAGCTGCGCGAATTCCTCCTGAAGGCAACGGAACTCTTTCCAAAACGACAGCGACTCCACATGGAAAGTCAAGCCATCTAATGACATGCTTGAGACAAGCTTGAAGTCATCAGACAGCTTGTCCAGAGGCTCGAAGGTTTTTCTCAAGGAAATCTTCAACAGCAATGCAAGCACCGCAGCCATCACAATGATAAGACCGAACCCAACACCCACACCTGTGTCGAAGATGTCTTGCGCCTCGCTCGATGCGTGTTGCCCCTTACCTTGCAGGGTAGAAGTCGGGACCAGCAACAATACAGCCCAATGCTCCATCCCTGGGACGTTTAAATACTTAGCTGAAGACAGGAATGGCTCCTGAGAGGCGTAGATGCTGCACACACAATCGTCTCTGCACATTTTCAATTGCCGCACACCACGAGACAATGAGTCACGCAGCCCTGTGGGAGTGCATGCCATAGTTCGCGACATGACTCTGCCGGTAGTATCAACAATGATGGTCCCTGCAGAGGAGTCGATGATGGCAGCGGTGGCCCGCGGGATGCGCGAGACACTGGTTTGGAGAGCAGAAATGAAAACCGTCAAAGGCACCGCCACCACGTGCAGCACCTTTGCAGACTCGTATTGGTAAACAGAAACCGCGGGCAGGAAGTACCCTTGTCCGACATCGTCCCAAAACACGCTCTGCCACCTGTCGCTGGGAGTGGCACTTATCACTGCCATGTACCAAGGCTGCAAGACGAGAAGCGAACCACTGTGTGGGGAAGTGAGGAGCGCAGTATGATTAAAGGAATGACTGCTTCTAGTGTGCTGTTTCACAACGTAGTCGGTTGCATAGCTTGAGAGGCTCCAGTTGAAACTGTTGGAGTCAGACGACAAGGAGAGATACTCAAACCCAGAAGTGTACGCCTGCAATGGGGAACATGCCGAGGAAGGACGACAAGCTTGCATAGTATCCGTATCCTGCCCATTACATATTCGGTACATACTGTTTAGAACTTCGCTGTAAATGAGGACGACATTCCACTGCGCGATAGTGGAGGGGAGAAGATCGGCTTGGCATCCTGTTTTGCGGAAGGCCGCGAGGTAGTTCCGTCCAGACTCAAACCCTTCAGGAAGCGACGTAACATAAGAAGCGACTGGGTAAGGTATCGCCAACACTGACTTCATTAAAACGGTTGGAAATAGACTAGGGAGGGAGCAAGAAGGACACCAAATAACATCTTGCAATGGGGATGCTTCCACGATAAGACGGGGGTAAGTAAGCAGTCCCTCGATACCACTGTTCCATTCTGAAGCTAGCAGAAGGGAAACATCTGACGAGGAACCGCGATATCCGTCTTTCACATGATCCAAGGCCAGAATTGAGCAGGAGTACAAGACGACCCACATCGTTATGCCTCCTAAAAGAACGGTAATTGCCGCAAACGCCACCCCGCACCCTTGCAGGCTTGCGAAGGGTTCTTTGTGTCCGTCATTATCCGTCGATTCTTGTGACTCCAGCGAAGTAACCTCATCCATTTGCTGTCTTTTAGCTACAGTTTATCGTCACCGGTCGTGTAAGAAGTTTCACAGGACACCGGTTGGCCATGGTTTTCTTTTTTTTTCCTTTTTTTTTTTTTTTCTTTTCCCTTCATTTTTGTTGTGTTTTTGGTATTGGATGAATGGGAAGGGATAGGGGGGGATATACATAAATACTTTTAGGAAGAAAAAAAAAAAAGAATTTTTTAAAGGTTTTTTTTTTTTTTTTGGAAAGATGTGACGAAAAAGACGGAAAAACAAGTAGAGAGCGGAGCAAAGAGAAAAAAAAACCCGCCGGAGGGAACAAAGTAAACAAACCTATGAAAAGTGCTGTGTTTTGTTGTGACTCAACCAAGGGTAAACGAAAGGGGGGGGGGAAGAAAACTCAAAATAAAAAAAGGCGACCCCACTTGGAGACAGCCTCTTAAAAAAAAGAAAAAAGAAGGCAGGATTGGCCGTCGCGTTGTGTCACACAAAAAAAAATAATAGAAAAAAAAAAAAAAAAAAAAAAAAAAAGAGAAACCTCTCTTTGACCTAGATTCGAAGTTTTTTTTTTTTTTGTTTTTTTTTTTTTTTTTTCCATTCTTTTCCCATGTCTTTCGAAAAAAAAAAAAAAAAAACTAAGGACCAAAATTATTTTTTTTTAATTCTTCTTTCTTTCTGAAAAACACACACAAAACACTCACGAGAGAAAGAAGGGAAAAAAAAAAATAAGAGATAAGGGACCGAGGCCAGTGCTAGTGGCACCCTGCACAAGCACTGCCTACTTGATTACAGCAAATGAAGAACACCAAAAAAAAAAAAAAAGAAATTTTGTATTATTGTACGTAATATGGAACGGAAAAAAGTTTTCAAATCGGTTTTCGGGAAATCGAAAGTTCCATAGTTTTAATTTGCTTCAACCATTGTCTGTTCCATGTTAAGTACACACGAGGGAAAAAAAAAATCTTTTTTTTAAAAAGAAAAACCTAATTAGGCCAGTCAACAACCTGCTGCCCTCATTTCTGATTCTGCTTTTTCTTTTTCTTTCTTTTTTTTTTTGTCAACATCACGCCACCACTGGACCACTGAGTCTAAGGGGAAAAAAAAAAAAAGAAAAAAAGAAGAAAATTTCACTTTTTTTTCTTTTTTTTTGGAAGAAGTGTTAGCCAAAAAAAGAAAAAAAAAAACACACGTTTAAATTAAAACTTCTTTTTTTGAAAAAAAAAAAAAAATCGTCGTTCTTCTCTTCCTTCCTCCCCCCTTTTCGCTACGTTGCATCGCTTAGACCCCCATGAATACTCAACAGTGAATGAGCAATCAGCTCACCCCGTTCTGCTGGATGGGAAAAGCTTCGCGCTTGGGACTGAGGGGTGCGAGGCTGGTTTTCTTGAAGTTCGATCTGCATTTTTTTTTTTTTTCCTTTAAAATATTTCCACATACCAGCCGCTCGGTGTCTTTGTAATCCGAAAACCAAATCACAAGAATACCCAAAAATAGTGGAACAAGCGGCAGCAGCCTGGCCGGCACACCAGGGGTATCTTCATGGGGATGGGCAAGGGACAAAGCCGACATTGCTACAAGCCTTTGTGCCACAAGAGCAGAAGCGATTGAGAGAGGTGAGAGGTACATGATGGACCAGGTCCACCCTGCGAGGGTTACACCATGCAGAGCAGTGAGGCCCATCCATGGTGCGACGTTGGTGTTGTTGGTCCATCCGAAGAAAAGAGTTTGTAGGTCGTGCCTTGCGGCTTCACCATCGATGCGTGAATCCACGGCGAAGGGTATCTGCCCCATGAAGCCCCCCAACGCCATCAACAGCACCATGAACGGCAAGGGGAGGTGCGGTCTCAGCTGTTTTGTCGACCACACACAAGTAGCCAACCCCACACACCCCATCGTGATGGTAATCCACGTGTACCAGTTGTCATTGTGAATACCGTCAGGCAGCTTCGTTCCACCACCAAAAGCTGCTATCAGCAACGCAACTCCAAGCAAATGCCGTATTGGTACCTTTTGCTCCGCAAATAGTTTCGCGCATGACATCAGAACAGGCGGCATTGCGTACAGCAGGCTGACCCATCCTGTCTGTGCTGTGTGCTTTGTCCACGGGACGGTGTAGACACCGAAGGACACCATGAGCAGCATGGAGTGCATGATGCCGTACGCGCTGCGTAGATATTCGGTGGTGCGCTTCTCAGCGAACTCCCCCAACACCCACCCCCCGCAGCAGCACATCGACATGAACAGAAGTAGCCCCTCCATCACCCATATCTCCGTCACGCTCACATCCGTCTCTCTGAACAGCGGGGACCGCTCGTTTTGCGTCTTCTTCCGCAGTTCCATCATCAAGATATAGCTCTGAAAGCACTCAGCCACCGCCGCTAGGAATAGTGCGACCCATGCCAGCAGCGGACGCGACAGTATCACGCTGAGGAAGATCTGCGATGTCTGTGTATTTTTTTTTTATTTGTTGTTGTTTTTTTCTTTCCCCCCCCCTTCTTCTCGTTGTCACACCACGGGGTCCTGGTACATCTTCACGGACTTCACCTCGTTGGGGAGCTTCGGCAACTTAAGCTTCCTTTTAAGGTTTCGCTTAGTGCCGGTTGCCTTCGTCGACTTGACGGTGCCATAGGCAGCACCAGAAGCATCCTGGACGATATCCATCTGTGTCCGTGAAGGGAGTTTGGGAACGGTGGTCTGGAGCCAGGACGACATGGCGTCAGTGGCGGTGCCGAGAAGGGCACCTGCAGAGGGGGGGAGGCGGGCCTCTCTATCGAGGAGGGGTTGGAGGGGGGAGGTAATGTCGTCAGGGTCAGACTCACCGGTTTCTTTAGATCTTTGCGTATCACGTTTGGGTATTTCGATCCACCCAAGGCCGTCGTCCACCGCAGGGAACATCAGCTCAGGACCCGATGCGATGGAGGATAGGGGGGAGTCGTTGATAGACCGCCGGTTGTGCGCATTCACACTAGCAATTGCGGTGAAGGACTGGTGGATGCTTGGGTCATCCACAGACCCCAACGTGAAGTCAGAAGTAGGCGACAGCCTCTCCACGTCGTACGGCGTTCTGCTCAGCGACTTATTCTCCATGAAGGTGGGTGGTGGGCTCTTCCCCAACACATTTGCTGCCAGCCTTTTCGTTATACTCGTAACTCTTAAATTCAGCCCATCTGCCAGTTTGTCCATACACACTGTCGTCAATGGTATTTTCGCTCTACCTCGCGATGGCCCCTCGCTCGCTGCGATGCTTGGGTTGCCCCTCAATGTGGGGACTGCCTCTGCTATTATGTCATCGAAATCACTTTCATCTGTCCAAGCACTCGACATCTACGGGCCTATGGGTGGTGTTGTGTGTCACTGAAGGAAGCCAACGAGGAGGGGGGAAAAAAAATGAAAAACGCGTTTCGTCATCAAATCGGGGAAAGAAAATAAAAATATAAAGTTACTGCTGGGCAGCATTTTTTTTTCTGCGAAAAGTGTAAGGGGGGAGGGGGGGTTTGGTGGTGGGAGGAGAAGTAAGTGGGTTCCCCCATTTCTTTTTTTTTAAATGTTACTACAAAATTTGACCCCCCTCGCTTGCTTGCCCCTTATTTGCTATCCGCAGTAACCACACACAAAAAAAAAAGAGATGGAGGGGAGAAAATACAGTCGGAACAGCAGCACACCTTTTTTTTTATATTTTTTTTTAAAAAATACAAAAAAGAAAAGCGGTCCGCGCCTGCAAGAAATAGAATAAAACAAATTGGGGGGGGGGGGTGAGAGCCAAGGAGAAAGAAAGAGAAGCAGCGAGAGCAAAGGTAGGACTCGATAAAAAGAAAACTCAGCGTGCAAGGGTGGGTGGCTGCTCACTTCATCACAAATAAAAAATAATGTCACTCTAAAAACGGCCATCGCTTTGGACAAGCCTTTCACCTCAAAATAGGAATCCCCCCCCCCCCCCCTTTTTTCCCCTTCTTTTCTTTCTAATAAAAAAGTATACCAAAGCTCTCTTCTTCTTCTTCCTTTTTCTTTTTTGGAGACAAAAAAAAAAAGAGGAACTGGCCGTTGTTTGTACGTGCCGAGTAAAACCTGGAGAAGTTTGACAACCCGAAACATGTTGCCAAGAATCTTTAAAAAAAAAGGACCAAAAAAAAAAAAAAAAAAAACTAAATTGGGTCGCTCTATTCTTTTTTTTTTTTATTCTCTCTTTTCCTCTGATTTCTAAAGTTTTGAAGACATTGCCCGAAGGCACGCAATAAGCGTGTCATTTTCTTTCGGTGTGCCGACTGTGATTCTCAAGCATCCATCGCATAGAGGCTGCGTGCATCTGTTTCGGACCACAACGTCAGAAGAAGCTAGCGAATTGTACACCTTGTTGGGGTTTGTTACCTTGACAAGGAGGAAGTTAGAATCAGAAGGGTACACCTTCTCGACTACCGGAATGCCCGGAAGAACGGATTCAAGACGCTCGCGCTGCGCAAGAAGAAGGGAAACCTTCGAACGCATTTCACCGGCGTCAGACGAAAGCGCTTTTTGAGCAACAGAAGAGGTCAACGCGTTTATATTGTAAGGTGCCTTGACCTTGTTGAAAATGGAGATGATCTGCGGGGTGGAGTAAGCAATACCAATCCTCGCTCCAGCAAGGCCGAATGACTTCGAAAACGTCTGCATCACGATGATGTTGGGAAATTCCTTCACCCTTGCCGCCCAACCAGCTTGCTTTGAGAAATCAATATACGCCTCGTCCACAACCACAATTCCCGAAAATGCCTTCGCGATCCTTTCAATAGCTGAAGTCGACACTAGATTCCCTGTAGGGTTGTTCGGGTTGCAAATAAACACGATTTTGATGTTCTTCTGCGAGCTCAACGTCTTCAAAATATTTCTTTCGTCCAACTGAAAAGACTTCGTCAATGGAACATTGACCACACCCACATCGTTGGTTAATGCGCTCACTTTGTACATTCCATATGTAGGCGGGCATTGCATGATGCTGTCGATGCCCGGTTTGCAAAAGATCCTGATGGCCATGTCGATGGCCTCGTCGCTTCCAACGCCCAGGAAGATGTTTTCCGGGGCCAGCCCCCCGCCCCTCAGGGCGCATAGGCCCTGTTTAAGGGTTTCTTGGTTCGGGTCAGGGTACCTTTCAAGCTTGGCGTCCTTCATGTCCCCACCTGTGCACGATCCTAACGCGTTCTCATTGGCATCAAGCATCACCTCCTTCGCTTCTTTAAACTCATCACGAGCGCATGTGTACGGTGCTAGGTTCCATATATTCGGGCGCACCACTGACTGGAGGTTGAAGGTTGAGGTTGCCATTTTTTTTTTTTTTTTTGCTTTGAGTGTTTTTTTTGTGGAGAATAATGATGATAAAAAAAAATCTTTTTTTTTTATTTTTTAAAATATCATGCTAGGTTTGTTTCCTTGACCTTAATCACCTTCCCCTCCACCTTGACCTCCCATCGCAGGCCGTTCTGGCCCACCACCTCCGCCTCCATTCCGTTGTACTTCGCGTTTCCTAGGGTCATGGCCTTGATGGTAACCTTCGCGCCAGGCGCCAAAATGGTTTTTGATTCAGTTGCTGCTTCGGGTGTTTCAGGGGCGACAGGTGTTCCCTCCTCTTTCTCCACAGGTGCTTCGTCGGCTTCGGGCGCTGATTCAGTTTTGGTATTTTTATCTTCCTTCTCTGGCAGGATGAACCCGTCTGGGAAGAATTTCCGGTATGTCGGGCTGGGGTAATTTTTTTTTTTTTTTTTTTTTTTTTTTTGAAAAAAAAAAAAATACTTTGCTCGATTCGCCTCCATCGTCTTGCCTGCAATGACGCGCTTTTCAGTGTCGGTCTTTGCTGGTTGTATTGAACCCGCTGTGTGTGTGTCTTCCACCATGAATGAAAGAAGCCCTTTTAATATCGTGGCCACCGACCACACAGGGTTCCATGACTCTGGGTGGAAGCTCGACATCGAGAGGCATAGTGGAGTGGATGTTTCGAACCTCCCGTTTGGTGTGAACATAACGATCTCTGGAGGCTTCTGAGGATAGGCTTGAGGGAACCTTAACCGGCCGTGGTACTCGCCACCCTCATATGGTGTGTCGGGAGGCCCTTGTAACAAGTACTCCCACTCGAAGATGTTTCTTTCGTTGACCGCAACACAGATAAAAGGGGGAGGGTCCTTGTAGAACTCGCCCAGTTCTTTCCGCAGCCTTGTGACACCGTCTTTCTTTGACATTTTTTTCCCCCTTTTTTTTTCTTCCTTTTCATTTTTTTTTTTAAATTCGTAGCAACATCGAGAGGGGGGGGGGAGAAGAACAAAAAAAAAGGGACTCCCATGAGCAAAAAAAAAAAAAAAAATAGAAAAGAGTGAAAAAAAAAAGGGAAACCGGATTTTCTTTTTTCCCTTTTTTTTTTTTTTTTTTTTTTTTCCATAGAGCGTCAGAGAAAGAAGAAAAAAAAGAAGAGTAAACATTGGGTAAATTGTCCCAACTTGAAGAATGTTTTTTTTATTTTTTTTTATTTCTACCAACTCTTTGGAAAGAAGGAAATCCACATTTGCATGTGGTGCCGAAGCAAAGGGGGTGGTGATGGGGGAAACTCACGTAGTTGAAAAGGAAAAAAAAAAAAAAAAAAAAAGAGACATTTAAGGGTACCTGCGGTATGTGGCAGGACGCCTGAAAAAAAAAAAAGCAAGCAAAAAAGGCAGTTTAGTTGACTAGTTGGAACTTCGCGTTATGTATTAAAAAACTTTGCTCTTTTATCCAAAGAAGCTTTTTTAGAACCGGCCAACGGGGGGGGGCGGGGGGGTCGGTTGCAGCCGCCGGAACTTCTCAGGGGTGAACAGTACTAGTGGGGGAAAGCTCTTTTTTTTCTTCTTTACAAAGATTTTTCAGTTTTGATTTTTTTATTTTTTTTTCCCCCCCTCGCCTTTCCGCCCTCCCTCCCCCTTATTCTTTTCCCCTTATTCATTCCCTCTTCAAGCCAGAGAAGAGTTACAGAAGAAGGAGAAAAGAAAAAAAGAGGAGTGGGGCAGTGTGAAAGGGGAGAGAGGGGAAAATAGGGGGGGGTAGACAAAGACAGAAGTAGAAAACAAAAAACAAAAAAAAAACATAAAACATAAAATAGCCACCATTATTGATAGGCTAGCTCACCGAGCCTTTGCAGCTCCACCATCATCCCGTTTCTGCGGTTTTGTAGATTTTGCGGACCTTTGAGTGCTGTGCCTCTGAGGCGCTCGAGGCATAACTTGTGTTTGTGCACGTGAGTCAGCAGGGGGGCTTTCAAATTGACCTTCATTGTTATCCGGTGCTGAAGAGCTGTGAAGGAAAAAAAAAAAGTTCAATAAACCCATCCTGAAAGCATACCACCTCTCGGGCTGAGGCTGAGCCTCGTCTCTGGGCAGTTGGCCTGCAGCAGCGGCCGCCTTACTCTTGCCGGCATGCTCCTTCATCTCAGCGGCCCTGTCCACTGGGGGCAGCACACTTGGCTGTGGGAATTTTCATTTTTCTTTTTTTTTTTTTTTTGTAGAGACATACCAATACTCTTTTCGGGACGTGTTTTCTCCTCAACTCCTTCTCCTTCGCCTGTTCGATCCGCTCGGCCTCTGCCTCCCTCTCGGCTTGACGTTTTGCCCTGTCCTCCGCTGCGCGATCAATCAATTTCCTTTTTTAATTTTATTTTCTTTTGTTGTAAAGGTAAAAATTGCAACACACCTCCGCGTCTCTTCTTGTTTTTCTCTCTTTCTTGCCTCGTCCTCTTGCTTCTTCTTCTCCTGTTCCCTTTTGTCCTGCTTTGTTGACATTCGATCATGCTTCATCTTCAGCCGTCTCTCCTCTCTCTCTCTGTCGTTCAGAATCAGCTCCCTCGCTGCCTGCACCCTCTTCTGCCGTTCGGCGTTCTCACGTGCCTCTGCGAGGATCAGCTGTCCTTCCTTCTCGCGCGATTGTTTTTCTTTCATCTCCTTCTGTCTCCTCATTCGCTCCGCAGCTAGCTCCTGATGCTTCCTATTTCGCTCCTTGCGATGCACCTCCTCTGCCTCGCTCTGCATTCTCTTTTGTTCCTCCACAATCTGAAGTTCCAGCAGTCTTTTTTCCTTCCTTGCCCGGATCCTATCGTCACGGTCTTTAATCACATTTCTCGTCAGCTCCCTCGCCTCTGCCCCGTGCTCTATCCTGCGCTCCAACCTTGATATGAAGTTTTGCCTCTCTTCGTTGTCATCACGCATTTTGTCGAGCATCTTCTGCCTCCCAACTGTGGGTTTTTCCTGCCTTTCTTCTAGCTCCTGTTGCATCACGAGGTCCCTGTTTTGTACTTGCTTCACCTTTGCTAGTATTGACAAATCCTGCTTCCGTTGACCGGGGCCTGCAGGGAGCTTTGACTCAACCACCCTGCCTTTGTAGGCAGACTTCTTTGGTGGGAGAGGCCTCTGCAATAAAGGGACCTTCTTGTCGACCAACTTGTGCCTGATAGACTCGAAGTAGACTGTGTTGAAGTTTGCCTGTGCCAAGATGGCAGTGCTGTTAGCGACGGCCTCCTCTTCTTGGCGGTAAGCTTTGCCGCGGGCATCAAGCCAACGTGCTCCGACCCTTCCGCACAGAATGTTCATGGGCTCAGACGGGACGAGCAGGGCGCACGGCTGGTCCAGCTTCAGAGCCACGTGCAGAGAATCCATGCCATGTACCACGAGGTCAAAGCCAACGTCGCGTTTCTCGAACGCGCGCCTGGCGATTTCAACAGGAACGTCGAAGGAAGAGATGTAACAGGAGGTCATGCCCCACGACTGCTCGGTAAGCACCTCGGCGAGTGCCATGAGATGCAAGGCCACAGTGTGCTGGGGGTGCTGGATGCTAGTTGTCGACGCTCTCGGGAGAAGAGGAGACAGGCAGCACACTTGTATGCCACGTTGCTGCATCGCAGTGAGGGCCAGCTTGTACGCGTTGTGAAGGCTGTTGGGTGAGGTGTCGGTGGCCATTGAAGGAGCGAAGACCGTGTGGATGACATCCGATGTGCACAGCTGCCCTATCTCGTCCGTCATGAAGACAGCATCCTGCGCCACACACGACCCGTTGGCGATCTCCTCCAGCGAGAGACCCAGCATGTAATCGTCCTCTGAGAACATGATATGCTCGATCTCCTCTGGAATGGGCTGCGTCAGTGCCTCCAGTGCCTGTGCCAGGATCTCTTTCATCCGTGTGCTCTCTGCAAGGTCGGTGTTGAGCTGCTCGATAAGCGAGTCGGCAACCATCGAAGGGGCGTCCGCCTTTTTGTACAGATACTCCAGACGCTTTAACATGCCAGTCTCCGTGCCTTCAGCCATGGCAAGCTGGTCGTTCAGCATGCGTGACAGTCTGTGCTTTACTACCTGACTGTTGATGTCTTTGATGGGCACTGTTTTGAAGCATTCCACCCAAGGGGCAAGCTCCCTCTGAGTCACCGCGGTCAACAGCATTGACAGTGTTTGTCCCTTGAAGTGGCTGTAGAAGACGGCGGTGTCACGCTGCTCGACGAGCTCGTCTTTTGTGATAGCGACGACACCGTTTCCGTATACCTCAGCGGCGTGTGGGCCGTTGGGCTGCCCGGGCCCGTAGGGGTTGATGCTGTCATAGACGGTGTCGAGGTTCACGCCATGCTTCTCGACAAAGATCTCGTCGATGGTGACGTCTGGAGACTGTTCGATGTCCCAACCAGGCATGCCTGCACCCATCGCAGTCAACAGAACAAACGCCGGTCTCTTCCCATTGGGCAGCGCCCTCTTCGGGAGGTATGACGCGTGGTGGAAGCGTGTCTTCTTTGTCTCATTCGGTAGCAGCGCAACACGCCCGTTCTTCTTTTGCAGCCTAAACCTCCGCTTCGACGTTCTGTTCCCCTCGCTTGGCTGGTGTGGCGTGCGCGGTTCTGACACAGGCTCCTCCTTCTGCGACGCCGATTTTAGCAGTAATTGCAACCCTGCAGCATCCGTCATAGAAGCGAGGAGGAAGATCCCAGGACAACCTGAAGAGGACCGCGGTGATGCTGATGAACGGGAGTTCCGCCTGCTGCCTGTCGAGATCCTGCTGCAGTTCGAAGGGTCTAGCGGGCTTAAGGCGCCTTCCTCAGGAGTGACGTCGGCAGGGTCGACAATAGGCTCGAGCGATGTGTCATGCGTTTCAAACTTCAGCATCTTTCTAGCTAGAAACCCCCTAATAAAGGCCTGCAAATGAATCACTGCAAACTCTGTGGCTGCGTGCTCATGACGAGAAGCTAGCTCCCGCTTGTGTCGGCTGCGCTGTTCAAGAATACGTCTGCGGGCACGCATGACACGGAAGGCGAGCTGAATAGAAAGGGCGGCTTTGCAACTCATTCCACGAAGCCTAATGATGCTGAGGCGTGAGAGATACCCCCTGGCAGCAGCTTGTATCAGCACCACTGAGTGGGTGTTACTGGCAGTGGCTGGGGATGGTTCTTTGAGTTTTGAAGACTCGACCAAGAGACCAACACCTCTCAAGAGTTCTGGTTGGCTTTCTGCAAGTATCTTCAAACCATACATAGGCTCAGGGCATGAGAGAGAAAGTTTTTTCAGTACGGCAGCTTGTCGCTGCTTCTCCAGTTTAACAACATCTTTCAGAATGCCAAGGTGCGGGTACTGATCACCGCAACCATGTAGCAGTATATCCAGCGGCAGGCAGTCAGGTGGCAGGACCGATGTCCTCCTTTTGGCTTCTTCCTCGGGCTCACTCGCATTGTCATTGCTTTCGCAATCTTGGATTATGTGCAACCCGCAGAGGAAGGAAAGGTGTCTCACGTCTTCCCCACCGGAGCACTCTCTCAGGATATCAAGCATCGACTTCAGTTCTGTTGCAGCCACGCGCTGCATTGTCTCTGCTACTATATCCGTGTCCGACTTTACCACCGCTTTTTTTAGTAACTCCAAACAATGCATCTCTTTAACTGCCGCCTTCCCCAGCAGGTTGAGTGCTGACTCATTTGTGTGCATGTTTTATGAGTAATTGAAAGCAAAAGAAGCTCTCCTCCCCACCCAGTGGAGTCTGAGGATTGTTGAATCTGATATACGAAATGGAACAACAAAGACTTTAAAAAGCTTAAGAGACAAGAGAGGCGCAGTACACTTGCAGGGACTGCTGCCTCATATCCTATTATTCACGCACTGGTAAAGTGAAGGGGGGAAATAATTTTCAAAACGCGCATCTCAACACGAACCGAGAGGGAGCAAGAGTAGGAAACAACACTTCACACGCCACGTCGATGTATTACCAAAGATATGCCACAAAACAGGTGTTTGCGTTCGCCAAACTAAGAGTCGATCTCAGCCTAGCAAGACTTGGAGGCCGCCTGGATGTCGCTGACGGCGAGGGAGATGCCTGAGCCGGAGGCGAGGAGGTAGGAGACGCAGAGGGCGGACTGGGTCTTGTCGCCGCAGACCTGTGCCGCCTTCCCTGCCTCCTCGGTCGCCTTCCCGAAGGAGGCCACCGCCTTCGACACGTCGACGGAGCACTGCTGCGTCGCCCCGCCGCAGTCCCCGACAGCCGCGCTGATCTGCGCGCTCGCGGACCCCAGCCCAGACACCATCTTCCCGATGTCCTCAGCGCAGGCCCCGGAGCTCCCCTCCGCCCCGCAGTCCGCCACCGCCGCGTTCACGGCGAGACCCCCGTTCACCAGCCCGAAGGCGGCCATCGCCACGTCCATGATGCAGTTCATGTTGAAGTTCTTCAAATCCGCCACCTTCTTCTCCGCCACGGTCGCGCAGCTCCCCTTCGCCGCCTGCACCTGGCTCGCCGCGAGCGCCACCTTCGACCCAGCCGCCAGCACATCCGACGCGCACAGGGCCCTCGACGCGTTCTGCCTGCACGACTGCTCAGCCTTCCCCGCATCCTGCACAGCCTTCCCGAGGGACGACACCGCCTGCGACACGTCCACCGCGCACTGGTTCCCCTCGCCCCCGCAGTCCCCCACCGCCATCGAGATGTACGCGCTCGTGCTCCCCAGACCAGACACCACCTTCCCGATGTCCGCGGTGCACTGCCCCTTCTTCCCCGCATCCCCGCACGAGGACACAGCGCTGTTGATCCCCAGACCAGCGTCGATCAGCCCGTAAGCCCCCATCCCCACGTCCATCAGGCAGCTCATCTCCATCTGCAGAGACGCCACAACAGGCAGCATCGCAAGCATCATAGTGGAACGCGTCATTTTCTTGTCGAAGGAGAAAAAATTAAGATTGTGCTGTGCGGAAGAGGTTCGAAGACAAAACAACTGGAATCTAACACAGGGCCTTGATACGAATGGGAAAGTGCAAAAGAAAATCATTGATATCAGCTTCGAAGATTCTTTGAAGAAAACAATTTATGTCACCGAAGATGGCTTCTCATGGAAACAGCAGTCATTGGATTGTATTCTCTGATCATCATACAAACGGTGGCACTCTGGAGCCTGGGACACATCCTTGGAAAAAGTATAAAAAAAGGTCAGTCATAAACGAGTCTAGACCGATGTATGTATTCTCAACCACCACCTGCAAGAGGGGTGTCAGATGCGCACTACACTAAACATGGTTTGTCATCATGCCACAAATTCCCCATTCTCACCAACTTTGTGCATATCCTCAGCATTGCAGAAGCATGAACAAAACATCTGTCTTCATAACTAAAATCAGAAGAACGAGAGTGTTGATGTCGTTGTTCTCATCACAGGGTGTGAAGGCCTGCAGCCAACAGAGTGAGAGGGGCAGCAAAATAAGATCCGCTTCGAAAATTCTTATCAGTCACACGCAGCCCTCCAAAAAAATGGAAGTCTGCTCAGACGAACGAGATCTATGAATTTTGTTTCTCATCATCCCGAAGGAAAGTTATCAAGTTCTCAAAGTTATCTCTCGCCCCTTACGTACTCTCCTGGGCATGTCCGCTCAGCAGGCATAGCGAGGGACGATGCACGATGCACGCCACATCGACCTTCTCAAAGATCTCTAACCAGGGGTCTGGTGGTCATCACCTCCACTTAAGGGAAGAGGGCAACCGTGGAGTGTTTCTGGTGTAGCAAGCAAAAGTGGAACTGATCTGCGGGGTGTTTCCCGCTGATGAAGGACATGGGGGTGTTCAGCCCAGCAGAATTGCACCCCGGTGGGACAGGTGCAAAAAAAAAGGAGAGGGGGTCACGTTTTTATAATCGTCGCAAAAGGTGTTCAGACAAATGCCTCGTGTTGGTCATCACACGGCTGTGCTGCTGCCCTCCTGAAAGCCCTGCTCATCAGGAATCCCTATCTGCCCCACAATGACTAGGGATAAACAAGACTAAATGCTTCATTCCCTTGCCTTAAATGCGGGGGGTTATTCTTGTTTTGTTTTTGAAAAAGTGAGCAAAGGGAAAAAAACGGAGAGAGATCAGAGTAACTATGACATTGTAGATTTTAAGACTCTTCATCAGAAAATTTAGTGGATATGATGTGGTCATCATGTCGGTTTTCTTGCCCCTCCTCACCACCACACAAAAGACCTCAGCTGCTTCTCTTCCACTCTCACCTTCCAAACTTGCCCTCCAGCACACTTCAAAAAGCTACGCTGGGGGGTAATGGTGAAGGTTTGCAGAATGCTGCTGCAGCTGTCCCTCCAATGCGGGTGTCTCAGCCTCCCTCTTTCCGCTTCTTTTCACTAACTGGGAAACAACGTGAAGGAATGGGATGCTTCTGTCTTTCTGTGCCCACATGGGGAAAACATCTAACCAGGGGTCTGGTGGTCATCACCTCCACTTAAGGGAAGAGGGCAACCGTGGAGTGTTTCTGGTATAATCTTATCTATATTTAATCCCCCACACCGGCCCTCCCTCTCCCATCCCATACGTACACTCTCAAGCACGAAATGCAGCCCGACAGGCACCGCGGGATGATCATACCAGAGCATCGCCCACAGCACATCTCTCGCCCCTTACGTACTCTCCTGGGCATGTCCGCTCAGCAGGCATAGCGAGGGACGATGCACGATGCACGCCACATCGACCTTCTCAAAGATCTCTAACCAGGGGTCTGGTGGTCATCACCTCCACTTAAGGGAAGAGGGCAACCGTGGAGTGTTTCTGGTATTCTTTTTTTATTCTTTATTTCTGCCCCACAATGACTAGGGATAAACAAGACTAACTACTTCATTCCCTTGCCTTAAATGCGGGGGGTGCATGTGTGAAGGTTGAGCGCCCCTTCTTTCCGTTTGCGGCATGCGTCAGCTTGAAGGCCGAAAATTCTTATCAGTCACACGCAGCCCTCCAAAAAAATGGAAGTCTGCTCAGACGAACGAGATCTATGAATTTTGTTTCTCATCATTCAAATAAGGCAATCCCCTTAACAATATCAGAGTAACTATGACATTGTAGATTTTAAGACTCTTCATCAAAACGCTTAGTGGATATGATGTGGTCATCATTCAGATGTTTATTCAAAACTAGCGGGGGGGGGGGGGGGGGGGAGCAGCAAGGTTGAAAATACAACAAAAAATAGTCATTCTCTTTTTTTTTTTTTTTTTGGAAAGAAATCCGAAGGGGAACGTGGGGTAGGTGTGGGGGGGAAAGGTGTTTCTGAATTCGCATTTGAATTCCATTCTCTTGCGTTCTTTCTATTCTTTTTTCTATCTTCCCTTTTTTTGTTTCCTCTTGCATGGGTCACTTGTTCTGCTCCTGCAGCCTTCGCTTACATGCTTCGATGTCTCTGATGAGGTTGCTGTTCTCATAAAGGAGCTCCTCTATGACATGCTGCATGTGGGGTGTGCATTTCTGCTTGAGCTTAAGCTTAGAAAGGAAGCGCTTTGGAGAAGACTCGGAAAAGGAAGTTGCACAGCTTGTGCTCGGAGTCACGTACCTACTGAGAACAGTGTCTTTCTTAAGAGACTCTATCTGCTTAGCTTTAAGTGTCGCCTGCGATGCTTTCTTGCCAAGCTCCGTACTGCGCAACCGACTCTGCTGTCGTGCCACCTTCTTCAACAGCTCGGAGTTCTCTTCTTGAAGCATTTCTATTGACTTGCCAGAGCCTCCTGAAGCCCGTAGATTCGCCTCGAGCTTTTGCATTTTTAACGTGCAATCCTTGTACCTCCCCTCTGTGCTGGCTAGCTTCCTCTGCAGCTGTTTGATGTTCGACGTCTGTGTGTTGAGCTCTTCCTTCTGCGCCGCCTTGCATTCTGCAAGGTTTTTCTGGTGCTTGGCGATGACAGTCTTGAACTGGTCAGAGAAGGACTCTACTTCTAACATATATGCCGCTGTCTGCTCTTCAAGCACTTCAGCCTCTTTCTCCGCTTGTGCCTGCGAGGCTTCCAGCTCTTGAAGAGTCTCTGCCGCTGTGTCAATGTTATCCAACAGTTCGTAGCATACACCACGTTCTGTGTCTCGCTTGCACGACTCTTCTTCAAGCTGTTCTTGAAGCTGTGTGACACGAAGGTCTAAGGGCTCGAGTTCGCACAGCCTTGCAGCGCCCTTTGCCAGCGTATCGCGGTGTATGTTGTTTATTTGTTCGGCTTCTTGGAACTTTTTCGTCAGCTCCTTGAGGTCTTTTTCCGACGTTTCAGCCTCTTCTGTCAGCTTCTTGTTCAGCTCTCTGAGCTCGCTTACCTGTGTTTCACGAACAGCCATCTCTGCCTTCCTCCTGTCCCTGTCCTGCTCGATGTCGTTGCAGCTGGACATGATGTCGTTGATATCCGCCAGCCGCTTGTCCAGCTCTTCGATACGCGACAGATATTCAGCCTGTGCTGTCTTCAACTCTGAGTTGGCCTTTGCTAGCGTCGTGTTCGTCAGCTTGAAAGCTTCGATCTCGTTCTCTGCGTCCTTTAGCTTCGTGTGCAGGTCGTTCTCCTCTTCCTGCTTCTTGATCAATTCCTCCGAGGCTTTGGCTATGTGCTTGTCCTTCTCATTTCCCGCTTCTTTCACCTTGGCCATCAGGCTGTTCACGGTTTTTTCGAGCTGCTCCTGTCCCTTTTGGACTTCAAGAGTCATTGCTGTCCTGTCCTCGCGTGCTTGAGTGTTGGTTTTTCTGAGCTCTTCTATATGCTGCTCACGTTGCGCGACGACTTGCTTCTGATGGTCCGCCTCGTGCTGTGTCTGTTGGATAAGACCTTCGAAGAGGCTGATCTTTTTCAAATTCCCTTCCTGCTCCTTTTCAAGATGTTTCAGCTCCTCTTCGGCACCGCTGATCAACTTTTCGAGGTTCTCTTTTTGCTGTGTTTCAGTCTGTTCCTGTTCCTGTGGCTTCTCTTCCTCTTCTGGTGGCAGCTCGTTTACACGCTCCTGCAGCTCATCATTCTCAGCACGCAGCTGCTTAAACTCCGCCTTCAGTACAGCTTGTTTTTCCATGAAGTCTGCCAAATCCGCATCCTTCTTCTCCTCAGCCTCTTGTATCTCCTGAATGACCTTCTGTGCCGATGACGGCAGCTTCGATCTGTTGATCAAATCCATCAGCTTGCGCCATTCTGCGTTCAGGGTCTCCGCCTGTGTTTGCGAGCTTGAGATAAATTCTCGCATCTTGTTGCACTCAGTGACAGATTTTTGGTGTTTTCCCTGAAGCTCCGCAACTCGTCTTTTGAAGGCCTCTGTGTCCCTGCGCACTCTGCAGTAGCCCTCGTAGGAGATAGTGGTGAGGCCGTTGTTCTTGTTCATTGGGAGCATTATGCTGTCAGCAGTTTGGTCTCCGGCAAGAGAGGTGAGCTTCTTCCCGATGCCGGTGAGGTTGAGGGAGATTTTTGACTTCTTAGGAAGCGCGACTTTAGAGGTGGACACAGTGAAGGCGAATGTAAGGAGACCTGAAGAGAGGAGCTTTCTGAGACTATCAGGGGTGACGGGTGCACGGTTTACGAGGAGGATGGTCATGCCAACCTCGAGGCCGCCGCAGCTTGCAAGAGAACCCTGGTCCACACGGGTGATGACCATTGTGTCCGAGTACTGCATGCCAATCTCGTCTTCAGGTGCCGACTTGTGAAGGGTGTGCACGGGGCATGAGGCGTGCTCTGAACCTTCCCAGTCCTCCGACCCGTCCATCGTGGCGCACTCATCATCTACGTACGTTGAAGCTGTCTCCGAGCCCTCCTCTTCCTCGACATGGAGCTGTAGCTCACCCTCGTCATTCTCCATCGCCTTCTTCACATCACCCACATCACTCACTGCCTTCCCATTCACTCCCACTATCCGCATCCTTGCCCGTAACCCTGCCCCCTCACCCGCGCTCCCCTTTACCACCGACGTAATCCTCATTCCCCCATCAAGATTTATCCCCAACGCTTCCTTCTCCGAAATGCGTATCACCCTTACACCATCTGCTTCCATTGTTACGACCCTAAATAGTTTCCATAACAAGGGAGCGGGATAAAATAAAGAAAATACTATTAGAGCAATGCCACAAGGTCCTCAGCGGTGTAATATTTGCCTTCAAGCAGGATGGTCTTCCGCACGACAGAGAGTGCACGGGCTTCAGTGATCTCTTCGATGTGGTGACCGTCTGCGTCGACCTTATTTACCACGTAGCATGTGTCGATCGGGGAGAGGAAGGGCATATCCCTTGGGAGGCGACTCCATTGTGAAATGGATCTAACCGTGGACGTGGTTCGTATGCTGAACACCTTCGCTTCGTTCGGGTTTTCAGAAGCATTGCATGACCGCCGCGCTTCGGAGAACCCCGACCATCTGAACACCCCACCCTCCCTGTACCCTGTGCCCACGTCCTCACTTTTTATCGTGCGAAACGACAGCCTCGACACCCCTCGTGGTTCCCCTCTACGCAGAGCCACATCCAAGGATACAATAAAGGGCCCCACCATGTCCAAAGGCCACCCAAACAGATTGACCCTGCCGTCTGCAAGGGGCTTTCCGTTATACGACAGGGGCCACACACCGTTATGCTCCGTCTCATTCAGGAGGTATTTCTTATCGCGAACCTGCACAATGGGAAGGTCTGTCTCCCTTCGCGTGCCCTTACTTGAGAGCGCGTGTTCAACTATCGTGCTCAACTGGTAGGTGCACGGGTTCACTATACGGGTCAGGCGTATAACGAGACGTTCAAAAGCACATGAAGCACACAGCATCGGGGACGGGAGGAAGCCATCGGGCATCACGTGCAAGCTACGCAAGCCACAGGCACCACACGTGTGGTCTTCCTTGTTTTTATCATCAAGAAGGGAATATCGCAACTCTGGCAGCGGCTGCGTCAAGTCGACCATGAGAGGGACTTCGCCCGTGAGGGACAACAGGTATGTTTTTTTCACGGCCTGCCATGAAAGGATTTGCAGGGATAAGAAGTCCCTCGCCCCATTAGGGGAGATGCCGCCTCTACTTACGATACCTTTTTTGCGGAACATGGCAGCGAGGATCTGGGGGTCGATGCTGTGTTCGTGGTCAAGCTTACTCTCTAGAAAAAGTGTCATCGTCGGCTGGTGCGTGGGTGGCCGCGTGTGGCTTTTCTTATTCGTTTGGATGGGTATCTCGTAGCGGTGTGGTGCTGCTAGCATCCCAGGTGTCAAGGTAAGCTGCGACCTGCCGATGAACACCCTTTGAGACGAGAGCGAGATATCTATCTTCGGTGGGGTGGGGAGCTCTTTCTGCGAAGGTGGAGGTACGCCGATCAGCATGAGCAGTGGCAACGCTGAAGACATGACAGAGCCTCCTCGCATGTACGACCCCGACCTCTCAGATGTGAAGCACCCTATGACGGGCACTGTCGGTAGTTCTCCCTGCAAGGCAGCGACAAGGCTCTCGACCTGCTGCTCATCGAAGCTCATCTGAGACGGGACGTAGAGCATCGCAGCCTTCACCTCGGACCGCTGCAAGGAAGACCCGAACACTGCCTCCTGCACAGCAGGTCCAGCATCACCAACCACACAACACCTCACATTCCCTTCAACGACACGCTCTGTCACCTTCAGCGCTCCTTTGGGTGTCACTCCCTGCGGTAGTATGCACATCTTCTTGTGTATAATCGATCCTGCAACCTCCACTTCCACCTCTGTCTCTAAGTATTGCAAACATGCCACCTTTTCTGTGAATTGCTTCATTATCCCTTTCTCCTTCCCCTCTTCTATCAGGTCCTTAAGCGACCCCCCGCACCACCTGTTGTACTCTTCTGCTGCTGGCTTCCCATTTATGCTCAGGATGTAGCCTTCCTCGCAAGAAGTGATGAAGCCTTGCACCTCAATTGGTCTGAAAGACGACAGCAGGTGGTGCGACACCTCCACGGGGTATGACAGCCACACGACGGTGACTTGCAAGTAGTTGGAGTGGCCTGTGGTGACGATGGTCGTGTGCCGCTTGCCGAACACAGTGAGTATGGCATCTGTGGCGTCTGTGTAGCTCATAGTTAAAGGTGCAGTGATGAGAGTGAACATGGGTGGTGGTGCTGCTGGAGTCCACCCAGCATTCGCAGCCGCTGCCTTCACAGCAGGGACGATGTCTTTGCTTGCTTTGGGATAGGTCAGGAAGGTGCCTGCCTGCGCACCTGTGTCTTTGAGTGCAAGGAGTGCGATGCCAGAGTGCTGAAGACCGTTATCGCTGAAGATGGTACCCAGACCTGCAAGGCCGTCGTCGCTCGTGATGCAGTGTACAACGAGCGATGAGGAGAGTGTCCTGAGGTGCTCCTGCACCTCCTCAACGGTGAAGAGCTTCGATGTCATGGCAATGACGACAGATGGGTGCTCCACGTTAAGCAGAGAAAAGGCCTCATCAACAGCACTCACACCCTGCCCTTCAGAGCAAGACCTTACAAAGCTCAGAGGATGCTCTGCATGCGTACTGTCATAAGGCAGCATCACGTTCACTGCTTCGCCCAAGTTCATACTCATTGTCTCCAATGCCGCATTCAATGTGATCTCAACGCTGCCCGCAATATTAGACAGCTTCTCGCATGTTATGCTGACTGCCGTGGCAGGCTCTCCCTTCAGTACAGCGTCCTTTACTGACTTCGCCAGCTGTACCGACTCCCTATCCGGTGTCTTGCTTCCCTTGCAAGAATCAAGGACCCATCGTGCGCCCTTGTGCTCGTAAGGGATAGCTGACCATTTGTGGCCTTCGGGTGCATCACTGAAGCCAACGATCTCGTCAGAGGGACGGGAATACACATACTCCAAGATCGAGGGCGGCACCAGACACTCAGGAGAATCGTTGCACATCCACAGCGTTGTGCTGCAGAGAGGGTCAGAGTAAATGTCCCTGCTGGCGACTTTCGGTTTCGAGTACCTCACCAACCATGCTGTCCCGTCAGGCTGGACCCCTTTGAACCATTGGATGCCGTGCGCCTTGTGCTCCTCGCGGAACACGACGTCGTTCACAGTGAAGTCACCTGCGCTGTTGTAAGCTTCCTCCATTTCTTTCATGTTAGAGATCAGGGCCCAGGTGTCATTAGTTTTCTCAGCCCAAAGACACTCCCGTGAATATTCATAAGTGTAGAGATAGAGGGGCACAGTAGTTTCCCATGGCATGAAGTTGGCATGCCTCGTGGCCATCATACGGGTGTCGACAAGAAGCGAGCGTATTATAGTGGCCTCCCACATAGTGCAGTCGTGTGGACAAGTAAATGCACGGAGGGACTCAGCGACTTCCCATACAAGAGGTGGAGTGGAGCGGGGGGCGGACGTGAAGTCCGCGACCTCAAGGATCGGTGTCATGACCTCAGTGCTGGGTGCTAGCATAGAATGGGTTGATTTGGGTTGCAACCTCTCGGTTAGTTGCTGGCGGTACAGGGCTTCCTCTCGCTCTACCCTTTGCAGTGTTATTTCTATGTTCCGCAAGGACATCACAAACTTGTCGGTCTTCACGAGCTCTTCAGATCTTTGTGCCTCTAGGCGCTTCACGAAGTAGTCCAGTCTAGCTTGCAATCGTGTTTCTAGGTCATTTTCCTGTTCGTTGTTGACATTCATTTGCACTTGGATCTCTCTTGTGAGGGTGTCAAGCATGTTCTCTTTCTCTTGGATAGCCAGCACCAGATCGTTTTCGACAGCATCGAGCTCCAGCAGCGCGTAGCCCCGCAGCATGGAATCGCTACCCTTAGCGTACAGTGACTTCCGCTCATCTTGTATTGACCTGTGCACAGACGCTAGCTCGGTGGGAATCTTCATTTTCGACCCCTTCCTGCTCGACTTTCGCCGCTCCAACGGGGGCTTTGGTACTGTAGGCGAGGACATCCCACCCCCACCTCCATCCTGTGAGAAATATTCTAAGCGATATTCTATTCACTGCAAAGAGGCAAAACTCGCAGTTAAATTAAGGGAATGGGTGTTATGTTGGGGGAGTGGGGAGGGACTCGTTATGCGTGTGGAAGGTCTACATAAGGTCCTTGCTTATCAAAAAGACCTCACAGGGAGTTTTGGATCGTGTTCTTCAGGCGGTACTCGGCGATGTCAGACTTCAAGCTGTGGTCAAAGATGAGGTCCTCGACGGTGAGCGCCTGGTTGGTGATGGGGCAGGTATTGTTGTCCTTCAGCCACTTGAGGATGGGACCCCTCTCGAAAACATCACCGTAAGGCGATATCACGGGATTCACAAGCATCTGGTGTGTGAATGCGCACAGGAAGGACGAGGGGATCCCCTCAGGAGGAGCTTTGCCCTTTCCTTTGTCATCTTCGTCTTCGGATGTTACGCTTGCCAGCTGTGTCTCTGGTTGCCAAATAATCCTTGTCTCGTGAGATACCTCTGCCTGCGGTTCCTCCTCTCCACGCTTTTTGTCACCAAACACACTGTTCATGACCACTCCGGAGGGATGCTGCAGCGGCGCCAACTTCGTCGGCTTGAAGACAGTAACGAGATCGTTCTGCTTGCCATCAACCCCTTTCGTACTGCTTCGTGCCCACGACGGCTCAGGCGGTCTAGTTGCCTCTGGTTTTGAGGCCTCTTGCAGCTTTGCACGTACACTACCCGTCTGCATGGTGAGCACCTCTTTCCGTTCTTCGCTCTCGGAGTCAGAATCTTCCTGAATTGATTC
Source organism: Diplonema japonicum (assembly GCA_964019335.1). Taxonomy (NCBI): domain Eukaryota; phylum Euglenozoa; class Diplonemea; order Diplonemida; family Diplonemidae; genus Diplonema; species Diplonema japonicum. The sequence continues at coordinate 442,181 of OZ025666.1, read as the reverse complement.
AGGCTCAGGCTCGGGTTCAGGTTCTGGTACTGATGTCTTCTGCACTTCTTCAGGCTGTCTTCTCTCGCGTGCTTTTTTGGTTTTGTTATGATGTAGAGCCGCCCATCTCTTTTCCAGCAAGCGTCGCTGCTTCTGCTTGTGCCTCACGGTCTGGTAAGGACGCCAGCGAGTATTGCGTTGCACTCTTGACCGTGATCCACCTGCCCTTCGCCCGCCCCTCTCGCTTCCTCCGGAGCCGATCGCGAAGGTAGCCGACCCTGGCGAGAAGTCGAACGAGAACTTAAATGCCGAGCTCGGCGGGGAGTCGGTGGGCACAATGGCTTTGTTGTCGGTCCACATGTATTTCAGCTCTTTGTATGTTTTGCTGAACTTGTTGACAGGGTACATGATCTCCACGGGGCTCGTCAGGATGCACGCCAGCCGTGCCTGCTCTGCATCGGGCATCTCGTCGTACACCTTTCTGAACAGCAGCAGCACCTCGTCGCCCCGCTCGTGTGTGTCGTCAGCCACGTCCACGTTGACGCTGAGACGTGCCAGCAGCGCAACGACCTCCGTTTTGAGATTCGAGGCCATCAGCACCTCGCTGCGCAGAAGCCTGTCCGTGAAATTCTTCGTTCTAAACCAGCTCCTGAAGACTTTTACACGAAACGTCACAAAGCTAAGAACCTGCAAGTGCAACATGACACCCCAATGACGCAAGGCATACCTTCACGATGTACAAAATCTGCCTGACACACGAAGCAAGGTGCTCGTTGTCTTCTTCAGTGTGCGGCTCTTCAAGTGTATCGCATAGAAACAACACGTACGGCAAGACAAGGTTCTGTGGCGAACAATGAATTAACAAAACAGAAAAATGGAATACCTGGATGAGAATGGTTTGATTGGCGATGTGCTTCCTGAGCCTGGCGCTGAATTCGGTGGTGTAGGTAAGGAGGTTGGTGATCATGGACAGGGCAGAGGTAATGCTTATCTCGAGGTGTTTGAGGAGCTTGATAGTGGCGCCGGCTTGCGGGGGGCGAAGCGCGGAGGAGGTACCACACAACTTGAGAATGCTAGTCATCTGCGTGGTGCACGACTTCCGAATGGCTTGAAACCACTCTTCGAGATGCACGGTTATAAGATCGAGGATGGGGTACTGGAGAAGCGAGCGCGACACCTCAGAGACAGAGTGAGCAAACTCCTTGTTCAGCACACCAATGTCGATGCTCTGATAGTCACGCGAATCAGTCGACTGGAAGTACGCATCACACGTTGTAAAATCCCGCAGAACACGAATAGCACACGCTACACGTTGTATCGAAGCTTCAAAGTACAAAGGATCGCCTTGAAGAAGGGATGCTATGGGTGGTTGCCCGAAAGGCCCACGGAGCACAGCAGATATCGCTGCGAAAGATGTAGACATGGAACCATCAGTCAGCTCTAACAACTGTGTGGCCCGGAAGGTATACCCTGAGGTGGTCATGAGGAATGACACCAAGTCGCGATAGATGGCATCGTTCTCCTTGTCACGATGGCCGTCAAGCTCGGAGTGCTGGACAGTAAACTTCTCCAACCCATCCCCCGCCTCTTCCACCATGAACATCAACGGTTCCGTGTTGGCAGGGTTGCAAGACAGCCTTGCCGCCATGTGTAAGGCCTCTGCCTTCACCTCGTCTGTGCCTTCTGCCAGGGATTTCCCTAGCCTTTCTATTAGAGGGTCTCCCTTGCCCAAGCAGTACTCATTTAATACACCACATTCAACTGCCTTGCGGGCGCCTTGTACCTCCTCAGTCGAAAAGCAGCCTCGTGTCTTGAGGTATTCTTCTAGGTTTTGCATTTTTTTCTTTTTTTCCCCCCCCCCCGTTTCCCCCCCCCCCCCCCCCGCACGGAGTTCTTTTGTGTACCTTTTTTTTCCCTTTTGGTGCTTTTTTTTTTTTTTCTTTTGGTTAGAAATTGTGTGGAAGATAACAAAAAAAAAGGGAGATAGCACATAATATTCTTCCAATTCGGGCTTTTTTCTTGGGGGGGGGGGAAAGAACATGCGGGGTGGAAGAGGGAGTAAACACGTTGCCAACGTCCTCCTTTGTTTGCTGAGTCGAAAGACTCGTTCTTGCTTTTCTTTTAAAAAAGAAGAACTGGCTGTGTCCGGTAAACACGATGCCAACGTTCCCTTTCTCTTGTTGAGTCAAAAAAAAAAAAAAGGACTCGTTCGTGTTACTTAGTGAATATCAGCTCGAAGCAAAAAGGTTCGATAACCGCTCGTGCGCACAATCAAATGGAGCGCCAAACTAGTTTTTGAAGGCAAAAAAAATAAAATAAAAAGTCGCTTGGCTTTTTCTTTTTTTTCTCTTTCTACTCAAAGTAAGAATAAAAAAAAGCTGTGGCGTTGCAGCAGATAGGTTAGCCATAAACAAAAATAAATTCAGACTTTTTTTAAAAAAAGAAATGTACAAGAATGATGCCGTGACTCGGAAACTCTGCCGATAAAAAAAAAAAAAAACAGGAAAGGAAAAGACGAAAACAAAAAAGTAGTTTCTTCCTTTTTTTTTTTTTTTTTTTTTTTTATTACACACGATACAATTTCATCACAGTTAGCCGGACCGAAACCACAGTTAGAAAAAATAAATACTTTATAAAAAAACTTTTGAGAAAAGACACCATATATTCCTTCTCCTTTTTTGTTTAAAATAGATTTCTTTTTGAGTTCGCAAAATTGTTTGCGAGGTATATACCAGGCATTCCCTTTTAGACAAGTGACAGTCAAAGACCCGTTCCTGCAAAAAAGAAGAAGGTCTGGCAAGAGACACCTTTTGAAGGGCTACTAATGTCCCATACTCGTGGGTCTTTTGCGGGCGGAAAAAAAAAAAAAAAGAAGAAAAAAAAAAACAAGTAGAAACAGATTACATGCCGCACTTTCAAGTTAACAAAAAAATCTCACGAAAGGTGGAAAAGGAATTGTTATCAAAGACCACTGCAGCACCAATTTAAAAAAAAAAAAAAGAAATCGAAGGAACGAGGAGTAGTTAAGAGGGTTGCTAAACCTCAGACAAAATATACTTAAAAAAAGATCGTCTTGCTTTCTAGGTACGTCGTCCGTAGCTAAAAAAAAGCTGCGAAATAATCTTGCTCGACACAAGTTGCATATAATTATAAAATCTTTTTTTCTTTTTTGAAAGATAAAATATTTGCAACAATTTTTTTTTTTTTTTTTTTATTTCACTCATCGTCATTTTCTTCACTCATTAGGGGCTAACTAGTTAAATAATGAGATTTTGCAGTTAAATAATGGCCCTTCAGAGTGGAAAAATGAGTCTCGCCGTGGAAAAAATTCGGGAACTCGAGTTAAATAATGACTCATTATTTGTTGGCAATAAATAGCTATTTTTTGATCTATTTTCTTGTACACTCACACAACCCAACAAGGAGCAGCCACTCCGCATGTGCTCACACTGTAAAAAGTAGGTTTTTATGTTTACGCATTGACCCGACGGCATTTACCGCACACAGAAGTACAGCTCACGTTGCAAAGGTGTAAGAAGCGTACCCCGAAAGCACGACGAAGTAAGCCGCCACCAAAACGTAGCCTTTCTTAGAGGACAGCGTGGCTTTGCTGGCCTGGGCAGCCACAGCAACCCCGAGGATCAAGACGAAGTTCGTGGCCACCCCACCATACTGAAACAAAGCAGCCGCCCTGAGAGAGGTCGGATCATCAATCGTAATGTGGTCCCCGTCGCTCTTACCCTGGTTAATGAGGTTTGAGATCAGCCACGGCAGGCCCAGACCAATATAAATATTGATATTTTGGGACCCCAGTGAGTTTGCGACTGCCATTGACCCGTACCCACGTTTTGCAACAGCGAGGGATGAAACGCAGTCCGGGACCTCTGCTCCGATGGAGATCAACAGAATCCCGACGAAGGAGGTTCCAAGCCCGCTGAGGTCGGCCCATCGTTCTGCGACAGTTCCGATGATGAAGGACAGCAAGGCAACCCACATCAACGAGGCTATCATGGTGAATGGGTACCGGGAGTTGAAGGTGCGCTCCTCTTGAGAGCCATCGTCGTCGTCGGTGGAATCCGTGTCCTCTGTCTCCTTCACTGGGATGGTCCACTTGAACACGCACCTCCACGTCGTGACGAACCCCATGAAAAACCGCTTCCACAACGGTCTGTCCGCACCGTTGGTGTCGACATCCTTCCACCATTTCCGTCTGAACTCCGAAACCGTTGAAACCGCGTTCGACGATGACGACAACCCATCATCGAGGAGGTCGATCTTCGTCTCCAGAACTCCCATTGCCTCGTCGTACTGTTGTTCCGATAGCGCACCGTGTTCGTAAGCGTGAAGCAGCATGTTCTTCCTGCTTTTTAAAGCCGACGACGGGTTTTGTATCTTCGCTATGAACCCTGGCAGAAGGTCCTGCGTGGGCCGTATGTCCGCAAACGGGATGTGCTCCAGCTCCTTTTTGATCGGGTTCAACGGGCGGACGGAGTACGTGTTGTACTCCAAAAACTTCCCCGTGATGGTGCCCTCCACGAAGCTCTTCGTCTTCCTGTTGTACACTTCAATCTTCGAACCGACCTCCCATTCCATTGTGGTGAGTATACCCCGTTCTTGGAGCAGGTCCTGTATGTCTGTGATTATACGAACAGCTCCGGTGTTTTCTAAGAAGATGCGGCTTGAAATATCGCCTTCGACGAGAAGTGTGACGGGATTGCCGAGCTTGATGTGTAAGGCTGATGTGTCTGATCCAATGTCTTGTTTGCTTGTGGAAAAAATCGGGCCGATTACAGGGACGATGGTTTCGTTGCCCGAACGGTCGAGGAATCGCACAGGCTTTGGTTTGTTTAGTGAACCGCGATGCGTTGCGTCGGAAAGCAGCACGCTGCTCTCCGTCAGAACGCTGTTCTGCTGTGAAAGACAGAAACGCCTCCGCACCATAGGTGACATCAACACGACCAATATGTAAACAACAAATGACGCGACAAGCATCGCAGACTCCATAGTTGTGATCTCACCATCATCGAAATAAAACACCAACTGGGTCAGCCCTGCTAGGTACCCTATGGTATCCCGGGCTATCGGCCGTCTTTTGAGGAGTAAAGGTTGTTCCGCACCACCAGACACCCCGCAAAGCCCCGGTATCAAAGTGAAAGCTATCATCCCTGAACCGATGATAGTTCCTATCCCAAGGTCGGTGGAACCATCTGTTTGTTTCAATGTAGCGAGGGAATTCACGATGATCTCAGGAGCAGAGGACCCGAATGCGAGAAATGTACACCCGGCTATGTCTTCTCTTATATGCATTCTTAAGCACAGTGTTTCCAAAGACGGGACGAGGTATTCGTCGCAGACGATGGCCAGGCCGAGAAACGTGATAGCAAGGATTAGGATTTCAATGGTGAAGCCCCACCATTCGCTGTCTATTTCGTCGAGGCAGATCGTGTCCTGGAACTTTGCCCAGTCGCAGCCTTCATCATCCTCTAACGGGGGTAACAATGTCGCTGTCGTAGTGTTTGCTTGCGACAAGGCTGTTAAAAAAACCTGTACAAGTATCATAGGTTTTCCCCCCTTCCTGGTGATGTGTACATTGGAGAGAGGGAAAAAAAAAAAAAAAAAAAATCTTTTTTTTTTTTGCCGACTCAAAGAAAGTTTTATTTGATCATGGGGTTCCTATAAAATATTTTTTTTTTTTTTTTTTTTAATCCTTCCTTCCTCGTATTCTTATTTTATTTTTATTTTTTTTTCCTTTTTTATTCGTGCTTGGCACGGAAGCTGCACCCAGCAGTCAAACGGGCCTTGCCGCCAGCGGGCTGGGCAAGGATCTCGCTGCATCGGCCGCAGACCACCACAGTTGCGGCGTGGGAGAAGACAGTGGTAACGTTGTTGCACCTGCACCTCACATCGAGGAAGTTGGACTTAGGGCCCTGTACAAGCCTCTTGCGCTTGTGGGCATTCTTCTGGTCCTTCAAGGAGGGGTACAGGATGTCGGCGTCGAGGAAACCCATTTCTTTTTTTTTTCTTTTTTGATGAACCTTTTTTTTTTTTCTTTTTTTCTTAAATTTTTGCGTTTACAACGAGGGGGGGGGGAAAAAATTCAAAAAAAAATTCTTTATAATACACGACTAAAAAAAAAAAAATATGAGTTAAAGGAGGCCGGTGTTGGCGGCGCCCTGCACAAGAACTGTCTACTTGATTACAGGGGGCGCACCGCGGCCGAGTTGTAGCTTCTTCTGCGTTCCGCGTCGTGTCCTTAATGCGTGCGGTGTACAGCTCAACCCCAGCCGGTGCGTCCCGGGTAACCAAGATTCTGCGCTCGTGCAGTTTGCTGCCTGTTCGTCACCCTGAGCATCTGCATTATGTTCTTCCACTCGGGCGCTACCGGTGATGACCGACGAGGAGGTCAACAGCGAACAACACATCTGATGTACTTCTTATATTTCCATGTTATCCCCACCACCAAAAAAACTACTTTTTTTCTTTTTTTTTTTAAGATGCTCTCGAGGCCAGGTTTCTCTGGAGCTCCTCTCTCTCTGTTGGGGAGAGGACTGCGATGAGTGCTTCCTGCCGGACTTTGAGCGATTTGAGCTCGTCTTGCACTTCTTTTTTGTAACTTTGCTCCTCCAAAAGGTTCTTTTGCAACCGATTAATCCCGCTTTGCAGGTTTGTGGAGTGGGCAGAGGTCTGAGGGGTACGGAGAGAAACGGAAGTTAAATTATCATAGGCCGAAGAGTTGCTAACGACGGAGGACGCAATCGGTGTGCAAGGGATAGGAGGTGGGGCAGATGGGGTAGGGGGCTGCAACGGGACTTCAATCCCCGAGCGAGACTCAATTACAGCCATGCTCTCCTTTGACAACCTCTCGCGCAAAATCTTCTTTTTAACTGAATGAGAAGAGGGCACCGAAACGACAGAAGGGCTTCTGCTGCATTCAGGGATCTCACACAGCTCCTCACACCGCTCCGGAGCTGCCCGTACATTGGGCAACCGACAGCTTATCTCCTTCCGTTTTGCTTCTGACAACATTCTTATCATCCCGCCTTGATTCTCATCAACCCCTGGAGGGAATATGGCTTGGTGCCGTGCCATTCTCTGTGCTTGATGAGTATGCCGTTTACCCTTTTTTTTTTTTTTTTTTTTTTTTTTGAAATTTTCGGGGAAAAAAAAAAAAAAAAAATCCATACCTGTGCCATTCTAAAAACAGGTGCCCTTCCCGGCGGACGAATTTTGTACCTCCAAGGTAGATTGTCTCCGTTTTCAACTTTTAAATTTTGTACGCTGGGTGGGTTTTTTTTTTTTTTTTTTCTTTTTTTTCCCTCTTTTTCTTTCTGTAACGTTTCTTTATACCTTGGGAAGTCATATATATTCTTCACCATTTCCCTTCTTGGTATTCGAGTGTCTCTCATGCTCTCGCTTACTATTGGTCCAGGAAGACCTGGTGCGGGTATACCTACCTCTGTTATAAACACGTTATGATTCATTATATTTTTTTTTCAAATTTCTTTTTTTTGCGTCCTTTTCTTTTTTGTTTTAAACATTTCTAGTTTATGTGAAAAAAAAGAGGGGGGTGACTCGTAGAAAAAGGGAGAAAAAATAAAATAAAAAAAAAAAAATAAAGAGAGAGAAAACCTGTTTAGCCGTGGCTTAAAGTAGTGTTACAAGCACAGGCCTTTGACCATGGGAGGGGATAAAATAAATTTTTTTCCTGGTGTTGGGGTAACTTGACTCTTCGCCTGGTTATTCTGCCCCCAAGTCTTCCTTGGAAGGTCCTTTCAGGTGGTAGTCCATTGACGTCAATTTCTGTCTTGAAGTATTTAATAAAACAACACACTTTTTTTTTTTTTTCATCTTAAAACACTAACATTGGTTTTCTTTTTTTTTTAATATATCCCAAACGACCAAGCCTTTGCCTCCCCCCTCCACTTTTTTTATCTTCAGTTCCTTCTACCCTTCGATCTGCCTAATCTCACCGCCACCTTCAAGGGATTTCATAATCTCATCGAAAGACTCACCACCACCCTCCTGAAAAAAAATAATTTTTCCCCCCCCCCCCAACACACCGTTTGCTCATGGAACCATTCTTCAGGAAGGAAGGATGTGATTACAGTACGCCCATCAAAGTGCCTCCCAGCAAGAGCAACCTGCGCAGCATGCGCTTCGTCCGATGTCCAGTACTCAACAAACACCTTCCCAACACCGTTCTTGATAGGGTCCTGAACGTCCTTTTCCCATTTCTCTCTGGCCTTTTCGTACGTCTCATCTATATCAGTGCAGAGCTGTTCCCAGTCGCGCATCCGCCTTACGTTCTCTTCTCCTATCTTCCGTGTTTCCTCCTCTACCTTGTTCAAGGGAATCAACGCACCTGAATTCCTATCGAGAGCGTACCCAGGTGGTGCAGCCGTAGCTCCCATCGGCCCTGTTATGGCCAGCCGTTGTTCAGTTGACGGTGCCAACAGTTGAGTCGGCTTTGGAGGCTTCTCCCTCAACACTGGAGGATGCGGTTGGTCTCTTGGGATCGTCAGGCTCACGACTCTTCCGTACTTCTCGACCTCCTGTTCGATCTCTGCTTTGATGCTGTCAAAATTGATAGGGTCTTCAAGGTCCTCTTCATCGAAAAGGTTAAGCAACGCCAATATCTTCGTCGGTTTTTTGACGGTGATGGCCCCGGTGTTGCTGATGCCGGTCGATCGTAGAGTCGATGAGCTGCATTCGCCCAATGCTTGCAGTGCTTGGTGGAGGCCCATGCCGAGGTTTATCAAATTTTGGAGTAAAAGCTGTTCGGGCTCTTCTTTTTGCCCGTCGGGTCCGGTTCCCGCGTGGAGGACAAGGGCGCCTGCACCGACCTTGTGCACGCTGAGGTGGTTTTCTGCCATGTCGATACCGTTGAGCGCGTTGATGCACATGTCGTTGTGCGACTCGTCGGCGAACTCGAACACGCAGCACGCCTTGCTCGCCCCGTCGGCTTCCGTCATCATCTGACAGTTCTTCAGTTCCCCGAACGTGAGCAACAGCTCTTTGATTTCGTCGCCTCCCATGTTGTTGGGAAACCCGCTCATCACAAGCTTGCCTCTTGCGTCTTCGGGAAGCGTCACGCCTGTTTTTTTTTTTTTTTTTTTTTTGTTCGTTTCGATTGTTACCAACGACCCCTCATTCGTGGCATACTGGTCCCTAAAAATGATATCCGGGGCTTGGAAAGGAAGGACTGCGACAGAGATTGGAGAAAATAGCGGGACACTACATGGAAGGAGGGACGCCGAGAGGACCGGTAGGGAACCTGATGAAAAGGTGGCTACCGTACATCGGATGGAGCTGGGGCCGATTGACGGACTGCAAGAACACGGGATGGCCAGAAAGAGGACACGTCTTCAGGGAGGCCAGACTGTGAGGAAGGCCCGATGCGGGGACCTCACGAAGGAAAGAAGTACGGTACGAGGGCTGGAGGCAGGGGCTGACCCGGAAACGAATAGGCTGTGGAAGGAGGAGAAGGCTCCGGTGGTAGCCTACCAGTTGAGGAGGGTCGTAGAGGAGCAGACCCCTACATAAGCCCACATGCCAGTGCGGGACCGAAAACTGTACCACTCGACCCGGCAAGTGAGGAAGAGGATCCGGACAAGGATGACTTGAAAAGAGAGGATGGGAGGCTACCCGGAGAGACAATGCTTCCTCAAAATTATAGATGCGACATATGCACGGCAATATACCAGAACACAGTGACGCTGCTACGGCACCAGCTATACGAATGCCCACTTGCGCAGGAAGAGCTAGCGAGGGACGGGTTGGAACCGCTTCGCGACAGGTCGGGTTGGCCTCTCTGCCTGGAACTACACGGGATCTTGCCGAGGGGTACGGATTTGCACACCTGGAGAGATTGCAGAGGTACCTGGCGATGATAGTAGCGAAGCGTGATGAGGACCTGATCCAAGTGGAAGATATTGGAGGAGAACTTCCATGGGAACGGGAAGTGGTGGGGGTGAAGACTTGACACCCGTTGGAACAGCTCGGGACGACAAGTGGGAATGTACGCGGAGTCGCTGTTGAAATGGATGTCGGAGCTAAGATGGGTGGAAGGAGACACAACGTCGGAGGTGGAGTTGGCCCTAGACTTTGAAGCGACAACACGAAGATCGCTGGGAGTGACGCAGATGGAAAAGGCGAAGGATCAAGAAGTTGATCGAAAAGGTGAACGACAGGTGCACGACGCAGGGAAGGAAGAGGCCTTTCCCGACGAAGAGCAAACGAGAGTGAAGTCCCTCATGACAATAGGAGGGAAGGCAGCGATAGGCTTTGCAAGGAGACCGATCTTCGCCTCACGAGAAACCCATGACAGGCCAAAAGAGCTGAAGACCAACCTGAAGAAGGACCGCATCAACCGTCTGCGAAAGACCCTGGTACCCGCCATCGGAACGAAAGCGAGGCTTCAAAAAGGAAGCATCAAGAGATAGACCCCCACCCCCCCTAAGTGTGGTCCTCAAGTGGGATTAGCCCTTAAACATCGCCCTTTGTTCTTTTTTGCCCCACAATACCTATCGACGGCGCTTGCATAGGAGGAGGTGTGGAAGCTGGGGCCACATAGTTCTTTGGCCTGCTGACTTTGAGGGTGACCATGGTGCCGTCGGGGAGCGGGACGCATTTCCCGTCGAGTCTCAGGCACTCTGTGGTGAGCTCCTCGTCGTTTAGTTCGACGAATGCAAACCCTGCCCTGGCAGGGTCCTCCGACCTTGTCACGTTGCACTCCACGATGGGGTTCACCATCTCGTTGGGCTGGGGCACTGTCGAGGTGTCGCACATCATTTCTTGCGCGATTTTGATTTTGTTTTGGTAGATTTTCTGACGGCCCGCCATTGCGTGCATCTGGGGTGGGGTTTGACTTTAACATAGCCCGCATACTTTGAAGAAATTCGCCAGCATCTCATCGCTCAGCAGCGGTACTACATTGCCCACGTACAGCCTTCGGGCGTTTGGATCAACGCTGGTCGGCATTGTGGGCTGCGGTCCTGCTATCATCAGCTGCCCGCCAGGAGCTGTCGATGCAATTGGTGCGCCCTGTTTTGTATTTTCTTTTTCTTGAGGGGGGACATACCCCCGGACCCACATCCCATCCTGATGATTTGCCGGCAACCCGCTCTCTCTTCTTCTTCGGTCTGTCTTCGTCGTCGCTGCTGCTCCCCCTTCTCCTCCTCCTTCCTCCAGTCCTCTCTTCCCGCCGTCTCCTTCTGTCCCTTTCACCCATTTTCCCCCTCTTTTTTGTTTCCCTCCTTTTTTTAGTAATAAAAACGGGGGCGCGGAGGATGCATGTCACGTTGATCCATTTTAGGACTCGGTTTGCAACATGTCCCACATTCTCACTCACTGCCAATTCTAACCAGGGGTCTGGTGGTCATCACCTCCACTTAAGGGAAGAGGGCAACCGTGGAGTGTTTCTGGTATTTGGGAAAAAAAAATCAAAAGAACTTCATTTTATTAATGTCGCATATCCTCAGCATTGCAGAAGCATGAACGGAACATCTGTCTTCATAACTAAAATCAGAAGAACGAGAGTGTTGATGTCGTTGTTCTCATCACAGGGTGTGAAGGCCTGCAGCCAACAGAGTGAGAAGGGCAGCAAAAATAAGGTCAGCTTGAAGGCCGAAAATTCTTATCAGTCACACGCAGCCCTCCAAAAAAATGGAAGTCTGCTCAGACGAACGAGATCTATGAATTTTGTTTCTCATCATTCCGAAGGAAAGTTATCTGGTTCTCAAGTGAGCAAGACGCAAAGGTCACTTCACTGCCATCAGCGGCCCTCTTTCCGCTTCTTAACTGGGAAACAACGGGAAGAATGGCTTCTTTGCAACAAGGGGGAACCCTCTAACCAGGGGTCTGGTGGTCATCACCTCCACTTAAGGGAAGAGGGCAACCGTGGAGTGTTTCTGGTATTTGGGAAAAAAAAATCAAAAGAACTTCATTTTATTAATGTCGCATATCCTCAGCATTGCAGAAGCATGAACGGAACATCTGTCTTCATAACTAAAATCAGAAGAACGAGAGTGTTGATGTCGTTGTTCTCATCACAGGGTGTGAAGGCCTGCAGCCAACAGAGTGAGAAGGGCAGCAAAAATAAGGTCAGCTTGAAGGCCGAAAATTCTTATCAGTCACACGCAGCCCTCCAAAAAAATGGAAGTCTGCTCAGACGAACGAGATCTATGAATTTTGTTTCTCATCATTCCGAAGGAAAGTTATCTGGTTCTCAAGTGAGCAAGACGCAAAGGTCACTTCACTGCCATCAGCGGCCCTCTTTCCGCTTCTTAACTGGGAAACAACGGGAAGAATGGCTTCTTTGCAACAAGGGGGAACCCTCTAACCAGGGGTCTGGTGGTCATCACCTCCACTTAAGGGAAGAGGGCAACCGTGGAGTGGTATTTGGGAAATGTCGTGTGTCGCATAACTTCAGCAGCGTAGAAGCATGAACAAAAGTGAAAAGCAATGAGCATGAAAATCATTTCAATAAATACAAGATAGAAGAGACATGGGTAAATTGAAGAGAGGAAAGCGATAAGCTGAAAAAAAAAGAGGGAGAGAGAGAGAGTGAAAGGAAAAAACTACTTTGGCGCTTCATTTGTTTGTGTGCACGAGCGGAATTTTACCTAATAAAATAGCTCATTACGCTGCCATCAACTAGTTTTTAGTCTCGACAATAATATTGTTAAAACAAAAAAAAAAAAAAGCATAAAAGACCACTGCAACCCTCTGTTCTAGATATGCATCATGATCGTCCTTATGTAAAAATATCTTTCTTCTTACACCTTCTTTTATTTCGTTTTGCTTCTTTCTTTGTAAAATCACAGATCCAAAGACGATGTAGAGTTCTGCTCTACATGCGTCCTGCCAAGTGTCGTGTATCTGTCCATCCGGAGAGATGCGCGTCTTATTGGAGGGACTCGTGAGGGTTACAAATAAATAAGAAAAAGAAAGTTAAGGAAGGCTGAGAAGATCGGTAAAAATAATGAGAATTCTGCCCCTCCCTCGTTGCTTCTTTCTTGTAAAATCAGAGATCCAAAGACGATGTAGAGTTCTGCTCTACATGCGTCCGTCCAATGGGCGTGTATCTGTCCATCCGGAGAGATGCGCGCGTGCTCATTGGGGTGACTTGCGATGACTCTACTTGAAAAAGAAAAGAAGAGAAGAGGGTGAAAACAAAAATGGGGGTATTTTCTTTTAAAGAATAGTTATTGTTACTCAAAGTAGAAGACAAAAAAGCCCCTTGAGGACTTTTTCTTTGTGGTGAGTTTTTCAGCATCATCTACTTTTTTGTTTAAAAAAAAGAACCGCGACTCGCTCAGAGCTCGTCAGAGTCGTCCATGTCCTGGTCCTCACTGCCGCCAGCACCGCCCTCAGTGGCGCCCTGCTGGTAGACCTTGGAGACGATGGGGTTGGTGATGCTCTGGAGGCTCTGGAGCTGCTCGTCGTACTCCTCCTTGTCGGCCGACGGGTTCTCGTCCAGCCAACCCAGAGCCTCCTTCACCGCCTCCTCGATCGCCGTCTTGTCGTCCTCGTCGAGCTTCCCGCCGAGCTTCTCGTCGTCGTTCACCTGGTTCTTCAGGTTGTAGGCGGTCGACTCAAGGGTGTTCTTCGCCTCCACCCTCTCCTTCAGCTTCTTGTCCTCCTCCTGGAACTCCTCGGCCTCGCGAACCATCTTCGCGATCTCCTCCTCGCTGAGCCTCCCCTTGTCGTTCGCGATCGTGATCGCCTCCTTGTTGTTGCTCGCCTTGTCCTCCGCCCCCACGGTGAGGATCCCGTTCGCGTCAACCTCGAACGACACCTCGATCTGCGGCACACCACGGGGGGCGGGAGGGATCCCCGACAGCTCGAACTTCCCGAGAAGCCTGTTGTCCTTCGTCATCGAACGCTCCCCCTCGAAGACCTGGATGTTCACACCGGGCTGGTTGTCCTGGTGCGTCGAGAAGGTCTGCGCCTTCTTCGTCGGGATCCGCGTGTTTCGCTCCACGAGCTTCGTCATCACCCCCCCAGCGGTCTCGATCCCCAGCGACAGGGACACCACGTCCGCCACGAGGATCTCGTTCACCTCCCCGCTCATCACGGCCCCCTGCACCGTCGCACCGTAGGCAACAGACTCGTCAGGGTTGATCCCCTTGTTGGGCTCCTTCCCGTTGAAGAAGTCCTTGATGAGGTTCTGGATCTTCGGGATACGGGTGGACCCCCCCACGAGCACGATCTCGTCCACCTCCTCCTTCTTCAGCTTCCCGTCCGCCAGCACAGCCTTCACGGGGTTCAGGGTACCCTTGAACAGGTCCATGTTCAGCTCCTCGAACTTCGCACGGTTCAGCTTCTCCGAGAAGTCCAGACCCTCGTCCAACCCGTCCACCTCAACACGGGCCTCGGGCTGCGAGGAGAGCTGACGCTTCGCCGACTCACAGGCCTTCCTCAAACGGGCGAGGGCCCTCTGGTTCTTCGACAGGTCCCTCCCGTGCTTCTTCTGGATCACCTTCAAGAAGTGCTTCACCTGTGGTGTGGATTGGTGGGTTTTTTTTTTTTTTTTTTTTCCTCCTTTTCTTTCTTCTTTACCATACCATCCTGTTGTCGAAGTCCTCACCACCCAAGTGGGTGTCACCATTGGTGGCGATCACCTCGAAGAAGCCGTCGTCGATCTGGAGGAGCGACACATCGAAGGTACCACCACCAAGGTCGAAGACGAGGATGTTCTTCTCACCCTCGTCCCTCTTGTCCAGCCCGTAGGCAATGGCCGCAGCCGTCGGCTCGTTGATCACGCGCACCACGTTCAAACCGGCGATCGTACCAGCGTCCTTCGTCGACTGACGTTGTGCCTCGTTGAAGTAGGCGGGCACAGTCACCACAGCGTTCTTCACCTCCTTCCCAAGGAAATCCTCGGCAATACCCTTCATCTTCGTCAACACCATCGACGAGACCTCCTCCGCAGTGTACTGCCTGTCCTCACCCTTGTAGTGCACCTTCACATCCGGGTGCCCGTTCGAGCCTGGAACAATCTTGTAGGACAGCAGCTTCTTGTCGCTTTGCACGGTCTGTGGGGTTTGTGAGAGAGAGAGAGAGAGAGAGAGAGAGAGAGAGAGAGAGAGAGAGAGAGAGAGAGAGAGAGGGAGGCTAGAATTTCAAAGTTTCTTTCTTGTTCTGGTGTTTTTGTCAGTTTTTTGAAATTTTTAAGAAACAATTTATGTCACCGAAGATGGCTTCTCATGGAAACAGCAGTCATTGGATTGTATTCTCTGATCATCATGCGGCTCTGAAGCTTGTTGGAACTTCTCTGGGAACCAAAAAAGAAGAAAGCAGGTGGGAAGGTCAGTTGATAAACGAGTCTAGACCGATGTATGTATTCTCAACCACCACCTGCAAGAGGGGTGTCAGATGCGCACTACACTAAACATGGTTTGTCATCATGCCACAAGTTCCTGATGACTCTTGTCGATATCTCATTCACCTCTGACCAGGGGTCTGGTGGCAGGGACCACACACACACACACACACATCTCTCGCCCCTTACGTACTCTCCTGGGCATGTCCGCTCAGCAGGCATAGCGAGGGACGATGCACGATGCACGCCACATCGACCTTCTCAAAGATCTCTAACCAGGGGTCTGGTGGTCATCACCTCCACTTAAGGGAAGAGGGCAACCGTGGAGTGTTTCTGGTGGTATTGCAAAAAACTAAGATCCTTTTTCTTTCATCTTGGAGAAAGGGGGGACAGCCTCGAGTGCTAGAGGTACTGATCTGCGGGGTGTTTCCCGCTGATGAAGGACATGGAGGTGTTCAGCCCAGCAGAATTGCACCCCGGTGGGACAGGTGCAAAATAAAAAAAAAAAAAAGGAGAGGAAAAAAAAGGGAAATCAGCCCAAGCACAGCAACACAAACGTCAGCGATAAGTTAAGGTAGAATACGTTTTTATAATCGTCGCAAAAGGTGTTCAGACAAATGCCTCGTGTTGGTCATCACACGGCTGTGCTGCTGCCCTCCTGAAGCCATATCTGCCCCACAATGACTAGGGATAAACAAGACTAAATGCTTCATTCCCTTGCCTTAAATGCGGGGGGGGTGGGTTGTGGTTGTTGTTGCCAGGTATTCGTGGGGTAAGCTTTCTTTTCATTTCAGCAGCGGATAATAAAAAATGTGCTCATGGTCACAAAGGGTGCTACCCCTCCGCAGCTCTGCTCTGGTGCCAGCACTGACAGAATATATATTTTCATCATTTAAAAAAGGAAGGAACAACCACTTCTTCGAAACTTTACTTTTGATGGGAGATATTTAGAGAATATGAGGCGTAGCTCTATCTGGGTGAGTCGGAACGGGTGGTCAGATCCATGGAGGGTCGCTGGGGCTGCCACTAGCTGTGACCACCTTGTTCGTTGCTTTCTCTTTTAGTCTTCCTTCTCAGTCTATTCTAGATTAACAAATCCTAATGCAGCATCCTCAACACACGAGGTGCTCAGTTGTCCCAACCTACAAAGATAAACGGAGTGCATTATCATCACAGGGAAGAGTGGGTCCCGACGGTAGATGGCATGGTCAGTGTGACGAAAAGTTCGTATTTTCAAACTGAGCCCACCCTTTCGGGCAGACCCCTCAAAGCGTCAGAGGTGAAATATAAAAATATGGTTTGTCATCAGACTAGCCTTCTTTTGGGTTTCTGTGAAGGTGGAAAGGGCTTTCTGGTATTATATCTCATTCACAAAAACTCTAACCAGGGGTCTGGTGGTCATCACCTCCACTTAAGGGAAGAGGGCAACCGTGGAGTGTTTCTGGTATTTGGAATAAGAACATTGTCACATATCCTCAGCATTGCAGAAGCATGAACGGAACATCTGTCTTCATAACTAAAATCAGAAGAACGAGAGTGTTGATGTCGTTGTTCTCATCACAGGGTGTGAAGGCCTGCTGCCAACAGAGTGAGAAGGGCAGCAAAAATAAGGTCAGCTTGAAGGCCGAAAATTCTTATCAGTCACACGCAGCCCTCCAAAAAATGGAAGTCTGCTCAGACGAACGAGATCTATGAATTTTGTTTCTCATCATTCCGAAGGAAAATTATCAAGGGAAATTATGAAGTTACACCCACGAAGTGTCTCAGCCTCCCTCTTTCCGCTTCTTTTCACTAACTGGGAAACAACGTGAAGGAATGGGATGCTTCTGTCTTTCTGTGCCCGCAAGGGGAAAACATCTAACCAGGGGTCTGGTGGTCATCACCTCCACTTAAGGGAAGAGGGCAACCGTGGAGTGTTTCTGGTATTATATCTTCCGTCTTGATGTGCATCTGCCCCACAATGACTAGGGATAAACAAGACTAAATGCTTCATTCCCTTGCCTTAAATGCGGGGGGGTGGGGTATTCTTGTGAAAAAGTGAGCAAAGGGAAAAAACGGAGAGAGATCAGAGTAACTATGACATTGTAGATTTTAAGACTCTTCATCAGAAAATTTTAGTGGATATGATGTGGTCATCATGTCGGTTTTCTTGCCCCTCCTCACCACCACACAAAAGACTTCAGCTGCTTCTCTTCCACTCTCACCTTCCAAACTTGCCCTCCAGCACACTTCAAAAAGCTACGCTGGGGGGTAATGGTGAAGGTTTGCAGAATGCTGCTGCAGCTGTCCCTCCAATGCGGGTGTCTCAGCCTCCCTCTTTCCGCTTCTTTTCACTAACTGGGAAACAACGTGAAGGAATGGGATGCTTCTGTCTTTCTGTGCCCACATGGGGAAAACATCTAACCAGGGGTCTGGTGGTCATCACCTCCACTTAAGGGAAGAGGGCAACCGTGGAGTGTTTCTGGTATTTGAGAAAAAATCAAAAGAACTTTATTTTATTTATGTCGCATATCCTCAGCATTGCAGAAGCATGAACGGAACATCTGTCTTCATAACTAAAATCAGAAGAACGAGAGTGTTGATGTCGTTGTTCTCATCACAGGGTGTGAAGGCCTGCAGCCAACAGAGTGAGAGGGGCAGCAAAAATAAGGTCAGCTTGAAGGCCGAAAATTCTTATCAGTCACACGCAACCCTCCAAAAAAATGGAAGTCTGCTCAGACGAACGAGATCTATGAATTTTGTTTCTCATCATTCAGAAGGAAAGTTATGAAGTTACACCCTATGAAGTCTCAGCCTCCCTCTTTCTGCTTCTTTTCACTAACTGGGAAACAACGTGAAGGAATGGGATGCTTCTGTCCTTCTGTGCCCACAAGGGAAAAGATGGGCAACCGTGGAGTGTTTCTGGTACTTGGGAAAAGATCTTTATATTCATTATGTTTCGCATATCCTCAGCATTGCAGAAGCATGAACGGAACATCTGTCTTCATAACTAAAATCAGAAGAACGAGAGTGTTGATGTCGTTGTTCTCATCACAGGTTTCAATCAACAAAGCCAAAAAAAAATACATGCCACCCCCCTCCCTTTCCCCTTCCCCCTCTTTCTTCCCTGTACTTTCATTTCCCAAACATACCTTGTCAGAGAACAGTCGGCCGATAAGACGCTTCACGGTGTAGATGGTGTTGTCGGGGTTCTGGGACATCTGGTTCTTGGCACCGTCACCGATGAGACGCTCGGTCTCAGTGAAGGCGACGACGGAGGGGGTGATACGGTTACCCATCTCGTTCGGGACGATCTCCACCTGCCCGTTCTGCCACACACCCACCACGGAGTAGGTCGTCCCAAGGTCGATCCCGATCACGGGACCCTCGATCGTGCCCCTCTTCTCATCAGCCCGTGCAGAGAGCGCCAGGACAGCCACCAGCATGCACAGCATCACTCGCCTGTTGTTCATTTTTCACTTCTTTTCTTTTTTTTATACTTCTTTTGGAAACCTGAAAAAGAAAATCGGGATGAAAAAAAAAGGAGGGGGGGATGTTCGATTTATTTTCTGTAGGAAAAAAAAAAGGCGATGCTTAAGGGCAAATCCAAACCCAGAAAAGTATTCACATTCTTCCCAAGGTCAAAAAAAAAATGGTAAATAAGGAGCATTCTTCGAGCACGGCACTTGCGCCTCTAAAGGCTACCGATGATGGCTGACTTCGTTTAACGCAAAAGACATCGGCTGCTTCTCTTAGAAAGCTACGCTGGGGGGTAAAGGTGATAAGACGTACGAGCGATCTATGAAATTTGTTTCTCATCGAGCAGGGTACTGAAGGGGGGGGGGGGGGGGGGGGCAGGAATAGGTCAGCAGAAAAATTGGAAGAAAGAAAAAAAACAGCTACTACACTGTCCCCCCCCCCTCCTACTTTTTCCCTAGAACAGGCTCGCCGGCCACGTCCAATAGGAAAGTAGAAAGAGAAAGAAGAAAAAAAAAAGAAGGTTAAAAGCCGGCAAGTTAAAAAATATCTCTTCCCCAGCAAGAGCACCAACAACAAGATACAGCTTTACTCAGGCCTCTATTGCTGGGTACACAACCACGAAGGGAAAACTTAATCTTTTCAGCTGCACGTGGCTTGCTATCTGACGTGCTTCTGAGAAATTGAAATTGTATCTCTTTTTTTTTTTTTTTTTTTTTTTTGTATGCTTTATCAAAGTACCTTGTTTTTAATGTGGGCACTTGATTCCGAAAAGTGAAAAGAAAGAAAAACCGGAGAAAAAATATATAAAAAGAAAGTAATTGAAAGAAAAGGGAGAGAAGTGGCATGGGAGAAACAATTCTTCGATTTTCGATTTGTTTATTTTTTTTTTTGTTCAGAACCAAAAAGAAAAAAAAGAGGAGAAGGGGAAATCACCCAAAAAAATAATCGACACAAATATTCTTCTATCCTCTTTCCCCCCCCCCCCCCCCCCCTACTTTCCACTTTCTTCCCAATTCACATCAATTCACACCCCCGTTTCGTTTCTGTTATTTTTGAACATTCTCCATTCATGAGCTTTCCGTGGCACCAAAGAGGACCTCTTCCGCTCTAGCTTTGGAACATCAAAGCGGGGTCATGGTTAGTTCCCTGTGGTATGGTGGTGGGTAAGTCAGAAGCACACCTGAGCCTGAGCTGGAGTGGCCTGCGAGTAGCCTTGCACGCCCATTGGGGCTTGTTGCTGTTGCTGTAAGTTGGTTGTCCCAGCATCTCAGAACCATACCTGCTGCCATTGCTGCGGTGCCTGCTGTTGAGTCCCTTGCGCGCTCTGCAGCTGTCCTAACGTTGGCGGTGCCACACCAGGCCCTTTCTTTGGCCCTCCTGTCAAGAAGCTGTCCAAGTCTGACATGAACTTCTTCTCAATCAGCCCAGGCCCCGGGGAGGTCGGGTCCAACTCTTGTTGCGGCTGCTGCTGCTGCACAGGCGCTGTCACTGCAGGCATTTGCACAGGCACAGGTGCTGGTTGCACAGGTGCAGGTTGCACAGGCGCAGGAGGCATCTGCACAGGTTGAACAGGTACCGGAGCAGGCTCAGCAACAGGCTGCTGCTGCTGCTGCATACCCGCAAACCCCGCCTGTGCCTGAGGCGAGTCTTGTCCCAGAGATGAAAAGAAATCGTTGAAATCCTGCTGCGGTTGAGAAGGCTGCTGTTGTTGCTGCTGCACAGGAGCAGGTGCGAAGGGGTCAAATGCTGGTTGCTGTTGGGGAGGTTGCTGGAAGGGGGACTGCTGAGGTTGCTGCTGCTGATCGAACAACAACTGTTGCTGAGGTTGCTGTGGCTGCTGACCGAACAGGGCCGGCTGTTGCTGTTGTTGGGGTTGTTGTTGTTGTTGTTGCTGTTGCACAGGTTGACTGAAAAAGTCCACAGCCTGCGGTTGCTGCACTGGTGCCTGCGCTTGAGGTTGCTGTACCTGAACCTGAGGCTGCGATACCCTCTGCCCCTGAGAGGTGCTCGATGGAGGTGCCAGCGACCAGGTTGCAGGCGCTGTCGAGGTGGTGGCAGAGGTGCTGGAATACCCACTCTGTTGTGCGGGTAGCGAGGACTGTGCCGGCTGCACAGGCTGCGTGGGAGCTTGTGGTGGGTGCTGTTGGTGCTTCGTTCGTATTTCGTCCATGAGGCGGTGCTGCTCAGCGACATTGACGCCTGGGACAGCCGAGGAGGTGGCGGCACGATGTCTGTAACCTGCTGGGAGGCCGGCTTCTTTGTTGAACTCCCGTTGGAGCTTTCTTGCCAACTCTTCGTCTGTGGCAGGGGTGGGGGAAGGGTCGCGAGAGCGGGAGCTGTGCGAACTGTGCTCGGTGGAGTAGGCGGAGGAACGGTCAACCTGAGAAGCAGAGGAGTTAGAGGTGATGCGGGTTGCCGTTCTCTTTGCACGCTCGCGTGCTTGCTTGATCTTGTCATCGTTCTGCACAAGGTCCAGTAGGTTTGTCACTTTGTAGCGCACCGTCTCCCCATTGTCCACCTTGTCGTCGACATACTTGAAGTTCTTCAGCGGCTTCAACCTGAAGAGCCCACTCCGCACCTCGAGCACCACGTCCTCAGGGCCATGTAGTATCACGTACTCAAGGCACACAAGCGCCTTCGCGATTTTCCTCCATTTCTTTGGGTCCTTGTCCTCAATTCTTTTCCATAAGTTGTGCATCACCTCTGCCCTGTCATCGGAAATGTAGCACGCCTCTGCCAACCCTTTGAGTTGGTCCACTGATGGACCCCATGGGTCTGAGTTGGATGCATCCTGTAGGTGATGATATTACTTTTGCATGGCGGTGCACACCTTCGTTGCTTTCTTGACATCGGAGTGGCCTACAAGCTTCCACCACGCCTCGCGCTTCATCTTTGTTAGTTCGTGTGTCATTTTTGGTCGTGTCCTAATGTGTGTGCTTAAGACTGGTAAAGACATTTGTAGGAAGAAAAAAGAGGTACAACAACAAAGCGCTCCGATAAATCGATGTTAACCCAAATCTGCAGTGTCAACGGTAGTGGCAGGGAGGCCGGACTTGAAGAAAATAGTCATATAAGATATGCGTTCCGGAGTGGAGGACGGAGTGGTATCGGGGGGGCCGGAAGCACATAGCTTAGTGTATGATGACCAGACGCCTTTGACGAAGGGGATCGTCGCGCCTGGTGGGACAGCACTGCGGTATTGATGCCCTTCCGACACTGTGACCCCTGATGACAGCGCCGTTACCAATGGCGGACAGGCCTCTATCCCAGCAAAGCTGAACTTCACATCGTACTTCACCTGCGATGTGTTCTTCAATGTGATTCTCGTCGCACCGTCTGCCAGCACGCTTTCGTCGACTACAAGCTCGCCCCCCTCTCCGTTGTACCTCCCCATACCAGTGATCACAACTTCATAGCACGACCCGTCCGCCAGCAGGATGCCCTCTGGTTTAAACACAACGCAAGGTCCCAGTCCATGGTAGTCCGTGTTCACATACACACCTTCTTTCAGCTTCAGTGCTTGTAGGCGTTGATACGTCCCATTCTGCGACACTATCGGTGAGATGGTGACCTCCACTTCGCCATGCTGCACGTATTGCATGGGGTTCACACTGCAGGACCAAGCAAGGTCTTCGTCTACCCATTCCAACGGGAAGTACCCCTGGGGAGGGAAGGCTGTGTACGGCTTCATTAGGTGGTGGTTCTGCGAGGCAGCGTAGGTGTACACTGTGGTGGTCGTTCCCGATGTGCCGAAGCCAGTTTCGTTTAGGCCAGGGGAGAGCAGCCATCTTCTGTGCGGGAGTGATGTCCATGTGCTGCTGCCGGAGTTGTTCATGAGAGCATGCACAGCGGTCCCGACACATGCGGCGTGCGCCTCGTGTCTCACGGCCAGACTGCCGTTCAGCCCTTGCAGAGCAGCTGCATAGAGGTCATCGGGCCATGTGTCAGGCTTGCTGAGGGTCCTACTGACGACACCCCACTTTTCGATAAGGGAAGCGCCTTTGTGCGCCCTGTTCACGAGGTCTTGGTTCAGACGGGTTGCGTAAGGCACGACCCCGCAGAGCCTACGGTACATCTGCAGCACAAGGAGGCCGTAAGCCATGTTCCCCACCGTCTTGTGCTCCTCTGCGAGCTTCGACGCAAGCTCGTTCCAGAACCCGATGATCTCTGCCTGCGTCACAAGCGGCTGCAGCAACACATCTTCAGTGAGCTCCTTTTTCATCTCGTTCCGTGTGATGATCTGCCTTTCAAACACACTGCACGGGAGAGGCGTGCACATGGTGAACCGAGGCGTGGCAGTGTTGGCAGTGTTACACTGGAGCCTCTCCATCTGCTCTTTGCACTTCTGTGCTGTGATGTAGTCCTCGCGGAGCGATGCAGAATACTTCATAGACTCCAACGCAGTGAGCGTCGCAAGAGGGCCTTCCTGTGTTGAGTTGGCCAGCTGATCGTTCGAGGGCATCTGGTTGAAGTTCACAAGGTGCTCGCCCATTGGTATCGGTGTCGTGGGTGGCGCTGCTACCCCTCCGGCATAGCTATTCATCCTACACCACCCCACTGGTCCTGGTTTAATTCAAACGAGAAGGGGAGGGGGGGGAATCACACAACACTGCCTCCGATCCACAAAAAAAAACGAGAAATAAAAAAAACAAGGATACCCCCCGTTCCTCACACATATGGGTATACTGATCGCGATCTGTACGGGGGGTTTTGCCTGTGCGTGTGGTTGTTTTTTCCCTCTTATTCATACTTATTACGCCTCTCTGTGATGTCAACTGCTTTAGAATACCGGTACGACTGGTCGGCCTTGTGCCCGTTGCCCTTGACCCATGCCCATTGAAGGAGGAATAAGCCACCTACGGATCCAAATACGGCTCGTTTGGACCATTTGATGTAACGGGGTTGCGTGGGCAGTGTTCGCAGGTATTTTCGCCTTTGCTCCATGGTCTCGTGGATCTCCCACTCGGCGGTGGTGGAGGGAAGGTGCCCAGGCCCGTACTGCCGCATCATCATGGCGTGGTCTATGTGGGCATTGCGCTCTGGTACTTCGACACCCAGCATAGCCCCGGCATTGTGTTTATTATAAGGAGTTTTCATTTTTTCCAACCACCACAGTCTGGCCTCATCCCGCTTTGATATATAATCGGCAACTTCTGTTTTCAGAGCGATTGATTCACCCGGTTTTGTGCCCAGTACTTTGTCTACTATGTCACTACCGACAGGGGGGACGATGTCAGGGTGAACGGGCTCTATTGGAGTTCTGTCTTGTGGAACTGCATGTCCCCATGTTAAACCGTCGGCTGTTTTCCAGGAGCCGTTTACGTCGCGTGTTAGAAGCACCTTCCCACCGTTTGATTTTGCGCTGATGTCGGAAAGCTGTTTGAACGGGTTTTTGATTCTCTCCTCGGGTTCGTCAGCAGACGCAACGCCGCCTTCTTCTTTTCGTCCCATTCTCGATTTTAGTGTGGAGAGTCCCTCCTTCAGTACAGGGTCTGCTCGGGAAAAATCCACCTCTACCTCTTCCATCCTTCCTTCTTCGTTAGAAGCTGAACTTCCCGGAACGCTCGCTCCTTGTTGAGCCGGCCCCGCTTTTACTTGCGGGCCTTCATTCTTTCCTCCATCTATTGATTTGTTGTCGAACATTTTCTTTTTTTTTTCTCCCTCTCCTCCTCCCCCCTATTGCCTTTTTTTTTTTAATTCAACCCAAAGGCTGGTCCATAAGTAAAGGGAAATAAAATAAAAAGAAACAAAGAAGGAAAAAAAAAAAGAGATAGGTAGTAAAAAAAAAAAAATAAATAAAAATAAAAAAAAAACTTCTTCTTTTATAATGGTGTATTTGGTTTTCCTCTTTTTTGTTTTTTTGAGGATGAAACAAAAGGGGGAGAAGAAGAAGGTAAAAAACTTTTTAAAAAGAAATAAATAAAGGGAAAAGAGAGGGATATAAAACACAACCTCCTTTTCTTTTTTAAAAGACCTCTCCACTTTTTTTTTTTTCAATTAAGAAATGACAAAAGCTATTTTTTCTCTTTTTTTTTACGGGCCATAAAAAGAATTTAAATAGAGAAGTCGAAAAAAAAAAAAAGAAAAAAAAAGAAAAAGAATCTTTTGATCCAGTGTGCAAGGGGTGCGTTCACTGAAGCAAAAAGCAAACAAAAGCATGAGATTGGGTGTTTCTTCTCCTCTTTCTCTTCCCCTTATCAAAAGAGAGAGAAGACAAAGTAACCTCATAAAACGAAACCAGAAAAAGAACGAGGAAAACAACAAAGCAGGGGTGGGGAAGAGGAAGAAATAAAGAATATATATATTTGGCCAGGTTCGTGCTTTTTTTCTGGGAGGAAAACAAAAGAAGCATTAGGGAATTTGAGAAAGCCGGCGATCGATGCAAAAATCTGACATGTTGTCAAAATAAGTTTGCTGTCACCAAAAATGAAGAGAAAAACCCGTTTTTCTCTTTCTTTCTCTCCCTGGTTCTTTTTTTTCCCCCTCCCTCAGGGCCTTTTTTTTTTTTTTTTTAAACAATGGATTCAACAGACTCAAGCCCAGCCAACCCCTTCGACACAAGACATTTTGCGCGATATATCACAAAAAAAGGGGGGAGAAATTAAACAAAACCTCTTTTTTTTTTCTAGTTGCTGATCCTCCTGCACTCAGGCGCGTACCAGCACCTCCTCAGGCACCTTGCCCACCACCTGCTCTGCTGGTAGCACTGAAGCCCTGCCTCACAGCAGTTCCTGTTCTGCATGCACCCGCCCCACATTCCGATCCTGCGTGCGCACTGGTTGTCATCTGTGGGCACGGGAGTGGAAGCATCAGTCGGCATAGGGGTTGGCATGGGAGTGGGAGCAGGTGTCCTGCTAGCAGGCTGTGGGGTCGGCATGGGAGTTGGCATAGGAGTGGGCATAGGAGTAGCATCAGGCTCGTTAGCAGGCTGTGGGGTCGGCATGGGAGTAGGCATAGGAGTGGGCATTGGAGTAGGCATGGGAGTAGCATCAGGCTCGTTAGCAGGCTGTGGGGTCGGCATGGGAGTAGGCATAGGAGTGGGCATGGGAGTCGGCAAAGGAGTAGGCATGGGAGTCGGCATAGGGGTAGGCATGGGAGTAGAAGGAGGGTTGGGGTTACCGCCACTGCTGCAGCCCCTTGTCTGGCTGACTGTGTTGCCTACTGTACGCGACCAGGCACCGTTGGTGTCGTGCAGAGCAACCCAGAAGAAAGCCCCCCCGTTGCAGGGGTACTCTTTGTTCAGGTCGTTCATCACGCTGACAGCCTGCTGCGCGTTGCTGTTGGAGCCGGTGCCTGAGCAGTCGCTGATGCAGAACCCAAACACCACCTTCGTGGGGTCGTTGTTGAAGCAATCCGTGACGAGGGTCTTGAAGTGCTGCAGGGCGGACTCGTGCACCCCCCCGTTGATCCCGTCTGTGTTGGGGCGGGTCACCCCGTTGTAGTACTGCGGCATGAGGAAGTCCATGGAGCTCGCCACCTCCTTGATGACGTTGTAGTAGCCGGTCCCCTTCTTCATGTCGATATCCATAGGGGCGTGCGAGACCTCGCTCCCGGAGGGGAGGCTCTGCCTCAGCCCGACTGTCACGTCCCTCAGGAACTTCTGAGCCTGTGCACCCTTAGCGAAGGAGGACCCCCTCTGCCCGTTCTCGTAGTAGTACTCGTAGTCGATGTCCACCCCGTCGAAGCCCTGGCTCCTGGAGATATCGACAAGCTGCTGGATGACGTAGTCCTCCTTCCCGTAGCAGTACTCCCAGCAGTCGTTGAGGCCGTCCCAAGAGCCACCCATGCCGGCACCGCCGAAGGAGAGGATGACCTTTTTACCAGCAGCACGCCACTTGGAGATGAGGCCAGGGTTGGGTGCGTTGTTGCAGACAGGGACAGGCGTGCTGATCTTGCACTGCGCGTTGCACTGGTTCTTGGCAGCGGCCCAGGTGTATGACACAGCGAAGGAAACGAGGATGTGGGTGTAGGCGTTCACCTGTGCGTCCGTGGGGCAGGCCTGCCAATTGCCGACGTACGCAATGAGCCTGCTGTCGTGCCCCGCCTGTGCACTGGGACCAGCGGGGGGGGTGGGGGGAGTGGGGGTCGGATTCGGTGCGGGACCAGTCCCCCCCATGCTTGGGCACCATGTTGCTCCATTCGCCGCACATGCACCTGCACTGCCCCCACCTGGATAACACGGCTCAGCCCAGTCTGATTTATAACAGGGCTCCCCTCTGTTGATGCACCTTTGACAATCGGCGACCGACTGCCCCGACGCAGCACCTACGAGCATTACGAGCCCTAATACCTTCATTGCCTTCATTTTGTGGTATAGTTTTTAAAAACTGAGGTGTTGAGGTTCTGCCTACAGTAGTTGGAAGAAAATTGTTCAAAAATGGGGAGAGAGGGAGGGGGAAGGTGCAGATTTCAAGAACAAACGAAGCATAGCATACACACGATACCGCCACAAAAAAAAACTTATCTCAAAAAAAAAAAATAATGCTGTGGTATTGATATAACGTGTGCTATGAAAGAGGGAAAATAGGTTGAAATAAAAAAGATTGAAAAAAATAAAGGCAAGAGGAAGCAGAAAGAAGGGATTTAAAAAAAAAAACTCGATAAAATTTCAGTGTGCATGGGGGTGCTCACTGTTCAGGAAAAAAAAAAAAAAAAAGAGACTATTTAAGGGTGCCTGCAGTATGTGGCAGGGCGCCCTGCACAAGTATCGTCTACTTGATTACAGGGGGCGCGCCTCGGCCTAGTTGTAGCTTCTTCTGCGTTCCGTCGTGTCCTTAATGCGTGCGGTGTGCAACTCAACCCCAGCCATGGTGCCCCTGGTAACCAAGATTCTGAGCCCGTGCAGTTTGCTGCCTGTTCGTCACCCTGAGCATCTGCGATACGTTCTTCCACTCGGGCGCTACCGGTGATGACCGACGTGGAGGTCAACAGCGAACAACACATCTGATTTGCTTCTTTATATTTCCATTCTGTGTTATCCCCACCACCAAAAAAGGAAAAGAAAAAAAAATGATCGAAAAAAGAAGATAGAAAAAAACAATCCTGTCAGCTTTCAACCTGCATCAAAAAATTGATTCTGCTCAGGGTCATTTACTATTGTTAGGCATGGACACGGGGAACAGCACAAAGAAACTGAGGAACACAAAAGGCATTTTCAAAAATAAAAAAACATGTCTGTCAGGCTTTCATGACTTGTTCCCCCTTTTCTTTTATCCCAAAATAGAGAGAGAGAAAATTTGATAAATCTTGGGGCGCGGATGGGTGCTCACCGTTAAAATTCACACTAATCGGTCACCGTTCTGCCGTTGCTGTCTGGTGCCTTGTCGCGATGAGATGGACGGGCGAGAAACATTGCTTGTAGTTGTGCTAGGGTAGGGGGCAGTTTGACTCGAAGAGGAGAGTGGTCTCCTGTCGCAGCCATGTATCGACGCCCCTAGAAAAAAAAAGAAAACTCGATAAAATTTCAGTGTGCATGGGGGGCTCACTGTTCAGGAAGAAAAAAAAACTCGATGATTTAAAGGAAGCCGGTGGGGGCACCCTGCACAAGCACCATTTACTACTTGATTACAGGGGGCGCACCTCAGCCTAGCTGCTTCTGCGTTCCGCGTCGTGTCCTTAATGCGTGCGGTAGCTCAACCCCAGCCAGGGCGCCCCGGGTAACCAAGATTCTGAGCCCGTGTAGTTTGCTGCCTGTTCGCCACCCAGAGCATCTGCTTCTTCCACTTGGGCGCTACCGGTGATGACCGATGGGGAGGTCAACAGCGAACATTATTTTCTCTTATTTTTGCTGCAAAATATTTTATCATTCAAAAAAAAAAAAGATTTTAATACATAAATATGCCAACACGTGCCGAGCAAAAAGCTTTTTCATTCTCATTATTATTATTTTTTTCTTTTTTAAAATACGGCAACAAGTTGCATAAAATAATTAAAATCCGAAGTATCCCCCCTCCCCCTATCCCCCCTTCTTAAAGATAAGCCCTACGAACGTCAGAGAGACGCACGCAGTCCCCTTAAGAAGTATTGCACCGTCTCGGGCAGATGTATGTCACACCTATTTAAGGGTCGAGATCTCGTTCGTTAACGGAATCAACCAGACAAATCACTCCACCAGCACAATGGACCGAGAAACGGAGAAAAAAATAAAGAAAAAAAAAAAACACAAGAAAAAGGAGGCTGGCACCTCAGGCACATGAGTTTTGTCAACGCTACAGGAAGCTAAGTGTTTTTTTTTTTCCCCCGATGTGCACACTGGCCGATTCGCTTTTTCTTTTTTTCTTTTTCTTTTTCTTTCCCCTCACCATTCTTTATATTTTCTTGTAGTTTTCTTTCGTTTTCCCCTTCTTTTGGCTACCGCGTGCCCTAGCTTTCGGATTAAACATAAAAAAAGGGGGGTGGGATGGGGAAGGGATTGAAACGTGCCACATCTCTTGCTAAGCGTTTCACCAAAAGGCTTTTTCTTTCTTCTTTCTCTTCCCTTTACAAATAAAAGTTGTCTCGATTTTAGTGGTGCCATGCAGTATGTGACACAGCGGCCACCCTTATGAAACTTCGCCCCGAAGCCTCCCAAGTCCCCTGTGGTCCCGTAGAAAGTAAGAGTGGAGAAGTAAAGAAAGCTTGGAAATTGAAATAGGGAGAGGGGCCACAGAAGCAATTAAACACCAACTAGAGAGTTGTGGGAGGCTTGCTTCACTGGCACGATGCCGCGGGGAGGCTACTTGCCTGACCTGGTGAAGCCACCTCCTTGTTCGATGTAATGGGATAAGGGACTCTCCGTTGAGGGCGATGCTAACTGGCGCCACGCGTAGGGTGGGCTCTCCACCCCCGTCCAGGTTTCCCCACGTGTACGGCTTTAGAACGAGAGTTTCCCTTTCGCTTGTGTTTCTCCAAACCACAATTACCAGGAACCACCACAGGGAGGTTGGAAACATTGGTCCCCAATAAAAATATAAAAAAGCCAGCACCCTGTGAGCAAGAGAATATGACACGTAAGAAAAAGTAAAGAGGGCAGGGAAATGAGCTAGGGGAAAATAAAAGCGTTTCTCTTCCCGGAGGAAGTTATTGACAAATTAATTTTCTTTTTCTATTATTTGTCAATGGTAAGCAAAATCGAAGAGAGGCAAAAAAGAAAATGAAGAAGAGCAAGTGAGGAATTGATTTTACGTATAGGGGAGGGCATAAAAAAGGGGTTAACAGTCTATAACTACACAATTAAAGGCTTTTTTTTTTTTTTTTTTCTCCTTTGGTTGCCAGTCCTCGGGATTCTTTTTTTTTCTTTTTTTTTTTTTTTTTTATATTGATGCACATGGGGGAAGAGGGTTGTTGGGGTTTATGTTATTTTTTCTTTCTTTCCTTTTTTTCTTTTTCTTTTTTTTTCTTCTTTCTATTTGTTTACACTTGATTTGTTTTCTTCCTGCTGCTTTTTGATTAGCTTGCTAGGTCTACGGCTAGTCGGTGGGGGATAGTCGGTGGGCTCGGGGGGCTTGCCAGTGGGCTTGTAGGTAGTCTCTTCGGTGTTTTAAGAATTCAAAAGCAGAAGAAAAAAAAAAAAACATAAGGCTAGGTGGAAAGAAAAAGTACAATGCCGTTAGTCTTTGAAAGCTGTCCCTCAAGACAACCAAAAATGTTCTGTTCTGTTTTCTAGACTAAGCATGGGATAGCATAAACGTTAAGTGATCAACGAAACTCTTGTATTCCCTCTAAAATTGTTCGTGGTCTCACCCTCACCATCAGCTGTGTCGATGGAGTGGTAAAGCAAGAAGCGGGATTTGTAGTCCCCGTTCTCAATCTTCATGAGCTCCTCGTGAGTTCCTTGCTGGATGGTGGTGAGCTTGTGTGCGATTGTGATGGTGGTCATCAACGATCTTTTTCTTCTTTTTATACTTAAGGGCCGTGTACCTGCAGGACAGTTCTCATCCCCCTCCTTCCTCAGCTCTCTGCAACATGAAACAGTAATTGCATGCCTTCGGCAACAAATCAGTAATACGAAGAAACTATTGTAAGTAGTAAAGCCTGAAGCTCGGCTAAACAACTGAAGATCTTAACGAAACAAGAGAGAAAAAAAAAAAAAGGAAAATAAGAAGTACGGGGTGCGAATGAGTTTATCTTTCGATGCACAATCACAATTAATTGTAACAACGAAAAACGCGAATTCAATTCGCCCCGAATGTCTTTATAATACTTTTTATCTTTTCAATGATATTACTTTTAATTGCTTCTTTACAAACGATTAAAAAAATCTTCGAGAGGGAAGAGTGTTAGAAGAGAGGGAAACAAGCAACTCACAAAAAAAAAGCTGCAAGTTAAGGTAGAGAGAAAAAGACCATACTTGTCTCTAAAAGTTTGGTGGGAGAAATAAAAACTAGGAAGCGTAAATTCTCATTTTCATCACACCATTTCAAGTTATGGCTACAGAACGGGCTTAATGACTAGGGTTGAACACCTTTTGTTCAGAAAGGGTTCGAATGACTAGGGCTAGTCTCACCCTCACCATCAGCTGTGTCGATGGAGTGGTAAAGCATGAAGCGGGATTTGTAGTCCCCGTTCTCGATCTTCATGAGCTCTTCGTGGGTCCCTTGCTCGATGATGTCACCCCTGTCGAGGACGGTGATGGAGTCGGCCTGCTGGATGGTGGTGAGCTTGTGTGCGATTGTGATGGTGGTCATGGAGCTGGAGGAGATCACGTTGTCCAGCGCCCTCTGCACCTCCTTCTCGCTCGCGTTGTCCAGTGCCGATGTCGCCTCGTCCAGGAGCAGTACCCTCGGCTTCTTCACGATTGCCCTCGCGATCGCCACCCTCTGCTTCTGACCCCCAGACAAGAGCGACCCCTTCGCCCCCACGTTCGTCTCGTACTGGTCGGGGAGCTTCATGATGTCGTCGTGGATGTGTGCCAGCTTCGCCGCCTCCATCGCCTCCTCCAGCGTCGCATCCTCCTTCCCGAACCGGATGTTCTCCAACACGCTCGTCGCGAACAGCACAGGCTCCTGCGACACAACCCCGACCTGCTCCCTCCACCACTGCAGGTCCACGTCTCTCAGGTCCGTCCCGTCCACAACGATCTTCCCCTCCGGGACCTCGTAGAAGCGTTGCAACAGCTGCAGAACAGTAGACTTCCCGCTCCCCGTGCCCCCGATCAGCCCGACCTGCATCCCCTTCTCCCCAGCAGAAGGGATCTCAAGGTTCAGCTTGTTCAGAACAGTCATGTTAGGGCGGGTGGGGTACCGGAATGTCACCTCGTGGAAGTCGATCTTGCAGTCTGTCATCACCCCTTTCTTCCCCTCAGATGACATCTGGTCCACCTTCGACTTCGTGTCCAGGATCTCAAACACTTCCGCTGCAGCTTCCTTCGCATCGAGACCAGTCCCTTGAAGACCCATTGCCTCACCGACACCCATGGCGGACATCGTCACCTCCATCAGAACAAGCATCATGGACCTGAAGTCAGTCTCCCCATCGGAGATGAGCCTCCCACCATACCACAGGGCAAGGGCGAAGGTGCCAAGCATCGAGAACTGCGAGAAGCCGAAAGTGGCCCCGATACCGATGGACCTCTTCTCCTTCTTTGCCAGCTCACCCTCACCTGCCTTGGAGTACACTTCAAGCATCTTGTCCTGCATGTTGAAAGCGGAGACAGTTTTGATGTTCGAGATGGCCTCGCTTGTGACCCTCCCAGCCGCTCCACCGGAGTTGCCTTCGAAACCCTCACCAATGAGAAGCAAGTTCAAGAAGCCAGACAACGCCATAGCAGGTACAGAAGAGAGCAGCACCAAGGTAAGCTTCCACTGCTCAGAAAAGGCAATTCCAAACCCAATCCCAAGACAGAAGAGGGTGCGGAGGATCATCCCGATGTTGGGACCGAACATGGTGTTGATGGCCTCAGCCTTCCCAGAGAGGATAGCTGATAGAGCCCCGCTCTCGTGGTCAGGAATGTCGAAGAAGGACATGTCTTGGGTAAGGATGTGCTCGAACAGCATGGAGCGGATGCGGTGTGTCAGCTGTGCCGCCATGTACCCGAAGCTGCCGAATTGCATGATGTTAGCGATAAGAGCCCAGCCACCAAGTGCCAGGAACATGAAGGCCCAGACATCAATTTCGTCTCTGTCAGTGACCTCCTGTGGCGCCCCTGCGGGGGAAAGAGGCTTGTTGTTCTGAAGGTCCCTGAACACATCAAGTGCCTCAGTGAAGAGGTAAGCATAAATAGGATACACAGCCCCATTCATGATGCAACCAATCATCGCAGGAATAAGCCAAACATTCCAAGGACCAGCAAGCCTTGCCACCCTCGCCAAGCTGCTCTTTTCTGCCACCTTCTTCTCCATCGCCTCCTTCTTCTCCTTCTTGAGTTCAGAGGCCGTCTTCCCCACAGCAAGTGGTGCATCGTCTTCCTCACTTGTGGCCACAGACACGACATCATCATCATCCTTGCTGACTTCGTCGTCCCCTTTGTTCGGTGCATTCGCGTCACTTGTCTTCTGAGTCGTGTGAACAGCCTTGCTCTGGGTGTTCCAGAGAGATGCGTAATGACCCTGATTAAAGGTGTGGTGTGTGATCGAGAGACACTTAAAAAACACAAATTAACACATACCTTCTTCTCCAAGAGTTCCGAGTGTGTTCCCACCTCCACGATCTTCGCCCCCTTCCCACTTGTCGAGTTCGCAGGAGGTTGCATCACAACGATCTTGTCCGCCTTCATCACTGTCTGCAGCCTGTGAGCGATCACGATGGTCGTCGGCTTCTCGTGGTGCTCGCTCGACAGCAACTTGTCCAAAGCCTTCTGCACCTGTAACTCCGACGCCCTGTCCAGGGCCGAGGTGGCCTCGTCCAAGATCAAAACACGTGGCTTCTTGATGATGGCCCTCGCGATCGCGATACGCTGCTTCTGCCCACCCGACAACTGCGACCCACCCTCACCCACAAGCGTGTCATACTTCTCAGGCCACTTCTCAATCACGTGGTGGATGTGTGCCTTCCTGCAAGCGTCCTTGATCTCGTCCAGCGTCGCATCCCTCTTCCCCATCCGGATGTTGTCGGAAACAGACCCTACAAACAGAACAGGCTCTTGGGTCACCATCCCGATCTGATCCCTCCACCACTCCAGGTCCAGGTTCCCGATCGGGGTCCCGTCCACAGTCACCTGCCCGTTGTCGGAGTACACGATGCGCTGCGTCACGTTCGTCCTCCTCATCTTGCTCACGTCGAACTTGTACATCCCGAAGGCAAGCTCCAGGCTCACCTCCTGCTCGTTCTCGTTCTGTGCCTGTGACAGCCTCAGGGACACTGCAGGGGGGAGCTCGAACTCCACAGCCTCCTCTCCTTCCTTCTGCTCCTTCTCAACCCAGAACCACCTGCCCCCTTCGCACCGGATCGGACCGTCAGTGTCGGGAACACTGTGGGTCTCTGCCCCCAAGTCCACCAAGCACTTCTTCAGGTGTTGCGAGTCGTGTGTGATGGGAAGCTCGACAGTGAACTGCCCACCCTTGCTGTTCTGCCTGTGCTCCAAGAGCTCAAGGTTCGTCTCGTAAGGGTACGCCTTCATCGCCCCGTTATCGAGGATGATCCCGAACTGCCCCGCCGCCGGTTCGTAAAACCTCTGCACGATAGACACGATCGAAGACTTCCCACACCCGGACAACCCGACCAGCGCCACAGTCTTGTTCGCCTCCATCTCGATGTTCATGTTCTTGAACACAGGGTAGTCCGTGCGAGAGGGGTACCGAAAGGTGAGGTTCTCAAGGCAGACCCTCCCCTTCAGGTTTTCAAGCTTCTTCTTCCCAGGCTGCACACGGGGCTCCCTGTCGATCACTGCGAAAACTCGGAAGGCCGCCGCACGTGCCGAAGCGAAGGCGGCCATCGGGGGTGCTATCTGTCCCAAGGAGAAGGATCCGATCACAATGGCAAAGAAGGCACTGAGGATGTCACCCATGTTGTTGAGATCCCACTTCACAAGGTAGGAGGCGTAGTAGAAGCCGACGCAGTACGAGGCGAAGAAGAGCAACATCGTGATGCCGATACCACCACCAGTGGACACACCAAGGTACATCCCGCTATCACGGGCATTGTCAAGGTGTCCATTGTACATCCCAACGAGCTTCTTGTGGGCACTGAATGCATGAACTGTTCTCATTGATCCAAACACCTCCTCAGAGACAGCACCTGCAAGGGCGTAGGCTGCCCTGCTCTTCGTCGTCACAGTGGTGAGAACGTAGTGCATCAACCCACCAGCCACGGCCAAGAAGGGAACAACACCAAGGAGGACAAGGGTGAGTCGCCACGAGGAGAGAAACCCCACAACATAAGAGAGAACAACTGTGGAGGTATGCATGAAGAAGAAGCCTGCCTTCTCACCAATACCGGCATGGATCACCTGCGTGTCGCCATGGAGTCTTGTTGTGAGTGCTCCGGTTCGTTGCAAGTCGAACCACCCAGGCTCCTGCCTCATCAGGGACTCGAAGTACTTCTCTCGGATCTTTTGGGTCTGCTTCTCACCAGAGATGAGGAAACTGCTCATCATGATCCAGCCTGCAATGAAAGCAATACCAGCGGCAATGGCCATCCATTTCGCCCACTTCGCCACGTCCTCGCCAACCTCAGCCTCGTTTTCACCAGATGCCTCGTTCACCATCTTCCCAAAGAGGTACGAGAAAATAGGGAGAGCGGCACCGACGAAGACTGCACCAATAATGCCAGTGATAAGGAGGGTCTTCTCTGGCCCTTTTGCGAACCTGAAGAGCTCCGAGGTGGTGACAGGCTCTCCGTCTCTTTCACCCACTTGAATGCTCTCGTCGATCCCAAGCACTTTGCTCGGGGGCTTCTCTTCAGATACATCGGCCATTTGTTGATAAGCGCTTTTTCACTTTTTTTTTAAAAAAGATAAATGACTGTAAAATAAACTACTGTATTTTAAAAGAATTCAGCTATGAAAAAAAAAATAAATCGAACCAGAAGTTAAGTTATCAAGTTAACTATGTAAGCTCACGAAAACTTGCAGACCTTGCCAAGATCTGTGTTCAAAAAAACTTACTAAATACGGTACTTAGCAAAAAGCTATAAAAAAAAAAAAAGAAGAAAAAAAAATCATTAAAATGTTGAAGTTTGCAGAGAGGGATACTCACTTTCACAAATATGTATTTCAAATCGCAGTGAAAGAGAAAATAAAAAACACATTGAAAGCAAGAAAGGATGAAGTGAAAAAAAAAAAAAAAAAAAAAAAAAAAAAAAAAAAAAAAAAAAAAGAGCAAGATGTCGGGATGTCATGAATGTAGAGTTAGTTGCTCAAGATATCTGACTACTTACCGGGAGGGAGGGGGAGAAGGGTCCTGAATGCCTTTCATTTTGCCCACTGTGCGTCTTGTAACAGTATGTACCAACTAAGAGGCTCGTATGTTTCTAAAGATGGCTCGACTCCAAAAAAAAGAAAGAAAAAAAAATAAAGAGGTAAAAGGAAATCCCTGATCTGGGACGTCCTGTCTTGTTCTTCTACCTGCCCCTATCTCCCTTCAGCCCGCTCCCTTGGCTTCTGCTTCCTTCCTGTTGACCCAGATGAGGATGTCTACACACTCCTCCCCTGGCTTCCTCCCCTCTCTTTTTAGCGGTTCCCCCATCACCGCTGCTACGTCCCCCATGAAAGCTTTGAGAGATGCTTTCGGGTCTCCCTTCGCCATCTCACATTCTCTCGGTGCCGCCCATGCCCCAGGATGGCTCTGAATGAGTCCTTCTGCCCCTTCCCTTGTCCCTGCGGCGTCTTCTTGTTCGTCCTCTGCTCCTTTGCTATCGTTGGTAACAAAGTGTGGTCCACCTTCACCACCTTTCCTACCGCTTTTCGTGCTTGCTCAGCCCACGTTTGCTGTTTTGCCCCGTCCCGGCCCGTCTGCACCACTTGGAGGTGGGCCGGGTCCTTTACTGTCCCCCTGCTGATCGTTCGACATGATAATACCGCCCCCCGAAAAAAAAAGAAGAAGAATCAACGGCTTTAAACGATAGGTTAGATGAATAATTGAGTCGATTCTCCTTGGCGGTCAGAAGTCGTGCACAGTAAGAATGGTCTTGTGTGCGTTGTATCCTGAACCGCATTTGATAAAAAAGAAATCTCGGAGTTTGGTTAAAATGAATCAAAACAGCGTCTCCCCTCGAATGCCTTTATCCCTTAAATTCTCTCGATTACCACGAAATTCTTCTTTATTGCTTCATAAAAAGATCATTCAAAGAGAATTAAAACATGAGGGTGCGAGACGGTGCTATACCAGAAAAAAAAAAATGCTATAAGGTACTATATGGTGGTGATGAAAAAACAAATAAAAAAGATGCTCAGATAACTATTAAAAAAAAGATTAGCAAAAACAAATATTTCCAATCTATTGTCTTAAAAGGGGTTCGAGGCATCACCCTCACCATCAGCTACACACGTGTCGATGGAGTGGTAAAGCAAGAAGCGGGATTTGTAGTCCCCGTTCTCGATCTTCATGAGCTCTTCGTGGGTCCCTTGCTCGATGATGTCACCCCTGTCGAGGACGGTGATGGAGTCGGCCTGCTGGATGGTGGTGAGCTTGTGTGCGATTGTGATGGTGGTCATGGAGCTGGAGGAGATCACGTTGTCCAGCGCCCTCTGCACCTCCTTCTCGCTCGCGTTGTCCAGTGCCGATGTCGCCTCGTCCAGGAGCAGTACCCTCGGCTTCTTCACGATTGCCCTCGCGATCGCCACCCTCTGCTTCTGACCCCCAGACAAGAGCGACCCCTTCGCCCCCACGTTCGTCTCGTACTGGTCGGGGAGCTTCATGATGTCGTCGTGGATGTGTGCCAGCTTCGCCGCCTCCATCGCCTCCTCCAGCGTCGCATCCTCCTTCCCGAACCGGATGTTCTCCAACACGCTCGTCGCGAACAGCACAGGCTCCTGCGACACAACCCCGACCTGCTCCCTCCACCACTGCAGGTCCACGTCTCTCAGGTCCGTCCCGTCCACAACGATCTTCCCCTCCGGGACCTCGTAGAAGCGTTGCAACAGCTGCAGAACAGTAGACTTCCCGCTCCCCGTGCCCCCGATCAGCCCGACCTGCATCCCCTTCTCCCCAGCAGAAGGGATCTCAAGGTTCAGCTTGTTCAGAACAGTCATGTTAGGGCGGGTGGGGTACCGGAATGTCACCTCGTGGAAGTCGATCTTGCAGTCTGTCATCACCCCTTTCTTCCCCTCAGATGACATCTGGTCCACCTTCGACTTCGTGTCCAGGATCTCAAACACTTCCGCTGCAGCTTCCTTCGCATCGAGACCAGTCCCTTGAAGACCCATTGCCTCACCGACACCCATGGCGGACATCGTCACCTCCATCAGAACAAGCATCATGGACCTGAAGTCAGTCTCCCCATCGGAGATGAGCCTCCCACCATACCACAGGGCAAGGGCGAAGGTGCCAAGCATCGAGAACTGCGAGAAACCGAAAGAAGCTCCGATACCGATGGACCTCTTCTCCTTCTTTGCCAGCTCACCCTCACCTGCCTTGGAGTACACTTCAAGCATCTTGTCCTGCATGTTGAAAGCGGAGACAGTTTTGATGTTCGAGATGGCCTCGCTTGTGACCCTCCCAGCCGCTCCACCGGAAGTGCCTCCCATGCCTTCACCGATAAGCAGCGTGTTCAAGAAGCCAGCCAGCATCATAGCAGGTACAGAAGAGAGCAGCACCAAGGTAAGCTTCCACTGCTCAGAAAAGGCAATTCCAAACCCGATCCCAAGACAGAAGAGGGTGCGGAGGATCATCCCGATGTTGGGACCGAACATGGTGTTGATGGCCTCAGCCTTCCCAGAGAGGATAGCTGATAGAGCCCCGCTCTCGTGGTCAGGAATGTCGAAGAAGGACATGTCTTGGGTAAGGATGTGCTCGAACAGCATGGAGCGGATGCGGTGTGTCAGCTGTGCCGCCATGTACCCAAAGCAGCCAAACTGCATGATGTTTGAAATGAGTGCAAGACCACCAACCCCAAGGAACGAAAGGGCCCACTTGTCGATTTCGTCTCTGTCAGTGACCATTTGCGGTGCCCCGGCGGGGGAAAGGGGTTGGTTGTTCTGAAGGTCCCTGAACACATCAAGTGCCTCAGTGAAGAGGTAAGCATAAACAGGATACACAGCCCCATTCATGATGCAACCAATCATCGCAGGAATAAGCCAAACATTCCAAGGACCAGCAAGCCTTGCCACCCTCGCCAAGCTGCTCTTTTCTGCCACCTTCTTCTCCATCGCCTCCTTCTTCTCCTTCTTGAGTTCAGAGGCCGTCTTCCCCACAGCAAGTGGTGCATCGTCTTCCTCACTTGTGGCCACAGACACGACATCATCATCATCCTTGCTGACTTCGTCGTCCCCTTTGTTCGGTGCATTCGCGTCACTTGTCTTCTGAGTCGTGTGAACAGCCTTGCTCTGGGTGTTCCAGAGAGATGCGTAATGACCCTGATTAAAGGTGTGGTGTGTGATCGAGAGACACTTAAAAAACACAAATTAACACATACCTTCTTCTCCAAGAGTTCCGAGTGTGTTCCCACCTCCACGATCTTCGCCCCCTTCCCACTTGTCGAGTTCGCAGGAGGTTGCATCACAACGATCTTGTCCGCCTTCATCACTGTCTGCAGCCTGTGAGCGATCACGATGGTCGTCGGCTTCTCGTGGTGCTCGCTCGACAGCAACTTGTCCAAAGCCTTCTGCACCTGTAACTCCGACGCTCTGTCCAGGGCCGAGGTGGCCTCGTCCAAGATCAAAACACGTGGCTTCTTGATGATGGCCCTCGCGATCGCGATACGCTGCTTCTGCCCACCCGACAACTGCGACCCACCCTCACCCACAAGCGTGTCATACTTCTCAGGCCACTTCTCAATCACGTGGTGGATGTGTGCCTTCCTGCAAGCGTCCTTGATCTCGTCCAGCGTCGCATCCCTCTTCCCCATCCGGATGTTGTCGGAAACAGACCCTACAAACAGAACAGGCTCTTGGGTCACCATCCCGATCTGATCCCTCCACCACTCCAGGTCCAGGTTCCCGATCGGGGTCCCGTCCACAGTCACCTGCCCGTTGTCGGAGTACACGATGCGCTGCGTCACGTTCGTCCTCCTCATCTTGCTCACGTCGAACTTGTACATCCCGAAGGCAAGCTCCAGGCTCACCTCCTGCTCGTTCTCGTTCTGTGCCTGTGACAGCCTCAGGGACACTGCAGGGGGGAGCTCGAACTCCACAGCCTCCTCTCCTTCCTTCTGCTCCTTCTCAACCCAGAACCACCTGCCCCCTTCGCACCGGATCGGACCGTCAGTGTCGGGAACACTGTGGGTCTCTGCCCCCAAGTCCACCAAGCACTTCTTCAGGTGTTGCGAGTCGTGTGTGATGGGAAGCTCGACAGTGAACTGCCCACCCTTGCTGTTCTGCCTGTGCTCCAAGAGCTCAAGGTTCGTCTCGTAAGGGTACGCCTTCATCGCCCCGTTATCGAGGATGATCCCGAACTGCCCCGCCGCCGGTTCGTAAAACCTCTGCACGATAGACACGATCGAAGACTTCCCACACCCGGACAACCCGACCAGCGCCACAGTCTTGTTCGCCTCCATCTCGATGTTCATGTTCTTGAACACAGGGTAGTCCGTGCGAGAGGGGTACCGA
The DNA here is from genome assembly GCA_964019335.1 of Diplonema japonicum. Lineage (NCBI taxonomy): Eukaryota > Euglenozoa > Diplonemea > Diplonemida > Diplonemidae > Diplonema > Diplonema japonicum. The sequence continues at coordinate 401,799 of OZ025666.1, read as the reverse complement.
AAGGTGAGGTTCTCAAGGCAGACCTTCCCCTTCAGGTTTTCAAGCTTCTTCTTCCCAGGCTGCACACGGGGCTCCCTGTCGATCACTGCGAAAACCCGGAAGGCCGCCGCACGTGCCGAAGCGAAGGCGGCCATCGGGGGTGCTATCTGTCCCAAGGAGAAGGATCCGATCACAATGGCAAAGAAGGCACTGAGGATGTCACCCATGTTGTTGAGATCCCACTTCACAAGGTAGGAGGCGTAGTAGAAGCCGACAGTATAGGAAGCAAAGAAGATAAACATCGTGATGCCGACACCACCACCAGTGGACAAGCCAAGGTACTTCCCGCTATCACGGGCATTGTCAAGGTGTCCATTGTACATCCCGATGAGCTTCTTGTGGGCACTGAATGCATGAACTGTTCTCATTGATCCAAACACCTCCTCAGAGACAGCACCTGCAAGGGCGTAGGCTGCCCTGCTCTTCGTCGTCACAGTGGTGAGAACGTAGTTCATCAACCCACCAGCCAATGTAATGAAGGGAACAACACCAAGGAGGACAAGGGTGAGTCGCCACGAGGAGAGAAACCCCACAACATAAGAGAGAACAACTGTGGAGGTATGCATGAAGAAGAAGCCTGCCTTCTCACCAATACCAGCATGGATTACCTGCGTGTCGCCATGGAGTCTTGTTGTGAGTGCTCCGGTTCGTTGCAAGTCGAACCACCCAGGCTCCTGCCTCATCAGGGACTCGAAGTACTTCTCTCGGATCTTTTGGGTCTGCTTCTCGCTAGAGATGAGGAAACTGCTCATCATGACCCAGCCTGAAATGAAGGTAAAACCAGCGGCAATGGCCATCCATTTCGCCCACTTCGCCACGTCCTCGCCAACCTCAGCCTCGTTTTCACCAGATGCCTCGTTCACCATCTTCCCAAAGAGGTACGAGAAGATAGGGAAAGCAGCACCTACCACAACGGCACCAATAATGCCAGTGATAAGGAGGGTCTTCTCTGGCCCTTTTGCGAACCTGAAGAGCTCCGCGGTAGTGACAGGCTCTCCGTCTCTTTCACCCACTTGAATGCTCTCGTCGATCCCAAGCATTCTACTGGGGGGCTTCTCTTCCATGTTTATCTGTGCTAAATTAGAGGGAAAAAAAAAAGACAGTGAACGTCTGGAAAAGAATAAATACAGAGAAGAAGGTGAAAAAAAGAAGAAAAAAAAAGAGTGCTTGACCACAACCAGACTTCTCATTTAAAAGAGAGAAGAAACAAAGAAAATACACACCAAGAAGAGAGGTAACAAGTGTGACTAGCTATGTTTAAACAGAACACAACCATGGCGCACAGACGGAGGCTGACGGTATGGATGCCTTGCGAAAAATGTAAGATATCCTGGATGTCTCTTGCGTGCGCTGATTGCCAAATAGGCCAAGTATTGTGGGAAAAGAAAAACGTGTTTAAATGTTCGCCCAAATGATGTTAAAAACGCCATTAATTTATTCCTTAAATTTCCGCTCGTGTCTTATAACAAGAAAACGAGCAGAGAGAAAAGAACAAATTAAAAAAAAAACGAATCTTTCTATTCAGACGACACTCAACTCGTTTTTTTTCATTTCTTCACTAAGGGGCCATTTTTGTGTGCACTTTTTGTGATGTTCAACTTCAAAAAATTAATCGAATGTCTTCATAGCGCAGAAAAGCAAAAATTAAAAATCACAATGATGCGTGGATACCTGTAACAACCCATCAGAAAAACAAGGAAGAGTAAAAAAAAAAAAATCAAAATTAAAGCAGTGCAGGGAAGAAAGCTAGAAAGAAGTAAGAAGATATATTAAAAAAAGATGACCTTTAAGGGAACCTGCAGTATGTGACAGATCGCCTAAAAAAAAAAAGAAAAACTTTGAAAGCACGAATATCATAAAAGGAATTCAGCAAACAGTCCTTGAACTTGAAAGCACAAATAGAACAGGTGAACAGGTTCCGTCGCAATAATCATATATACTTAGGTACTTGTGCACAATAGTTGAATTTTTTGAGTAACAGAAATTTAAATCGACCTAAGTTATTCTACGCCTAGTATGGGTTCGAGGCATCACCCTCACCATCAGCTGTGTCGATGGAGTGGTAAAGCATGAAGCGGGATTTGTAGTCCCCGTTCTCGATCTTCATGAGCTCTTCGTGGGTCCCTTGCTCGATGATGTCACCCCTGTCGAGGACGGTGATGGAGTCGGCCTGCTGGATGGTGGTGAGCTTGTGTGCGATTGTGATGGTGGTCATGGAGCTGGAGGAGATCACGTTGTCCAGCGCCCTCTGCACCTCCTTCTCGCTCGCGTTGTCCAGTGCCGATGTCGCCTCGTCCAGGAGCAGTACCCTCGGCTTCTTCACGATTGCCCTCGCGATCGCCACCCTCTGCTTCTGACCCCCAGACAAGAGCGACCCCTTCGCCCCCACGTTCGTCTCGTACTGGTCGGGGAGCTTCATGATGTCGTCGTGGATGTGTGCCAGCTTCGCCGCCTCCATCGCCTCCTCCAGCGTCGCATCCTCCTTCCCGAACCGGATGTTCTCCAACACGCTCGTCGCGAACAGCACAGGCTCCTGCGACACAACCCCGACCTGCTCCCTCCACCACTGCAGGTCCACGTCTCTCAGGTCCGTCCCGTCCACAACGATCTTCCCCTCCGGGACCTCGTAGAAGCGTTGCAACAGCTGCAGAACAGTAGACTTCCCGCTCCCCGTGCCCCCGATCAGCCCGACCTGCATCCCCTTCTCCCCAGCAGAAGGGATCTCAAGGTTCAGCTTGTTCAGAACAGTCATGTTAGGGCGGGTGGGGTACCGGAATGTCACCTCGTGGAAGTCGATCTTGCAGTCTGTCATCACCCCTTTCTTCCCCTCAGATGACATCTGGTCCACCTTTGACTTCGTGTCCAGGATCTCAAACACTTCCGCTGCAGCTTCCTGCGCATCGAGACCAGTCCCTTGAAGACCCATCGACTCACCGACACCCATGGCGGACATCGTCACCTCCATCAGAACAAGCATCATGGACCTGAAGTCAGTCTCCCCATCGGAGATGAGTTTTCCACCATACCACAGGGCAAGGGCGAAGGTGCCAAGAAGCGAGAACTGCGAGAAACCATAAACGGCTCCGATACCGATGGACCTCTTCTCCTTCTTTGCCAGCTCACCCTCACCTGCCTTGGAGTACTCCTTAAGCATCTTGTCCTGCATGTTGAAAGCGGAGACAGTTTTGATGTTCGAGATGGCCTCGCTTGTGACCCTCCCAGCCGCTCCACCGGAAGTGCCTTCCGTGCCTTCACCCATAAGAAGCATTTCCAAGAAACCAGCCAGCATCATAGCAGGTACAGAAGAGAGCAGCACCAAGGTAAGCTTCCACTGCTCAGAAAAGGCAATTCCAAACCCGATCCCAAGACAGAAGAGGGTGCGGAGGATCATCCCGATGTTGGGACCGAACATGGTGTTGATGGCCTCAGCCTTCCCAGAGAGGATAGCTGATAGAGCCCCGCTCTCGTGGTCAGGAATGTCGAAGAAGGACATGTCTTGGGTAAGGATGTGCTCGAACAGCATGGAGCGGATGCGGTGTGTCAGCTGTGCCGCCATGTACCCAAAGCAGCCAAACTGCATGATGTTTGAAATGAGTGCAAGACCACCAACCCCAAGGAACGAAAGGGCCCACTTGTCGATTTCGTCTCTGTCAGTGACCATTTGCGGTGCCCCGGCGGGGGAAAGGGGTTGGTTGTTCTGAAGGTCCCTGAACACATCAAGTGCCTCAGTGAAGAGGTAAGCATAAACAGGATACACAGCCCCATTCATGATGCAACCAATCATCGCAGGAATAAGCCAAACATTCCAAGGACCAGCAAGCCTTGCCACCCTCGCCAAGCTGCTCTTTTCTGCCACCTTCTTCTCCATCGCCTCCTTCTTCTCCTTCTTGAGTTCAGAGGCCGTCTTCCCCACAGCAAGTGGTGCATCGTCTTCCTCACTTGTGGCCACAGACACGACATCATCATCATCCTTGCTGACTTCGTCGTCCCCTTTGTTCGGTGCATTCGCGTCACTTGTCTTCTGAGTCGTGTGAACAGCCTTGCTCTGGGTGTTCCAGAGAGATGCGTAATGACCCTGATTAAAGGTGTGGTGTGTGATCGAGAGACACTTAAAAAACACAAATTAACACATACCTTCTTCTCCAAGAGTTCCGAGTGTGTTCCCACCTCCACGATCTTCGCCCCCTTCCCACTTGTCGAGTTCGCAGGAGGTTGCATCACAACGATCTTGTCCGCCTTCATCACTGTCTGCAGCCTGTGAGCGATCACGATGGTCGTCGGCTTCTCGTGGTGCTCGCTCGACAGCAACTTGTCCAAAGCCTTCTGCACCTGTAACTCCGACGCTCTGTCCAGGGCCGAGGTGGCCTCGTCCAAGATCAAAACACGTGGCTTCTTGATGATGGCCCTCGCGATCGCGATACGCTGCTTCTGCCCACCCGACAACTGCGACCCACCCTCACCCACAAGCGTGTCATACTTCTCAGGCCACTTCTCAATCACGTGGTGGATGTGTGCCTTCCTGCAAGCGTCCTTGATCTCGTCCAGCGTCGCATCCCTCTTCCCCATCCGGATGTTGTCGGAAACAGACCCTACAAACAGAACAGGCTCTTGGGTCACCATCCCGATCTGATCCCTCCACCACTCCAGGTCCAGGTTCCCGATCGGGGTCCCGTCCACAGTCACCTGCCCGTTGTCGGAGTACACGATGCGCTGCGTCACGTTCGTCCTCCTCATCTTGCTCACGTCGAACTTGTACATCCCGAAGGCAAGCTCCAGGCTCACCTCCTGCTCGTTCTCGTTCTGTGCCTGTGACAGCCTCAGGGACACTGCAGGGGGGAGCTCGAACTCCACAGCCTCCTCTCCTTCCTTCTGCTCCTTCTCAACCCAGAACCACCTGCCCCCTTCGCACCGGATCGGACCGTCAGTGTCGGGAACACTGTGGGTCTCTGCCCCCAAGTCCACCAAGCACTTCTTCAGGTGTTGCGAGTCGTGTGTGATGGGAAGCTCGACAGTGAACTGCCCACCCTTGCTGTTCTGCCTGTGCTCCAAGAGCTCAAGGTTCGTCTCGTAAGGGTACGCCTTCATCGCCCCGTTATCGAGGATGATCCCGAACTGCCCCGCCGCCGGTTCGTAAAACCTCTGCACGATAGACACGATCGAAGACTTCCCACACCCGGACAACCCGACCAGCGCCACAGTCTTGTTCGCCTCCATCTCGATGTTCATGTTCTTGAACACAGGGTAGTCCGTGCGAGAGGGGTACCGAAAGGTGAGGTTCTCAAGGCAGACCTTCCCCTTCAGGTTTTCAAGCTTCTTCTTCCCAGGCTGCACACGGGGCTCCCTGTCGATCACTGCGAAAACTCGGAAGGCCGCCGCACGTGCCGAAGCGAAGGCGGCCATCGGGGGTGCTATCTGTCCCAAGGAGAAGGATCCGATCACGACGGAAAAGAAGGCACTGAGGATGTCACCCATGTTGTTGAGATCCCACTTCACAAGGTAGGAGGCGTAGTAGAAGCCGACAGTATAGGAAGCAAAGAAGATAAACATCGTGATGCCGACACCACCACCAGTGGACAAGCCAAGGTACTTCCCGCTATCACGGGCATTGTCAAGGTGTCCATTGTACATCCCGATGAGCTTCTTGTGGGCACTGAATGCATGAACTGTTCTCATTGATCCAAACACCTCCTCAGAGACAGTACCTGCAAGGGCGTAGGCTGCCCTGCTCTTCGTCGTCACAGTGGTGAGAACGTGGTTCATCAAGAGACTAGACAATGCAATGAAGGGAACAACACCAAGGAGGACAAGGGTGAGTCGCCACGAGGAGAGAAACCCCACAACATAAGAGAAAACAATAGTTGAAGTGTGCAAAAAGAAGAAGCCTGCCTTCTCACCAATACCGGCATGGATCACCTGCGTGTCGCCATGGAGTCTTGTTGTGAGTGCTCCGGTTCGTTGCAAGTCGAACCACCCAGGCTCCTGCCTCATCAGGGACTCGAAGTACTTCTCTCGGATCGTTTTAACCTGCTTCTCGCCAAAGGTGAGGAAACTGGTCATCATGATCCAGCCCGAAATGAAGGCAATACCAGCGGCAATGGCCATCCATTTCGCCCATTTAGCCACATCTTCGCCGACTTCAGCTTCATTCTTACCAGACACAGTGTTCACCATCTTCCCAAAGAGGTATGAAAAGACAGGGAGGGCCGAACCAGTTACAATAGCACCTGCGATGCCTATGATAAGGAGGGTCTTCTCTTTCCCTTTTGCGAACCTGAAGAGCTCCGCGGTAGTGACAGGCTCTCCGTCTCTTTCACCCACTTGAATGCTCTCGTCGATCCCAAGCACTTTGCTGGGAGGCTTCTCTTCATGAACATCGACAGCTTCAGCCATTTTTAGTTTGTTAGTATACCTTTTGTTCTTTCTTTAAATATGAGCTCGTCCGGAAGAAAATGTCAACAAATGACCCTCTTTTGCAACGCAAAATCCTCGGAAAATTTCTAAGTACAAAAGTAGTCCGACACCACTTTGTGTGCAGAATTGCAGTCTGAGTGTGTTCACCATATAGGTCACAATGCTCGCCGTCCGTTTCATTTCTAAACACGTCTAAACACGCGTGCAAAAACATGCTTTTTAGAATGGTTTTTTTTGGTTTTTGGCGTAGTTTGTGTGCACCTGGACACTCAAAACACCTACTAAGGGGACTGTACTTTATTTCTAAAAGAATATGGCTTGTTCTTGTGGGTCTGTGGATGGGTTATTCAAGTATGAGACCCTGCCCAGTGTTGTTCAACAGAAGGTGAAAGAGAGGGAAGTAGTGTGTGTGAAATGCTTGACATCCTTGGGAAAGAAGGGTTTTGGGACCAGGGGGAAAGTATGCGCCACCAACGGCTTCAAATGCACGCGACAGAAGGTGAGAGACCTCGTCTCAGGGAAGTACAAACTGCGCTCATCTCACTGTAATGATCCTACAGTGCAGGCACAGTTCGCTATCCCCCCATACGCACCTGATCGGTGTGCTTGCCCCCTTGTCACTCTGCCATGTCGAGGGCCGTCGTGAAGAGAGCACCGCAGCCGACCGAACAAGGCATCCCCTCTACACCAACCCGCCTTGGCAGGACACCCACATCTGCGAAGAAGACGCCAGAAGCAGGGATGTGCAGCTGTTCTTGTTGTGCTACTATCCGCTGGGCATGGCCTACCCTCGGAAATAAGCAAAGAAAGGCACTCCTCTCTGTGCTCGCGAACTACGATCTGATAAATGGCGTCGCGAAGGATCTGGGGTTTGTCAGGGGCGGGAAGGAAAACCGCCGACTGTACCGTGCGCGTGTCCCCCTCAGAAGGCTGAAGATAGCGAAGCTACGAGGAAGCGCCGCCTCATGCGAAAAAACGTCCGGAAGTTTTGGAGGACGAACGCAGAGTTTGCGAAGCAGCAGAAGCTGGCCCAGGCGACACACGGAAGGTGAACCTCATGTTGCTTCGTATTTCATACACCGCACTAACAAGTACGTAGCGGAGGGCGGTCTTGCGAAGCGTACAATCTTTTTTGCGTTGCGTCCTCTGGAGGTTCGACCTGCCCCGAACACCCCTCGGGTCGTTTGCAAGCAGAGACACCAGACAGAGCTTATGCTTGACGACCTCTGCAGCTGGCGTTCAGCGCAGGAGTACAGATCGAGCTGCGATGAGGGGTGCAAAGAACACGGAATTGTACCAATCAGCGATCTGAATGATCTGCTGGAGACTTTTCTCTGCAACCGCGACAGCCTCACGTGTTCAACTGGAGCTTGCAAGTCATGTGGGCCAATTCTCTTCCCCTCATGTTTCAAGCACGAGCTGGTGCGGTCCCGTCGCGTCGGATCACCTTCAGGAAGTATGAAACTATCAAAAGATCGCAGGCCCAGGTCTGTGAACCCCGCCTGACGACGTACTCCGTAACCTCTTTCATGTGGCTCTTGTGTAAGCAGATGATGGCTTACGCCTTCCACAACTACGTGCACCGCCGACGAGGAAGAAGCCAAGGAAATCCACATCAACCTCCAGCCAGACGGAATTATCGTGTTGTCGTCGACTATAGCGCCCGGTTTGTCCACCAGTCATATCTCGAGCTGCAACAGAACGAGTTCAACAAATACAAAAGTAGTATTTTGACGTTCGTCGTTGCCAGCCGGGATAAGCTAGGCGGTCCCATACTGTATAGGAGCTACTTCGCCATGATGCACAACAACAAGCAGTCCGCCCAGATAACTCGGAAGTGCATGCGGTTGGTGCTCCCCCATATTCTAGAAGACCACAACAACCCGAGCAATCTGACTTTCTTCTCAGACAACGCCAAACACTTCAAGTGTCATAGCATGGTAGGGTGGCTTTCGCGCGCCGAGAAGTGGTACGGCCCTCGTGCTTCGTGGTTGTTCTTTGCGCGCACGGTTGGAGTCTCTCCAGCACGACCCTCGCAGACGGCAACAACGATACCGACGATATTGAGGAAGGTGGACTCCATCATGCAGAAGTTCCACTTTGCAGGGGGGCAGACATCTGGAACAATTCGATATGAGACGGTCTTTGGGTCCAATGATTGGGATGAGAAGGTGATGTTCTCCTCTGATGATGTTCGAAACACAGATGCTAGTGATTCGGATACTGACAGTGATACTGATAGTGAGAGCAGTAACAGCAGCAGCGGCAGCGGCAGCAACAGTGGCCATCCTCTTACCGAATCTGTCGAATCTTCTTCCATCTCAATCAAACCTCGTCGCCTTCTGAAATATGCCCAATCCCAGGATGAGAGAATGGCCATTCGGTCCGAAAACGTGGACCGCACTGCTCATGCCATGAAGTACGCCCCCACCGCCAGCAAAAAACGTGCGACGGCGAAAGCAGTGATTCCGAAGAGGAAAGTAGCAGCACCGAGGAAAAGCCTGTGAAGAGAGGGGGAGGGAAGCCAAAGAAAAAGAGTTTAGTGTGGGCTGATCGTGTGGTTACAGTGAATGCTGTGTTCAGTGTTGGGCTGGTGAATAGTGTGATAATAAAGTGTAAGAAATTATAAAAAACGGAAAAAAAACGGGGGAAAAAGTCACAAAAAGTGCCATTTCTCAATATTGTTATTGTTTTTATTTCGTGTTTTTCTTTTGCCTTCACCCCCCGGAACCTGAAAAACGCCCCTTGTTTCGGGTCAAAAAAACACTGGAAAACGGGTTTTACCGGTTTTTGGGGGGTTTTGCAATGCCATATATTTTTCGCTAAGTACTTTTAACAGTAACCCGACCCTGGGTTGTACCCAGGGGACACAAAGGTGTGTGTTCACCACATTTATGCACCCTAGGTGCTGCATTTCAAGCTTTTAAACTGCATTTTAAACATTTTTCGTCGTTCTTCTGACCTCTATTTTCCGCTTCCCGGGGGCAGCCGGTTGCAAAGCCTGCCACCCTCATGGCAAAACAAGCACCGCAATTGAAAGAACGGCGTCATGTACACCACATATGTCATCTTCCTATGGTTGCATGCTGCCCTTTTTTTGCTCAAATAATCAAAACAAGAAATTTTCGGAGGTGCCCAAAAAAGTGTTGACATTGTTTTCCGGACGAGCTCATATAACTTGTTCTGCACCGGGCGATCGACAATTGAACAAATGACCTAAAAAGGCAGCAGGCACAACGAGACAGTATGGCGCTATTCCTGGATTTTGAAAAGGCGATAAATTCTTCAGGACATGCTGGGGGAAAGCTAGGGCAGGGGCTTGAAACAAAAACGTCCGGAGGCTCCGGCGGACAGGAAGTTTTTACTTCGTCTTACAGTACTTTTATTGGTTTTTTATATAATTTTCAGCAGCAAGCTAAAAAAAATAAAAAGAAGAAAAAAAGAGAGGGAATAGAAAGGCTTTTTTTTTTTTTTTTTTCGAAGCGTCGTTTAAGAAGACGAAAGTACCTGCCTTTTCTCTTCAGTGGTTTCGACAATGTGCGAAGTCTTTGCACACAGTGCATCGAGGGGTCACTGGGGAAAAGGGAAGTACAGTGAAGAAGAACGTGTGGAGAAATTTCATTTTTTTGTCGCCGTTACCCACAAAGCTGTGTTGGTACTTTTCATAGAGGTAACGGGAGAGGGGGACAACCTCTGCGCTGCCCCCCTTGCATAGTTAAGCTTGTAACAAGTAGCTTTTGAAAAAAGAAAAAGGGAAAAGGGAAACAAAGAAAAGATGAGATAAAAAGGAGGTTCCTGTTTTGGAACGTTTCCCTTGTCTCTACTTATCAAAAAAAAAAAGGGGGAAAAAAAAGAGAGAGAGGAAGCATGCGAACGAGTGAGGAAGGGGTGGGGGTTATTTTTCAAGTAAACGATTGCCACAAGGAATAAAAAAGGGACACAAAAAAAAAACAGTTGTGAAAAGAAGAAGAAACAAAATAAAAAGCTCCAGGACATGATTTCCATAGAGGCTCCAAACGGACAAAGGGAAGAAATGGTGTGGCGGGGCTGCAAGGAGAAGGAGCGTGACCCGGAGTCACGGAAAGCCCCCTTCCTAAAAAAAACCAGCATGCCCCGCATCCCTTTTAAAAAGTGTGCTACGTTCATTTTTTTTCCCCCCCTTTCTCTCTCTTTTTCTATTATTTTTCCTTCTTGCTGTCATCATCCGATGAGCTTGCACCACTCAGGGACATCGCACTTCGCCCTGCACTGGGCGTACCACTGGTTCTGCTGGTAGCAGCGGGCGGGAGCCTCGCAGCACGAAGGCGAGTCAAGGCAGCTTCCCCACTCTGCGATAACAGGGCCGTTGCAGATCCCTGCAGGAGGGGCATTTGTAGGAACCGGTGTCGGGACAGGGCTTGCGGTGTCCCCTGTTGGGGCCGGGGTGGGGAGGGTTGTCGGGACAGGGGTCGTGCTGCCCCCGTTGAAGTCGAGGTCGATGGCGTTGTAGAAGCTGGCCGCAGTGTCACCGACGTCCCAGATGGCGAGGACCACGTGGTAGCCGCTCCTCGTCGGGACCGTGCACGAGTGCGTCACCACCATCGGCGGCTGCACCATTGCTCCGTCCACCGTGCAGAAGGGGCTGCTCTCCAAGGTGTTCCTCCCCAGAGGGGTCACCCCGTTCCACCCCTCCTTCGTGATGTAGTACCTCCAGTCCCGCGTGATGTGGTTCGCCGTGAACTGCCACGTGAAGTCCACAGGGCCGGAGCTGATCGAAGTCTTCGCCCACCTCGTCGTTGACTGCTCGTTCAGGGCCGCCCAGTTGTCCTGCCCCGCCGCAGCGAGCGTTCCGTCCGAAGGCCCGCTGTCAGGGTACCTGTCCGCCCCCTCCACGCTCTGCGGTTCGTACTGCACCCCGCCGCAGTTCTTGTTCGACCCTTGCTTGCAAGCGTAGTTCCTCGACGCAGGTGCCTTCACGTAGCCGTGCCCGTGGGCCGATGCGAACAGTGTTGTCACGCACACAAGGGAGCGCAGCATCATCGTCATCGTGTCTTTGTTGTGTATGGAAGAGAGGGTAAAAGAAAAGAGAAGAAAACGGTTAACCTGTGTTTGTTTTTTTATTACTGTAAAAAAAATATTACCGGAAGGAAGGCAGACTGTTCCGGACATTTCCCTTCCCTTTCTTTTTCTTCTTTTTATACTTAAGGGCCGTGTACCTGCAGGACAGTTCTCATCCCCCTCCTTCCTCAGCTCTCTGCAACATGAAACAGTAATTGCATGCCTTCGGCAACAAATCAGTAATACGAAGAAACTATTGTAAGTAGTAAAGCCTGAAGCTCGGCTAAACAACTGAAGATCTTAACGAAACAAGAGAGAAAAAAAAAAAAAGGAAAATAAGAAGTACGGGGTGCGAATGAGTTTATCTTTCGATGCACAATCACAATTAATTGTAACAACGAAAAACGCGAATTCAATTCGCCCCGAATGTCTTTATAATACTTTTTATCTTTTCAATGATATTACTTTTAATTGCTTCTTTACAAACGATTAAAAAAATCTTCGAGAGGGAAGAGTGTTAGAAGAGAGGGAAACAAGCAACTCACAAAAAAAAAGCTGCAAGTTAAGGTAGAGAGAAAAAGACCATACTTGTCTCTAAAAGTTTGGTGGGAGAAATAAAAACTAGGAAGCGTAAATTCTCATTTTCATCACACCATTTCAAGTTATGGCTACAGAACGGGCTTAATGACTAGGGTTGAACACCTTTTGTTCAGAAAGGGTTCGAATGACTAGGGCTAGTCTCACCCTCACCATCAGCTGTGTCGATGGAGTGGTAAAGCATGAAGCGGGATTTGTAGTCCCCGTTCTCGATCTTCATGAGCTCTTCGTGGGTCCCTTGCTCGATGATGTCACCCCTGTCGAGGACGGTGATGGAGTCGGCCTGCTGGATGGTGGTGAGCTTGTGTGCGATTGTGATGGTGGTCATGGAGCTGGAGGAGATCACGTTGTCCAGCGCCCTCTGCACCTCCTTCTCGCTCGCGTTGTCCAGTGCCGATGTCGCCTCGTCCAGGAGCAGTACCCTCGGCTTCTTCACGATTGCCCTCGCGATCGCCACCCTCTGCTTCTGACCCCCAGACAAGAGCGACCCCTTCGCCCCCACGTTCGTCTCGTACTGGTCGGGGAGCTTCATGATGTCGTCGTGGATGTGTGCCAGCTTCGCCGCCTCCATCGCCTCCTCCAGCGTCGCATCCTCCTTCCCGAACCGGATGTTCTCCAACACGCTCGTCGCGAACAGCACAGGCTCCTGCGACACAACCCCGACCTGCTCCCTCCACCACTGCAGGTCCACGTCTCTCAGGTCCGTCCCGTCCACAACGATCTTCCCCTCCGGGACCTCGTAGAAGCGTTGCAACAGCTGCAGAACAGTAGACTTCCCGCTCCCCGTGCCCCCGATCAGCCCGACCTGCATCCCCTTCTCCCCAGCAGAAGGGATCTCAAGGTTCAGCTTGTTCAGAACAGTCATGTTAGGGCGGGTGGGGTACCGGAATGTCACCTCGTGGAAGTCGATCTTGCAGTCTGTCATCACCCCTTTCTTCCCCTCAGATGACATCTGGTCCACCTTCGACTTCGTGTCCAGGATCTCAAACACTTCCGCTGCAGCTTCCTTCGCATCGAGACCAGTCCCTTGAAGACCCATTGCCTCACCGACACCCATGGCGGACATCGTCACCTCCATCAGAACAAGCATCATGGACCTGAAGTCAGTCTCCCCATCGGAGATGAGCCTCCCACCATACCACAGGGCAAGGGCGAAGGTGCCAAGCATCGAGAACTGCGAGAAGCCGAAAGTGGCCCCGATACCGATGGACCTCTTCTCCTTCTTTGCCAGCTCACCCTCACCTGCCTTGGAGTACACTTCAAGCATCTTGTCCTGCATGTTGAAAGCGGAGACAGTTTTGATGTTCGAGATGGCCTCGCTTGTGACCCTCCCAGCCGCTCCACCGGAGTTGCCTTCGAAACCCTCACCAATGAGAAGCAAGTTCAAGAAGCCAGACAACGCCATAGCAGGTACAGAAGAGAGCAGCACCAAGGTAAGCTTCCACTGCTCAGAAAAGGCAATTCCAAACCCAATCCCAAGACAGAAGAGGGTGCGGAGGATCATCCCGATGTTGGGACCGAACATGGTGTTGATGGCCTCAGCCTTCCCAGAGAGGATAGCTGATAGAGCCCCGCTCTCGTGGTCAGGAATGTCGAAGAAGGACATGTCTTGGGTAAGGATGTGCTCGAACAGCATGGAGCGGATGCGGTGTGTCAGCTGTGCCGCCATGTACCCGAAGCTGCCGAATTGCATGATGTTAGCGATAAGAGCCCAGCCACCAAGTGCCAGGAACATGAAGGCCCAGACATCAATTTCGTCTCTGTCAGTGACCTCCTGTGGCGCCCCTGCGGGGGAAAGAGGCTTGTTGTTCTGAAGGTCCCTGAACACATCAAGTGCCTCAGTGAAGAGGTAAGCATAAATAGGATACACAGCCCCATTCATGATGCAACCAATCATCGCAGGAATAAGCCAAACATTCCAAGGACCAGCAAGCCTTGCCACCCTCGCCAAGCTGCTCTTTTCTGCCACCTTCTTCTCCATCGCCTCCTTCTTCTCCTTCTTGAGTTCAGAGGCCGTCTTCCCCACAGCAAGTGGTGCATCGTCTTCCTCACTTGTGGCCACAGACACGACATCATCATCATCCTTGCTGACTTCGTCGTCCCCTTTGTTCGGTGCATTCGCGTCACTTGTCTTCTGAGTCGTGTGAACAGCCTTGCTCTGGGTGTTCCAGAGAGATGCGTAATGACCCTGATTAAAGGTGTGGTGTGTGATCGAGAGACACTTAAAAAACACAAATTAACACATACCTTCTTCTCCAAGAGTTCCGAGTGTGTTCCCACCTCCACGATCTTCGCCCCCTTCCCACTTGTCGAGTTCGCAGGAGGTTGCATCACAACGATCTTGTCCGCCTTCATCACTGTCTGCAGCCTGTGAGCGATCACGATGGTCGTCGGCTTCTCGTGGTGCTCGCTCGACAGCAACTTGTCCAAAGCCTTCTGCACCTGTAACTCCGACGCCCTGTCCAGGGCCGAGGTGGCCTCGTCCAAGATCAAAACACGTGGCTTCTTGATGATGGCCCTCGCGATCGCGATACGCTGCTTCTGCCCACCCGACAACTGCGACCCACCCTCACCCACAAGCGTGTCATACTTCTCAGGCCACTTCTCAATCACGTGGTGGATGTGTGCCTTCCTGCAAGCGTCCTTGATCTCGTCCAGCGTCGCATCCCTCTTCCCCATCCGGATGTTGTCGGAAACAGACCCTACAAACAGAACAGGCTCTTGGGTCACCATCCCGATCTGATCCCTCCACCACTCCAGGTCCAGGTTCCCGATCGGGGTCCCGTCCACAGTCACCTGCCCGTTGTCGGAGTACACGATGCGCTGCGTCACGTTCGTCCTCCTCATCTTGCTCACGTCGAACTTGTACATCCCGAAGGCAAGCTCCAGGCTCACCTCCTGCTCGTTCTCGTTCTGTGCCTGTGACAGCCTCAGGGACACTGCAGGGGGGAGCTCGAACTCCACAGCCTCCTCTCCTTCCTTCTGCTCCTTCTCAACCCAGAACCACCTGCCCCCTTCGCACCGGATCGGACCGTCAGTGTCGGGAACACTGTGGGTCTCTGCCCCCAAGTCCACCAAGCACTTCTTCAGGTGTTGCGAGTCGTGTGTGATGGGAAGCTCGACAGTGAACTGCCCACCCTTGCTGTTCTGCCTGTGCTCCAAGAGCTCAAGGTTCGTCTCGTAAGGGTACGCCTTCATCGCCCCGTTATCGAGGATGATCCCGAACTGCCCCGCCGCCGGTTCGTAAAACCTCTGCACGATAGACACGATCGAAGACTTCCCACACCCGGACAACCCGACCAGCGCCACAGTCTTGTTCGCCTCCATCTCGATGTTCATGTTCTTGAACACAGGGTAGTCCGTGCGAGAGGGGTACCGAAAGGTGAGGTTCTCAAGGCAGACCCTCCCCTTCAGGTTTTCAAGCTTCTTCTTCCCAGGCTGCACACGGGGCTCCCTGTCGATCACTGCGAAAACTCGGAAGGCCGCCGCACGTGCCGAAGCGAAGGCGGCCATCGGGGGTGCTATCTGTCCCAAGGAGAAGGATCCGATCACAATGGCAAAGAAGGCACTGAGGATGTCACCCATGTTGTTGAGATCCCACTTCACAAGGTAGGAGGCGTAGTAGAAGCCGACGCAGTACGAGGCGAAGAAGAGCAACATCGTGATGCCGATACCACCACCAGTGGACACACCAAGGTACATCCCGCTATCACGGGCATTGTCAAGGTGTCCATTGTACATCCCAACGAGCTTCTTGTGGGCACTGAATGCATGAACTGTTCTCATTGATCCAAACACCTCCTCAGAGACAGCACCTGCAAGGGCGTAGGCTGCCCTGCTCTTCGTCGTCACAGTGGTGAGAACGTAGTGCATCAACCCACCAGCCACGGCCAAGAAGGGAACAACACCAAGGAGGACAAGGGTGAGTCGCCACGAGGAGAGAAACCCCACAACATAAGAGAGAACTACTGTGGAGGTATGCATGAAGAAGAAGCCTGCCTTCTCACCAATACCGGCATGGATCACCTGCGTGTCGCCATGGAGTCTTGTTGTGAGTGCTCCGGTTCGTTGCAAGTCGAACCACCCAGGCTCCTGCCTCATCAGGGACTCGAAGTACTTCTCTCGGATCTTTTGGGTCTGCTTCTCACCAGAGATGAGGAAACTGCTCATCATGATCCAGCCTGCAATGAAAGCAATACCAGCGGCAATGGCCATCCATTTCGCCCACTTCGCCACGTCCTCGCCAACCTCAGCCTCGTTTTCACCAGATGCCTCGTTCACCATCTTCCCAAAGAGGTACGAGAAAATAGGGAGAGCGGCACCGACGAAGACTGCACCAATAATGCCAGTGATAAGGAGGGTCTTCTCTGGCCCTTTTGCGAACCTGAAGAGCTCCGAGGTGGTGACAGGCTCTCCGTCTCTTTCACCCACTTGAATGCTCTCGTCGATCCCAAGCACTTTGCTCGGGGGCTTCTCTTCAGATACATCGGCCATTATTTTTGTTTTCTGTTTTCTGTTTTCTTTTTTGTTTTTTTTTTTTTTTTTTTTTGTTTTATGATCAATAAAGGACTGGTAAGAATGGGGTAAGTACAGCATGAGAACATAAAACAGTAAACGTGTAAATGGGCTCGAAAATGGATTTACGGAGGCAGACTACGCCAGGCGAACTTCTACTCAGAGGGAGTAGAGATGGTGTGGTGGCTATCCCTCGTCCATGCATGCACCGTAGACTCAACGTATGCGCTCAGTGCTCGTCGTTGGCTGTACAAAAAAATCTAGCGGTGGGATTTTGTTTAGGTACAACTGATGGAATGTCCAAAGGAAAAAAAGAGAAGAAAAATATAAAAAAAAGATATAAAAGATGACATGTTACAGGTGGTGGGTAGGTGAACAATGAGGGAACAACAAATTCAAAGCGGAGCGGAAAGGGGGGGGTGTAAAAGAAAATTCTTTTCTTTTTTTTTCTTGTTCTTATTTCCATTTTTTTTCTCCCCCACCCTTTCCTTCTTTTTTTTTAATTGGAAACAAAGGACCAGAGATAAAAAGGTTCAAACCAAAAAGTGAAAGAACAAATGATAAGCAGTGGGGCGAAGAAAATAATGTCTCACGGCGCTGCTTGTAATTCTTTTTTTTTTTTTTTTTTTTTTTTAAATGCCACGGCTTGCTATAGGCGGGGTGTTCTCTGTTTAATTTATGGAGGAAAAAAAAAAGAATTTCTTTTTTTTGCTTTGCATGGTGGGGCAGGTTAAAAATTACAAAAAAAATGTAAAGGGGTGAGTAGTGTAGCGGTCGGGGGTCGTTCAGTGCGAAAGAAGAGAAATAAAAATATGTTTAGTTTAGTCACGCACAAGTCGGTAATCGGGAGAACGAGGGGGAAAAAGAAATTCTCAGTACAGTTCTTATCGTGGTACGGGGGGTACTCACTGTCTACAAGAGACCCACACTTTGACAAAAAAAAAATCATTGAGCATCTTTTTTTTTTTTTTCTTGTAAATAAATTATTTTTTCTTCTTGTTTGACAACATCACTTTCAATAGCAGCCACCATTTAAAAAAAAAAAGAAAAAAAAAGAGAAAATCACCACCCAACACTTAAGCTGGAGGGAGGTCGAAAAAAAAAATCGTTGCGCACGAGAATACAACAAAAGTGGCGGGGGGGGGGAAGAAAAAAATCAGAGAACGAAAAAGAAAGAAAGCCAACGCTTCTTTTTTTATTCACTTACACATATAATAGCAATCACCCCCCCCCCCCCCCCCCATCTTCCCTTCTTTTTCTTCCTTTTAATTAGGACCAACAGCATTGAAAGGGATGGCATAAGCAGCTGCTTGCAATGCGTGGCTTGGGATCGTGTCAGTAGCAGCCATTGCGTCATGCTTGGCACGAACCTTGGAAATGCGCTTTAGGCTCTGAGGAGAAAGGGCTGTGTTTTTTTTTTTTTTTTTTTTTTTTTTTTTTTTTCTCCCCGAGAGAACTGCAAATTTGACCCCAAGTGCTTGCGCATGGCTGGAGACTCAGGGATCAAGTTAGCACCCTTTTTTTTCTTCCCCCTGTTTTCATACGCTTGTCAATGAAACTCATGACCTCCTCCAGTGTGCGTTCCATGCCGTTTGTCCCCAGAGTGAACTCACTGTGGTTGTTGCTCCTCGGTGTGGGCGGGAGAGACTCATCGAGCTCGTACTGTACCCCCCCGACCCCCCCGGTAGCAGATCCCTTTCCGGATGAACGGCTTCCCCTCTTTCTCTTATCGTTATGAAATTTCTCGGCGGACTTTACATAGTTCCCTACAAGGGACTTCCATGTGATTCCGATCTCCTTGCGCTCCAAGCTCGGGGCGAACTGCTGCAGCACGTCGACCAGCCTCTCGAGGTTGAGGGCTGCCAGGTTCTGCGCCGCAACCATCGCTTGCGATGCTTCATGGACATTTGCCTTTGGTTTCTCTTATTTTTGATAATTACCATACCAAACAGGACCGCAGCCTGTCAGCATACTCCCTGACCTTGTCGCCCCCAGCCTCTGAAGCATCCGATGCAGAAGGCGGGTTCAGAGGGTATTGCTGCCTCCTATCTGACACGGTGCTGTCGATGCACCGTATACTCGGCAGTGAGGTCGTGGCCAGCGAGTCCCTTGGGTTGCCAGCAGACTCCGTCGCCACGCTGTTCAGGTTCGACGGCACGGCGACCTTCCCCATTGGGGTCAGTGCCTGCATGGGCTCGTCCCACACAGGCGACGCAATGCGCTTTTGTGTAATTTCGGCCAGCTCTGCCGACCGTTTAACATCTGCCCATGTCGGTGCGGGGGATGCGTGCGATGTGCTGGCAGGGGACGTGAAGGACGGTGAGGCGGTGATCGGGGCCTGATTAGGATTCCTGAGTGGCGAGGTGGTCCTCATGTGCGAGGAAACATGCGACGGCTGTGTCATGAAGAACTGAACAGGTTGAGAAACAGGTTGTTGCACAGGAGCCTGCACAGGAAGGGCAACAGGAACAGGGGCCGCGGGGGTTACAGGAGCAGAGTAAGCTTTGGGCGGGCTGTGTGAAGGTGGGGTGACACCCGCTGCGGTGTGCTTCATGGCAACAGAAAGCTTCGCCATCTCAGTTTGCAAATAACGCTGCATCTCACCAGTCTGCTTGGCAAGCTGCGCCTGCAGCATGGCACTCTCCTCTTCAATAGAGTCACCCCTGGGCTCTTGGTCGGGGATGACAGGGGGTGCTGGGAGAGGAACAGGAGAAGGGACAGGGATGCTGACAGGGGCCTGGCGGGGAAGAGGAGACGATTGCTGAGTGAACACATTGCTATGTATAGGCGGTGGGTGATAGAGAGGCTGCGAGAATTGCTGTGGTGGCTGGGATGGAGGCTGTTGCACCTGTTGCTGCGGTTGTGGTTGCTGTTGCTGTCTCCCAGGTGACGCAGGCGCCATGTTTGCGAACTGAATAGTGGGCTGGTACGCGTTCGTCATAACAGGCTGTGCATCAACAACAGACCCTTGTGTGCTTGTCTTTGCTCTTGCCAACAGCATGTCTAGCTGGGTGCTGTCCTTTGCCATTTCAGGCTCAGACGGCGCTGCTGGGTTCAGCCCACCAAATGTCAGCACCTCGTCCCCACCCACTAGCATGCTGGGCAGGCTGGTGCTCTGCCCCAGCGTATCGTTCATTGAGTCACGTGGGTACATGTTACTGTTTCCCTGGTGGCAATTTGTCCAAAAGACATAAATATTTTTAACAAAAAGAAGCAAAAAAAAAATGTCTCAGCGTGTCCCAGCGCAAGCTCAGTGTCGAAGTGAGCACACCCTTTTCTCTTCTTTTATTTCTTCTTTTTCTTGTCGGCGCAGAGGGGGGGGGGAGTGGAGCGGACGAATAAAAAAAAGAAAAGTAGAAATAAATATGATACCTCCTTAGATCTTCTTTTAAAAAAGAGTGACAAAAAAAAAGAAGAAGAAGAAGAACGAAGAAGGGGGGGGGGGGGGGGAAGGAGGATGAGATAGAGACCAACAGCAGTGTGTCTTTATTTACTGACCAGTCAAGCCAAGTGAAAAAAATAATATAAAAAAACGACTTTTGAATTAAAAGCAATCGTTCTGCCCCCTGGAATGCACCGTGATTTGTGTATAAAGTGACATTAGTATTCGATGCGACTCTTTCTTCATTAACCACACCCTACACACGAGGGGGCGAGGGGGTCACGATGATGGAGAAGATTGACGTCGCTTCAGGTGGGGGGGGGGGGGGGGGGGGGAGGGGAGGGGAAATTAAAAAAAAATTATGTAGCAGAGATAGAAAACTCTGAAAAGAAAGTGACAGTGCTGCGGGCTTCAGAAGTTCGCGCAGGCCACACAAGAGGGGGGGGGAATAAAAAAAAACTCGATCTGGGGCATCTTTTTCGATCCATGTTACCCCTTGTTTTGAAAGGTCTGTTTGTGCCTGGGTGACAGTTGCTCGCTGTAAGGTCTGCCTTACTCATGTCTCTCTGCCGAGCATCACTCTGTCACAGACCTCCTTGAAATAACTCGTTTAAGGGGAGGTGTCGTTACGCACCTTGACCGGCCAAAGGTCTTGCTGCCCGATTTTTTAAAAAAAAAAAAAAAAGTAAGGCCACGTCACGGTATGGGTGTTTTTTTTTTTTTTTTTTTTTTTTTTTCTCGTTTCCATAGTATCCAGGGTTAACCGATCACCCGCGGGTTTTTAATTACAATCGGGTTTTAAATTGACGTCAAATGAAAGGCGAGCATGCAACCATGCTTAAAACCCTTATATTCGTATCCCGGGCCCCAGATACACAAAGCCGACCCCGGTTTTTGGCGGGTTTTTAACTAGGCGCGAAAGTCAATAATGAAAGACATTGAAACTTGAACGGGAAGTGTAGCAATGCACAAAGTAAGGGGGGCGCCTAGAAAAGCTCCATGGGACACGGAAGCGCGCCCGTTGAGGCAGGATGTTCACCCACAGAGAACTGAATGCACGCACATAGCGATGAACGCCCAATTTCTTACCTCCCTGCTTGCAACCCGGCCTGCCTGAGAACGTGGTGCCTGTCAGCCGAAGACAGAGCACCGCTGATGTCCTGGTTCAGGTACAAGAACAACAGCTGCCTTCGTACGTCTGGTGTGAGGCGGACGCGACGCATCTCTCCGAACTTGGCGTCGATCGAGGAGAACACCGCGTCCACGGCTGTTACCAGGCTGCGCGTACAGCAGCGACAAGGCCCTGTCATGCAAAACAGGGAGAGCAGCTTTCTGAGCCAGCCACCACGCTTCGATATCGAATGAGGTCGTCTCAAGGCTGTATTTGGGCTATGGCCGAGTAGGACAGCCATTCCCCCTCTCACACGTCTTTGCAGAGGTAGGCTGTCGCGTACCGTTGCGAAGCCGCGCTCATGAGCTATTTTTATTAGGTAAAATTGCTCGTGCGCATAAACAGACCCTGACCCGGTATATAATAACAAGTCTGAAAACCAGTTTTTTCAAAACTGCATTTAAAGCCTTAAATAAGGCTCTATTTTGGGTTTTAATGGCTGGAAGGGGCTCAGATAGACACCCTCCGAAATTAGAAAAAAACCGATCAAACCGATCCGAAATTACAAAAAAACCCATCATTAACCCGAACAGTGATCGAAAATCCAAAATTGCTCGGGTCGGGTTTCAAAACCCGAAGGTGATCGGTTAACCCTGGATACTATGCGTTTCGAGGCAAAAAAAAAAAAAATTCTTTTTTTTGAAAACCCACCGGTTCTGTTTCTTCTTACTTTCTTTCTAAGAGGGGAAGATGGAATGAAGAGAGGCAGATAAAGAAATAAAATTAGAAGAAAAAGAAATAACAAACGAAAAGAAGGAAGAAACAAAAAGAAGGATGGGAAAAAAAAAAAGAAAAAAAAAAGGGCACCATTTGACCCACCGATCTCATCCCTTGACGAAGGACGGCAGCAAAACAGCAGCATAACCAGAAGCCCACTTGCATTTCTTGCAAGACCCCGTGCTGTGTGCATGGCAATCATGGAAGGATGCTAAAGGCAGAAAGCAGGTGGTACATTCCTTTTTTTTAAGATTTTTTTTAAAGACTCTCAAGAGAAATGAGAGAATGAAGAAAATTTCAAAACACACAAAAAAAAAAATGATCCCTAAAAAACCTCCTCACTCCCCTCAGGTATTACTTTTTTTTCCTCTTTTTTTTTTTTTGAAAAAAGCAAAAAAAAAGTAATTTTGCACCATTCCGGCGAAGAACAGGACCTGAGGGACATCAAAGGAGAGAGAAAGAGGGGGAAAAAAAACGGGTAATTTTCCTCCTTTTTTTCCCCCCTCCCTAATGACAGCGGGGTTTTTTTAGCTACGATTCATTCTCCTTTTCTTTTACTACGAATTTTTTTTTTGTTCTCTTTTTTTAAAATTATTTTCCCTCCAACAACACCTCCCCTCCCCTTCCCTTCCAGAGAACTGAACAGAAAAAAAAGGGGGAAAGGGGAATGAGCGAGGAAACATAAAAAAAAGGGGGGGGATATCAGAAAGAAGAAAAAGAAGAAGAAGAAAGAAGTGTAATACAAACAAAAAAAAAACTCTCTCATATATTTTTTTTTTTTTCTTGTTTTTTTTTTTTTTTTTTTTTTTTTTCTCTTTTGCTCTACTCTACGAACTGCGGACCACCCAAGGCTTGAGTGAAAGAGGTGCCATTATTACAACAGCAAAGAGAACGGAAACAGAGAAGAAGTAGAACAGCTTGTCCCAGCCGTAAAGGGTGACAATGAAGGAAACCACAAATCCTTGAAAACAAGCACCAATAGAACCCAGTCCATTAATGATACCAGCCGCGCTAGCAGTCCCCTCTAGCCCACCTATGTCCTGAGCTGAGGCGCCTGCCACGATGCAGTCAGGGGCGTACAGTGTCAGCCCGCACAACATTAGCCCAGCTACACACATTGTGGGCGACATGGCCGCCAGTGTAGGGAAGATCATCAAGGCACCCGACAAGCACAGCAAACCCAGGCTTGCTGCCCTAGCACGGTGGGGCATGTACTTGTCGCAAGCCTTTCCCACGATGAGGAGGCCTATCACACCGCCTATGTCGAAGGCTGAACCTGCAAACGTTGCGGCCTGCACAGAGTAGCCTTGCACTGTGTGGAGGTACATGGGCATCCAGAACCACATGCTGTACCT
Organism: Diplonema japonicum; assembly: GCA_964019335.1. Taxonomy (NCBI): domain Eukaryota; phylum Euglenozoa; class Diplonemea; order Diplonemida; family Diplonemidae; genus Diplonema; species Diplonema japonicum. The sequence goes on along the minus strand of OZ025666.1, from coordinate 378,575 downwards.
TACTAGCTTCACGAAGAAGTACCCGCACCCCATGATCCATACACGCGGTTCCTTCAGCATGCTTATCAACGGTGCCTCTCCACCGTTCATTAGAGACCTCACAGAGTCCACAGTCACGTCAGTCAGCAGAGGTGTCGTGTCCGGTGTCAGCAGCGACAGGTACATACGCTTCACCCCCGTCGACCCCGATCCCAGCAGTGGGGACTCTTCGTCAATCGGCACTTCGGTGTCGCATGTGTGCCGCATGCCAACCTCTTCTGGGTCGTTGTACAACCCGAAGTACACGACCACTGCAAGGCCCAGCACGAGGAGGGCAGGGATGATGAAGGCTCCACGCCATGCGAAGAATGACATGATTGTCCCAGCTAGGAAGGCGGTGGCAATGGAGCCGACGGAGGAGTTAGTACACCAGGCGCCGACAGCAAAGGCACGCTCAGACTCGGGGAACCAGTTAGAGAGGACCTTGAGTGAGCAGGCCCAGCCTGTTGCCTGGAAGATGCCGTTCAACGCCCACAGCACCTTGAGCTCCAAGGACGGGTTGTCCGCAAGCCCGATGATTAGATTGCACGCTGCACTCCCGATCATGCCTGTCATCATTGTCGCCCGTGGGCCCCATGTGTCTGCCATCGCACCAGATATAAACTGCCCCATTGCGTACATGGTTAGAAAGCTAGTATCCACGGAGCCCAGCTCACCTAGCGTGAGGCCCACGTCGCTCTTCAGTCCCATCTTCGCAGCGCTGATGTTGTTTCTCGTGAAGTGGTACCCTGTGTACGCTATGTATACTATCGCAAAGCTCTTCCACTTCAGCCGCCACCTCTCCTCACGCTCCACTTCGTCCTCGTCACCAAGGTGCCCTCTATTCAGCACCGACGGCTTCATGTGTTCGCTCCATTTGAGTGACGGCGAATTGATAGCCATTTGCCTTTGAAAAGTGAGAATGTTTGAAAGTAACAAAAATTCAGTCTGGCTGTCGGATCCGTGTCTCAGCCTCCCTCTTTCCGCTTCTTTTCACTAACTGGGAAACAACGTGAAGGAATGGGATGCTTCTGTCTTTAAAAAAAAAATAAAGCTGGAAAGGTCAGTGCGCACTACACTAAAAATGGTTTGTCATCGCCTATTACCACTTATTCTTTTTGTTTAGATCAGAGTAACTATGACATTAAAATTTTAAGACTCTTCATCAGAAAATTAAGCGTGAATTAACGATCATCATTTGCTTTTCTCGATTAGGTTTTCTTTTTTTTTTTTAAATCCCCACCAGGTGGGTTGGAAGCGTCTCGAGACACTCACCCGGGTACTCATGACCTTGGTTGAGTGTCAAGCTGGTGTGGGATAAGAGGGCAGCTTTGTCGTATCAGTTTTGAAGATTTTTAAGAAACAATTGATGTCACCGAAGATGGCTTCTCATGGAAACAGCAGTCATTGGATTGTATTCTCTGATCATCAGTTGGGACCCCCTTTCCGCTTCTTTTCACTAACTGGGAAACAAATAAAGCAGGTGGGAAGGTCAGTTGATAAACGAGTCTAGACCGATGTATGTATTCTCAACCACCACCTGCAAGAGAGGGTGTCAGATGCGCACTACACTAAACATGGTTTGTCATCATGCCACAAGTTCCTGATGACTCTTGTCGATATCTCATTCACCTCTGACCAGGGGTCTGGTGGCAGGGACCACACACACACACATCTCTCGCCCCTTACGTACTCTCCTGGGCATGTCCGCTCAGCAGGCATAGCGAGGGACGATGCACGATGCACGCCACATCGACCTTCTCAAAGACTCTAACCAGGGGTCTGGTGGTCATCACCTCCACTTAAGGGAAGAGGGCAACCGTGGAGTGTTTCTGGTATTTGGGGGTAAAAAATGATTATGTCGCAATCCTCATCCTCAGCATTGCAGAAGCATGAACGGAACATCTGTCTTCATAACTAAATCAGAAGAACGAGAGTGTTGATGTCGTTGTTCTCATCACAGGCGCGTTCCACTGCTTGGTCCTCATCCTTGTCATGTCCATCTTGGTCAACAAAAGATAGAAAACCACAGTTTGTCAGTTTTGAAGATTTTAAGAAACAATTTATGTCACCGAAGATGGCTTCTCATGGAAACAGCAGTCATTGGATTGTATTCTCTGATCATCATGCGAGCGGTGGGACTCAAAAAACAAACCACTCACTGCAAAAAAAAAAGGGGGAAGAGACCATCTAACCAGGGGTCTGGTGGTCATCACCTCCATTTAAGGGAAGAGGGCAACCGTGGAGTGTTTCTGGTGGTATTGCAAAAAACTAAGATCCTTTTTCTTTCATCTTGGACAAAGGGGGGACAGCCTCGAGTGCTAGAGGTAATGATCTGCGGGGTGTTTCCCGCTGATGAAGGACATGGGGGTGTTCAGCCCAGCAGAATTGCACCCCGGTGGGACAGGTGCGAAAAAAAAAACTCGATGATTTAAAGGAAGCCGGTGGGGGCACCCTGCACAAGCACCATTTACTTGATTACAGGGGGCGCACCTCGAAAAAAAAAGGAGAGGAAAAAAAAGGGAAATCAGCCCAAGCACAGCAACACAAACGTCAGCGATAAGTTAAGGTAGAATACGTTTTTATAATCGTCGCAAAAGGTGTTCAGACAAATGCCTCGTGTTGGTCATCACACGGCTGTGCTGCTGCCCTCCTGAAGCCATATCTACCCCACAATGACTAGGGATAAACAAGACTAAATGCTTCATTCCCTTGCCTTAAATGCGGGGGGGGGGGGGTTATTCTTGTTCTGTTTTTCTGGGTGAAAAAGTGAGCAAAGGGAAAGGACGGAAAGAGATCAGAGTAACTATGACATTGTAGATTTTAAGACTCTTCATCAGAAAATTTAGTGGATATGATGTGGTCATCATGTCGGTTTTCTTGCCCCTCCTCACCACCACACCAAAGACCTCAGCTGCTTCTCTTCCACTCTCACCTTCCAAACTTGCCCTCCAGCACACTTCAAAAAGCTACCCTGGGGGGTAATGGTGAAGGTTTGCAGAATGCTGTCCCTCCAATGCGGGTGTCTCAGCCTCCCTCTTTCCGCTTCTTTTCACTAACTGGGAAACAACGTGAAGGAATGGGATGCTTCTGTCCTCTGTTATAAGCGCCCAACCCTAGTCTGTTCATGATCTCTTAAAAACGAAATAACTAATGTGGAAGGTCAGTCATAAACGAGTCTAGACCGATGTATGTATTCTCAACCACCACCTGCAAGAGGGGTGTCAGATGCGCACTACACTAAACATGGTTTGTCATCATGCCACAAATTCAAAGTTCCCTACTCCAACTCAGTTGCAAAGATGCATAAAAATAAAGACTTAAAAAGAGAGAAGTCGGAAGGCACTGCTGCCATAAATTAGAGAATGTACCCAAAGGGGATGGAAGGGAGGAAGGAAGGAGCATAAAAAAACGATAAGGCTCCACATGCCACGTCGAATTACAAAAAAACTAGTTTGGCACTTCATTTGTGCGCACGTCAGCGTTAAAAAAAGAAGAAAAACATTGCTGTTTGCCATTGTAATAGCGTCAGCATAGGGACACATAGTAAGGAGGGGCTATGTCTGTTGCAAGAAGAAACGAAAGTGAATAGAGAATAGATCTCTGTTTTCGAGCTAAGCCTAGCAAGACTTGGAGGCCGCCTGGATATCGCTGACGGCGAGGGAGATGCCTGAGCCGGAGGCGAGGAGGTAGGAGACGCAGAGGGCGGACTGGGTCTTGTCGCCGCAGACCTGTGCCGCCTTCCCTGCCTCCTCGGTCGCCTTCCCGAAGGAGGCCACCGCCTTCGACACGTCGACGGAGCACTGCTGCGTCGCCCCGCCGCAGTCCCCGACAGCCGCGCTGATCTGCGCGCTCGCGGACCCCAGCCCAGACACCATCTTCCCGATGTCCTCAGCGCAGGCCCCGGAGCTCCCCTCCGCCCCGCAGTCCGCCACCGCCGCGTTCACGGCGAGGCCCCCGTTCACCAGCCCGAAGGCGGCCATCGCCACGTCCATGATGCAGTTCATGTTGAAGTTCTTCAAATCCGCCACCTTCTTCTCCGCCACGGTCGCGCAGCTCCCCTTCGCCGCCTGCACCTGGCTCGCCGCGAGCGCCACCTTCGACCCAGCCGCCAGCACATCCGACGCGCACAGGGCCCTCGACGCGTTCTGCCTGCACGACTGCTCAGCCTTCCCCGCATCCTGCACAGCCTTCCCGAGGGACGACACCGCCTGCGACACGTCCACCGCGCACTGGTTCCCCTCGCCCCCGCAGTCCCCCACCGCCATCGAGATGTACGCGCTCGTGCTCCCCAGACCAGACACCACCTTCCCGATGTCCGCGGTGCACTGCCCCTTCTTCCCCGCATCCCCGCACGAGGACACAGCGCTGTTGATCCCCAGACCAGCGTCGATCAGCCCGTAAGCCCCCATCCCCACGTCCATCAGGCAGCTCATCTCCATCTGCAGAGACGCCACAACAGGCAGCATCGCGAGCATCATAGTGGAACGCGTCATTTTCTTGAAGAAGGAGAAGAATAAGAAGAAAGGAAGATTGTGCTGTGTGGAAGAGGTTCGAAGACAAAGCAGCTGTAATCTAACACAGGACAGGGCCTTTGAAACGAATGAGAATGGGAGTGCAAAAGAAAATAATGACTTCAGCTGAAGACTCTTTGAAGAAAACACGGAAAACCACAGTTTGTCAGTTTTGAAATTTTAAGAAACAATTTATGTCACCGAAGATGGCTTCTCATGGAAACAGCAGTCATTGGATTGTATTCTCTGATCATCATGCGGAGCGGTGGAAGTATGGGGGCTTAGGACACAGCTTGAAAAAGAAAAAAGCAGGCGGGAAACTCCTGGAAAGGTCAGTTGATAAACGACATGTTGGGGAATAGGCCTCACTGCACAATTTCTCTGCCTTAGCAAGAGAGGGAATGAACGGTGAAATAGCTGGGCACCACACATCAATGCTCAGAAAAACAGGAACATCTAACCAGGGGTCTGGTGGTCGTCACCTCCACTTAAGGGAAGAGGGCAACCGTGGAGTGTTTCTGGTATTTGGAAAAAGAACTTTATTTTATTTATGTCGCATATCCTCAGCATTGCAGAAGCATGAACGGAACATCTGTCTTCATAACTAAAATCAGAAGAACGAGAGTGTTGATGTCGTTGTTCTCATCACAGGGTGTGAAGGCCTGCTGCCAACAGAGTGAGAGGGGCAGCAAAAAATAAGGTCAGCTTGAAGGCCGAAAATTCTTATCAGTCACACGCAGCCCTCCAAAAAAATGGAAGTCTGCTCAGACGAACGAGATCTATGAATTTTGTTTCTCATCATTCCGAAGGAAAGTTTTTGAAGTTACACCAATGCGGGTGTCTCAGCCTCCCTCTTTCCGCTTCTTTTCACTAACTGGGAAACAACGTGAAGGAATGGGATGCTTCTCTCTTTCTGTGCCCACATGGGGAAAACATCTAACCAGGGGTCTGGTGGTCATCACCTCCACTAAGGGAAGAGGGCAACCGTGGAGTGTTTCTGGTATATGGATATGTATTTTCAGATCCTCCATCCCCGCAGCCCACAGCGACACTGCCAGTTTCGATTTCAGTGGCGGTTTCCCATTCGCTTGTGTCTCCCCAAACCACAACCAGGAACTACACATACACAGGGAGGTTGGAAACCCCCAAAAAACAAGAAATAAGTGAGCATTAAAAAACTATGCAAGAATAACAATTTCAAAAATTTCAAGATAGAAGAGAAACGGTAAAACTGAAGAGAGGAAAGAAGTAGCAACATATCTGATGGTAAGTGAAGGGTCGAAACCTGGAGAAGGAAATAACCAGCACACACAATGCCAACGCTCCCCTTTTATTTTAAGACTATTATTTTCTTACTCCCTCTTTTTCTTTGCTTTGCCTTTTTCTTTGTAAAATCAGAGATCCAAAGACGATGTAGAGTTCTGCTCTACATGCGTCCGTCCAATGGGCGTGTATCTGTCCATCCGGAGAGATGCGCGTGCTCATTGGGGTGACTTGCGATGACTCTACTTGAAAAAGAAAAGAGAAAGGAGAAGAGGGTGAAAACAAAAATGGGGGTATTTTCTTTTAAAGAATAGTTATTGTTACTCAAAGTAGAAGACAAAAAAGCCCCTTGAGGACTTTTTCTTTGTGGTGAGTTTTTCAGCATCACCTACTTTTTCGTTTAAAAAAAAGAACCGCGACCTGCTCAGAGCTCGTCAGAGTCACCCATGTCCTGGTCCTCACTGCCGCCAGCACCGCCCTCAGTGGCGCCCTGCTGGTAGACCTTGGAGACGATGGGGTTGGTGATGCTCTGGAGGCTCTGGAGCTGCTCGTCGTACTCCTCCTTGTCGGCCGACGGGTTCTCGTCCAGCCAACCCAGAGCCTCCTTCACCGCCTCCTCGATCGCCGTCTTGTCGTCCTCGTCGAGCTTCCCGCCGAGCTTCTCGTCGTCGTTCACCTGGTTCTTCAGGTTGTAGGCGGTCGACTCAAGGGTGTTCTTCGCCTCCACCCTCTCCTTCAGCTTCTTGTCCTCCTCCTGGAACTCCTCGGCCTCGCGAACCATCTTCGCGATCTCCTCCTCGCTGAGCCTTCCCTTGTCGTTCGCGATCGTGATCGCCTCCTTGTTGTTGCTCGCCTTGTCCTCCGCCCCCACGGTGAGGATCCCGTTCGCGTCAACCTCGAACGACACCTCGATCTGCGGCACACCACGGGGGGCGGGAGGGATCCCCGACAGCTCGAACTTCCCGAGAAGCCTGTTGTCCTTCGTCATCGAACGCTCCCCCTCGAAGACCTGGATGTTCACACCGGGCTGGTTGTCCTGGTACGTCGAGAAGGTCTGCGCCTTCTTCGTCGGGATCCGCGTGTTTCGCTCCACGAGCTTCGTCATCACCCCCCCAGCGGTCTCGATCCCCAGCGACAGGGACACCACGTCCGCCACGAGGATCTCGTTCACCTCCCCGCTCATCACGGCCCCCTGCACCGTCGCACCGTAGGCAACAGACTCGTCAGGGTTGATCCCCTTGTTGGGCTCCTTCCCGTTGAAGAAGTCCTTGATGAGGTTCTGGATCTTCGGGATACGGGTGGACCCCCCCACGAGCACGATCTCGTCCACCTCCTCCTTCTTCAGCTTCCCGTCCGCCAGCACAGCCTTCACGGGGTTCAGGGTACCCTTGAACAGGTCCATGTTCAGCTCCTCGAACTTCGCACGGTTCAGCTTCTCCGAGAAGTCCAGACCCTCGTCCAACCCGTCCACCTCAACACGGGCCTCGGGCTGCGTGGAGAGCTGACGCTTCGCCGACTCACAGGCCTTCCTCAAACGGGCGAGGGCCCTCTGGTTCTTCGACAGGTCCCTCCCGTGCTTCTTCTGGATCACCTTCAAGAAGTGCTTCACCTGTGGTGTGGATTGGTGGGTTTTTTTTTTTTTTTTTTTTCCTCCTTTTCTTTCTTCTTTACCATACCATCCTGTTGTCGAAGTCCTCACCACCCAAGTGGGTGTCACCATTGGTGGCGATCACCTCGAAGAAGCCGTCGTCGATCTGGAGGAGCGACACATCGAAGGTACCACCACCAAGGTCGAAGACGAGGATGTTCTTCTCACCCTCGTCCCTCTTGTCCAGCCCGTAGGCAATGGCCGCAGCCGTCGGCTCGTTGATCACGCGCACCACGTTCAAACCGGCGATCGTACCAGCGTCCTTCGTCGACTGACGTTGTGCCTCGTTGAAGTAGGCGGGCACAGTCACCACAGCGTTCTTCACCTCCTTCCCAAGGAAATCCTCGGCAATACCCTTCATCTTCGTCAACACCATCGACGAGACCTCTTCCGCAGTGTACTGCCTGTCCTCACCCTTGTAGTGCACCTTCACATCCGGGTGCCCGTTTGAGCCTGGAACAATCTTGTAGGACAGCAGCTTCTTGTCGCTTTGCACGGTCTGTGGGGTTTGTGTTTGTGAGTAAGTAAATAAAAACAAGGGAAGGAGAGAGAGAGAGAGAGAGAGGGAGGCTAGAATTTCAAAGTTTCTTTCTTGTTCTGGTGTTTTTGTCAGTTTTTTGAAATTTTTAAGAAACAATTTATGTCACCGAAGATGGCTTCTCATGGAAACAGCAGTCATTGGATTGTATTCTCTGATCATCATGCGGAGACTCTGAAGCTTGTTGGAACTTCTCTGGGAACCAAAAAAGAAGAAAGCAGGTGGGAAGGTCAGTTGATAAACGAGTCTAGACCGATGTATGTATTCTCAACCACCACCTGCAAGAGAGGGTGTCAGATGCGCACTACACTAAACATGGTTTGTCATCATGCCACAAGTTCCTGATGACTCTTGTCGATATCTCATTCACCTCTGACCAGGGGTCTGGTGGCAGGGACCACACACACACACATCTCTCGCCCCTTACGTACTCTCCTGGGCATGTCCGCTCAGCAGGCATAGCGAGGGACGATGCACGATGCACGCCACATCGACCTTCTCAAAGACTCTAACCAGGGGTCTGGTGGTCATCACCTCCACTTAAGGGAAGAGGGCAACCGTGGAGTGTTTCTGGTGGTATTGCAAAAAACTAAGATCCTTTTTCTTTCATCTTGGACAAAGGGGGGACAGCCTCGAGTGCTAGAGGTACTGATCTGCGGGGTGTTTCCCGCTGATGAAGGACATGGGGGTGTTCAGCCCAGCAGAATTGCACCCCGGTGGGACAGGTGCAAAATAAAAAAAAAAAAAAGGAGAGGAAAAAAAAGGGAAATCAGCCCAAGCACAGCAACACAAACGTCAGCGATAAGTTAAGGTAGAATACGTTTTTATAATCGTCGCAAAAGGTGTTCAGACAAATGCCTCGTGTTGGTCATCACACGGCTGTGCTGCTGCCCTCCTGAAGCCATATCTGCCCCACAATGACTAGGGATAAACAAGACTAAATGCTTCATTCCCTTGCCTTAAATGCGGGGGGTGGGTTGTGGTTGTTGTTGCCAGGTATTCGTGGGGTAGGCTTTCTTTTCATTTCAGCAGCGGATAATAAAAAATGTGCTCATGGTCACAAAGGGTGCTACCCCTCCGCAGCTCTGCTCTGGTGCCAGCACTGACAGAATATATTTTCATCATTTAAAAAAGGAAAGAACAACCACTTCTTCGAAAACTTTACTTTTGATGGGAGATATTTAGAGAATATGAGGCGTAGCTCTATCTGGGTGAGTCGGAACGGGTGGTCAGATCCATGGAGGGTCGCTGGGGCTGCCACTAGCTGTGACCACCTTGTTCGTTGCTTTTCTCTTTTAGTCTTCCTTCTCAGTCTATTCTAGATTAACAAATCCTAATGCAGCATCCTCAACACACGAGGTGCTCAGTTGTCCCAACCTACAAAGATAAACGGAGTGCATTATCATCACAGGGAAGAGTGGGTCCCGACGGTAGATGGCATGGTCAGTGTGACGAAAAGTTCGTATTTTCAAACTGAGCCCACCCTTTCGGGCAGACCCCTCAAAGCGTCAGAGGTGAAATATAGAAATATGGTTTGTCATCAGACGAGCCTTCTTTTGGGTTTCTGCGAAGGTGAAAAGGGTTTTCTATCTTCCGTCTTGGTGTGCTTGCGGATCTGCCCCACAATGACTAGGGATAAACAAGACTAAATGCTTCATTCCCTTGCCTTAAATGCGGGGGGTGGATGGGTGGTACAACGAATGCCCCCCTTCTTGAGATCTCAGCCTCCCTCTTTCCGCTTCTTTTCACTAACTGGGAAACAACGTGAAGGAAAGGATGCTTCTCGACATGTTGGGGAATAGGCCTCACTGCACAACTTCTCTGCCTTAGTAAGAGAGGGAATGACCGGTGAAATAGCTGGGCACCACACATCAATGCTCAGAAAAACAAGAACATCTAACCAGGGGTCTGGTGGTCGTCACCTCCACTTAAGGGAAGAGGGCAACCGTGGAGTGTTTCCGGTATTTGGAAAAAGAACCTTATTTTATTTATGTCGCATATCCTCAGCATTGCAGAAGCATGAACGGAACATCTGTCTTCATAACTAAATCAGAAGAACGAGAGTGTTGATGTCGTTGTTCTCATCACAGGGTGTGAAGGCCTGCTGCCAACAGAGTGAGAAGGGCAGCAAAAAATAAGGTCAGCTTGAAGGCCGAAAATTCTTATCAGTCACACGCAGCCCTCCAAAAAAATGGAAGTCTGCTCAGACGAACGAGATCTATGAATTTTGTTTCTCATCATTCCGAAGGAAAATTATCAAGCTACACCAATGCGGGTGTCTCAGCCTCCCTCTTTCCGCTTCTTTTCACTAACTGGGAAACAACGTGAAGGAATGGGATGCTTCTGTCTTTCTGTGCCCACATGGGGAAAACATCTAACCAGGGGTCTGGTGGTCATCACCTCCACTTAAGGGAAGAGGGCAACCGTGGAGTGTTTCCGGTATTATATCTTCCGTCTTGATGTGCTTGCGGATCTGCCCCACAATGACTAGGGATAAACAAGACTAAATGCTTCATTCCCTTGCCTTAAATGCGGGGGGGGGGGGGGGGGGGTTATTCTTGTTCTGTTTTTCTGGGTGAAAAAGTGAGCAAAGGGAAAGGACGGAAAGAGATCAGAGTAACTATGACATTGTAGATTTTAAGACTCTTCATCAGAAAATTTAGTGGATATGATGTGGTCATCATGTCGGTTTTCTTGCCCCTCCTCACCACCACACAAAAGACCTCAGCTGCTTCTCTTCCACTCTCACCTTCCAAACTTGCCCTCCAGCACACTTCAAAAAGCTACCCTGGGGGGTAATGGTGAAGGTTTGCAGAATGCTGTCCCTCCAATGCGGGTGTCTCAGCCTCCCTCTTTCCGCTTCTTTTCACTAACTGGGAAACAACGTGAAGGAATGGGATGCTTCTGTCTTTCTGTGTCCACATGGGAAAAAGATGGGCAACCGTGGAGTGTTTCCGGTATTTGGAAAAAAATGATTATGTCGCATATCCTCAGCATTGCAGAAGCATGAACGGAACATCTGTCTTCATAACTAAAATCAGAAGAACGAGAGTGTTGATGTCGTTGTTCTCATCACAGGTTTCAATCAACAAAGCCAAAAAAAAATACATGCCACCCCCCTCCCTTTCCCCTTCCCCCTCTTTCTTCCCTGTACTTTCATTTCCCAAACATACCTTGTCAGAGAACAGTCGGCCGATAAGACGCTTCACGGTGTAGATGGTGTTGTCGGGGTTCTGGGACATCTGGTTCTTGGCACCGTCACCGATGAGACGCTCGGTCTCAGTGAAGGCGACGACGGAGGGGGTGATACGGTTACCCATCTCGTTCGGGACGATCTCCACCTGCCCGTTCTGCCACACACCCACCACGGAGTAGGTCGTCCCAAGGTCGATCCCGATCACGGGACCCTCGATCGTGCCCCTCTTCTCATCAGCCCGTGCAGAGAGCGCCAGGACAGCCACCAGCATGCACAGCATCACTCGCCTGTTGTTCATTTTCTTTTTTGTATTTCTTTTGGAAACCTGAAAAATCCTGTGAACAAAAAGTGGGGGGGGGGGGGGTTTGAGTTTTACGGGCAATACAAAGGAAAAAGGGTGAGGCGGCAGGAAAGAAAGAAACAAAAACTCCAAAGAATATAAATATTGAGCTATTTTTTTTTGTTTCTCTCTCTTTTTTCTTCTTCTTCTTCTTTTTCTTTTTGCTAACTTAAGATGAATAAGTAGCACGGGGTATAAGCTCACACCTCTTTTATTCTCTTTTTTTTTCATTCCTTTTAAGTATCTTGGCTAGGGCTACGTTATCGGCGTACGGCCGTACGTACGCGTATTTCGAACGTACGCCGTACGCACTTTTTTTATTTTTGCTGCGTACGCGTACGCATTTTTTGCGTACGGCATTCATTTTGGAAAAGCCTAAGGCCATAGTCACTGGGCATGTGGTGGGATACTCAAGGGCCTCTCTTGCGACCTGTTGGCACTAGGCTTTAGGGTCAGGCCTGCGGTGTACGGAGCTCGGGTAAGGGGCACCTTTCAAGGTGGAAGCCCAAAGATCGGCCATTGAGATTTGACAAAGCTGATTCTCTTGTCAGAGATATAATTCAGGTCAAACTCTACTTCAGCAAACGTAGTTTCACCTGCACGCAGTTTGTGAGAGACTACTGGCGTGTAACTGAACTGGCGTTGGAAGACCTGCAGGGCGCCCGATCCTGATGACGAAGAGAACGTCTCTAGATAGAGACGAATCGGGTGTAAAAGTGTTTGCATGAAGCCTGCCGCCCACCCTCTCTTCCATCCATTTTTGTACCCCACTCCCATTTTTTTTTATTTGCCCCTCTTGTCCAACGTAAGCCCTTTGACCCGTAGCCTGTACCTGTAAGTGTAAGGAGCCGTACGCACAGCCGTACGCACTTTTTCAGATTTTGCTGCGTACGCGTACGCCGACAACGTAGGGCTGGGGGGGGGGGGGGGGGCGCGGCGGCTATGCTGGCAAGAAACGGGGAAACGTTTCCGTTTCCTTATTTTTTAGATACTTAAGGAAACGCGTACCCTTCTTAAGGAAACGGCCCCAAAGTAAGGAAACGTTTCCGTTTCCGTTCCCGTTTCCTTATTTTCAAAAAAAACTAGTTTGGCGCTCCATTTGTTTGTGCGCACGAGCGGAATTTTACCTAATAAAATAGCTCATTACGCTGCCATCAACTAGTTTTTAGTCTCGACAATAATATTGTTAAAACAAAAATGCTTGGAAACGCGTTTCCTTGCCAGCATAGCCCTGGGGGAGGAGGGGGTGGATTTAATTAACAAAAGACTCATCTTTTTACACCACATTCGGAGCAGAATTTCGCAGTCTGCGATGCGAAGCGGGTGCCGCATGAGGTGCATGAGACAGATGGCTTGGGGTTGCGGGTCTTCGGTGGGGATAGAACGTGTACGCCCTGGGAATTCTTCTTCCCGAAAACGATATTGGAAAACTCTGCACCGACACCCGCCAAGGGCTTATATTGGTCCCCAACGGTCCTCCCAGAAAGCCGGCGATCGCTTTCAGATTCAAAAACCGTTTCGTGGTCCTCCCACTTCCCATCGCAAACGAGGCACGCCCAGTCAGATTGATAAGAAGGACATCCACAACCTTTGCATTTAGGGCGGTGCTCTTTTGACCCGTGCTTGCAACGACATTTTGGAGACCATTGAGTTATGTCAAACTCCTTGCGTCTTGTGAGGTGCCCGAAACCGATTTCCTCTGGCCTTGAGGGGATGTACCGGTAGTAAGGGCATCTGCACGAAGTACAGTTCACCTTTCTGTTCGATAGGTTGTGGTGCTTTAGAGGGCAGCCGCAGAAGCACAATGTGTCCGGGCCCACTCTGCAACAGTCGTCTTTAGCAGGTAAGTCGGGGCGGCGCCATGTCACGTAGGTGCCTTCTTGGATGGACCACAGAGCGGCTTTCATTTCTGCGTTCATCATTTTCTGCCCGCCTGGTGCGGCTCCATGTTGCCGCAGGCCGTCGAGCACGCCTTGCTCCCCACTGAACCCGGCATGCTTCCTGCTTGCGATGCCGTCTCTTACCACTTTGCCCACCTCCCGTATTTCATCGTGCACCTCTTGGCTTTCATCAATATCCCCATACACCCTTGGTTTGCGCAGCATTTCTTTTTTTTTTTTTTTTTTTTTTCTTCTTCATTTTGTGGAATAGAGGGGGGACAAAAGAATGATGATTAAAAAAAAAAAAAAAAAAGTCTCTCTTCTCAAGCCCGGAATTGCGGGCTTGGGAAGAGCGTCGTTTCATCCTGTATTTTATAGGTGGCGCCGTTCGTGAGGTTGGCGTACGAGTAAGAGGAGCTCTGCACGGAGGCCAACAGGATCCGCTCTTTTCTATCTCGTAAGGAAAAGGTGTTGCTGTTGTCGGGGAAGAGGTCGAGTATCAGGCTGCTCACCTCGTAAAAGGAATTCCCCTGGCGCACCTGGACAGTCCGCCTCTGCTGCCTCCTTAGGTCGGTGCCAGGCACCACCAGTTCCTTCTCTATGTTTATGATTTTCGATTCTTCTTCCAACTCCGAAATTTCTTCGTCGTCATCTCCCCCCACCAAGGGATCTTCAGGCTCACGAAACCCGTTACACTCACATAGCCCACAGTTACTGTTGCCCATTACAAGGTCATACGTTTGTTGTATTTGGTTTTTTTTTTTTTTTTTTTTTTTTTTTTTCTTTTTTGGGAGTTTTTCTTAACCTAACCACCTGCGTGTGGGGTAAATGAAAAAGAGGTGGGGGGGGTTAAGGAAATAAAAAACTCAAAAAAAAAAACATATTTCACAGAGAAAATAACGAAAGAGGTACTAAGTAAGGAAAAAAAAAAACCATTTTTTTTCCCTTGTGTTGTTTTTTTTCCCCCCCCAAGAAGAAGGGGGAGGGGCTAGGAGTATATGGAAGAAAAAAAGAACAAAAAAAAGGGGGGTAGTTGTAAGAAAAACCGAAAAAGAGGACAAAAAAAAAAAAGAAATGAAAATGCACCCACTCGGCCAGAATAACCAGGGTGCCAACTGGTTCCCTCCTAAAAACAGTGAAAATAGGGGCTTGTTAAAAGAAGGTAAGTGGAAACATGAAAGGAGGGTAAACAAAGGCCAAAATTCTTAAAAAGAGAGTCGGTTTTTAGCATTTGTTCGTGCATGCGGTAAAGATCCTGTGATAAATACTGCATGCTACCACTACTATTTCTTTTCTTTTTTTTTTTTTTTTTGCTCTTTACAAGAAACTGAGCAGTACTTGTTGAATACAAAAAAAAAAAAAAAAAAAAAAAAAAAAAAAAAAAAAAAAAAAAAAAAAAACACGGGTGTTGGGCGAACAAAACGGGTGACTTATTTTTATTTTATTTTATTTATTTCTTTTTAATGTGAAAAAAAAAAAAAATGTCTCGATTTTAGTAGGTGCCATGTATGCGACACAGCGGGCCACTCTTGCTTCAAAAGAGAGAGAGAAAAAAAAGTGTCATTGAAAGGAACCTGCAGTATGTGACAGGATCGCTTAGGCTAAGCTTAACCACCCTGAAGAAAAATGAACTCACAACCTAAGAACAAAGAAGAAACAGAAAACCCGAGCGAAACCATCTTGGGAGTGAGGGGGGAAAAAAAACACTGGGAAAAAAAAAAAAAAAAAAAAAAAAAAAAAAAAAAAAACCTACGATTTCCTTAGCTTGTCCAGACGTGATTGCAAATCGTCATCTTCACCAGCAGCTTCTTCCTGGGGTCCAATACGGTCGTTCGCAACCCCGACCTTTGAGCTGAACTCTAGACCAATTTCGTCAAGCACCTGGTTGACAAGGGCTTCGGTTTCTTCTTCCTCGTCGACCTCATCGTTCATGACATCGTCAATGGCGTCGTCCATCATGTCTGACTTCATGCCCATGATCTCATTCTGCTTTTCGAACTCCATCATGACCTTTTGCATGGCAGGGATGTTCATCTTGGCGTTCATCATTTTCCTTTTTTTTTTTTTTTTTTTTTTTTTTTTCCCATACATCGACTTGGTAACACCCTGCATCGCCTTGGCCATAGCGGCCGTGCTATTCAATGTCTGCAGCCTCAGTGAAACCGCTTGCATCTGAGCCTTCATCTTGTAAAACTGCGTGCATGATGCCCTTGTTCGCACCAGGTCCTTCGCCATAATTCGCAAGGACTCAGTCTGATTGGACTTCGCCATCTTTCTCATCTCCGCAACCAGCTTTTTCTCTTGGTTTTGCATTTTCGTCCTCTCCCTCTCGAGTTCTCTAATCGTCTTATCTATGCTCCTTTTGTATTCCCTCATCTGCTCCTCAGGGGTCTTCTTCTTCTTGAACAGGTTACCCAAAAACGCCATCTTTTTTTTTCCTAATCCTGTTTTTTTTTTCTTTTTCTTCTTCTAAACGTTTCACATGATAAAAGAAAGAAAGAAAGAAACACAAAGAGTGGAAACTCTTTGGGGGGGGGGGGGGGCTGATAATTTTTGATATTTCTTTCTTCCTTTTTTTGTTGATTCATCGAAGAAGGGCGGCTATAGAAGTGGCAGGCTGCTGTGGCGTGAAGGCCTCCATCGTTGCAGAAACTACGGACTAAGATACCTCTGTTTTTTTTTTTTTTTTCTCGTTCTCTACAGGCATTTGGGCCAGTTTCGGAAAATAAAAAAAAAACACGTAGACAATTTTAAGCTGTAAAAAGCACCTCACAGAGGTTTTTGGGACATCCAAGGTAACGACAGAGTTGGGACCAGGTGTCGGCCTGTTTTTTTTTTTTTTTTTTTTTTTCTTGCGAGAAAAAAAAAAAAAAATGCACACCAGGTTATCCGACGGTACCTTTAAACGGTCAATCAGCGCTCTGCACCAGTTTGTGACCTGAGGCATCACATCAGCACAATTGTCAACCTTCTTCTCCTCAACCTCAGTGTAGACTGGTGAAGAAGTGGGTGCAAAAGTGACCACTGTCGTACTGGGATCGTCTTCCACCTCCTTCGCAACAAATATCGGCACCTCAGCAGTGAAGAAGGTGCCATCTGAAAAGTAAACAGCGGCATCATCTTCAAGATATATTTTATTCATATGTTTAGGGTACTTTGTGCTCCATTTGATGAGCAGCTTCATGTCGTTCCTCACCTCTTGGAGGATGGTTTCCGTTTGATTTTTCGCTGCGGGTGTCATGTCTGCCTCCGCATTCTCGACGACCTTCTTCAGAATCTCTTGTTGTTTGTGTAGTGCCATCATCGCTTCGTTGCTGTCAGCCGACCCCACCCACCCGATTCCCTTTAAGGCCTCTTCCGCGCCTTGTAGTGCCTTGTTGACCACCCCCATGCCGCCCTCGTCTGCTACCTCATTTCCCACATCGACAAATTTCTCTTCCACCTTCCTGTAGCCTTCGTAAGCACTGTCGACATCCTTCTTTGCAGTATTCGCAACGACCATTAGCTGTTCCAAGCTTGGGTGCGGCATTCTTCTTTTTTTTTTTCTTTTCTATCTTCTTTTTTTCTTCCAATCAACTTTTTTTTTCTTTTTGTAATGTGGTAAAAATTGATTTATGTCAGCCAACAGAGTGAGAGGGGCAGCAAAAATAAGGTCAGCTTGAAGGCCGAAAATTCTTATCAGTCACACGCAGCCCTCCAAAAAATGGAAGTCTGCTCAGACGAACGAGATCTATGAATTTTGTTTCTCATCATTCCGAAGGAAAGAAATCAAGTTACACCCTATGAAGTCTCAGCCTCCCTCTTTCCGCTTCTTTTCACTAACTGGGAAACAACGTGAAGGAATGGGATGCTTCTGTCTTTCTGTGCCCACATGGGGAATACATCTAACCAGGGGTCTGGAAAGTTATGACTTAACAAGACCCAAAAGGCCACTTCCTCTCTTCATAGGTCGGTTCCACTGCTTGGTCCTCATCAACGGGGAAGTGATGGAAACCACAGTTGTCAGTTTTGAAGATTTTAAGAAACAATTTATGTCACCGAAGATGGCTTCTCATGGAAAC
This sequence comes from Diplonema japonicum, assembly GCA_964019335.1. Taxonomy (NCBI): domain Eukaryota; phylum Euglenozoa; class Diplonemea; order Diplonemida; family Diplonemidae; genus Diplonema; species Diplonema japonicum. The sequence goes on along the minus strand of OZ025666.1, from coordinate 361,117 downwards.
AGCAGTCATTGGATTGTATTCTCTGATCATCATGCGGAGACTCTGAAGCTTGTTGGAACTTCTCTGGGAACCAAAAAAGAAGAAAGCAGGTGGGAAGGTCAGTTGATAAACGAGTCTAGACCGATGTATGTATTCTCAACCACCACCTGCAAGAGAGGGTGTCAGATGCGCACTACACTAAACATGGTTTGTCATCATGCCACAAGTTCCTGATGACTCTTGTCGATATCTCATTCACCTCTGACCAGGGGTCTGGTGGCAGGGACCACACACACACACATCTCTCGCCCCTTACGTACTCTCCTGGGCATGTCCGCTCAGCAGGCATAGCGAGGGACGATGCACGATGCACGCCACATCGACCTTCTCAAAGACTCTAACCAGGGGTCTGGTGGTCATCACCTCCACTTAAGGGAAGAGGGCAACCGTGGAGTGTTTCTGGTGGTATTGCAAAAAACTAAGATCCTTTTTCTTTCATCTTGGACAAAGGGGGGACAGCCTCGAGTGCTAGAGGTACTGATCTGCGGGGTGTTTCCCGCTGATGAAGGACATGGGGGTGTTCAGCCCAGCAGAATTGCACCCCGGTGGGACAGGTGCAAAATAAAAAAAAAAAAAAGGAGAGGAAAAAAAAGGGAAATCAGCCCAAGCACAGCAACACAAACGTCAGCGATAAGTTAAGGTAGAATACGTTTTTATAATCGTCGCAAAAGGTGTTCAGACAAATGCCTCGTGTTGGTCATCACACGGCTGTGCTGCTGCCCTCCTGAAGCCATATCTGCCCCACAATGACTAGGGATAAACAAGACTAAATGCTTCATTCCCTTGCCTTAAATGCGGGGGGTGGGTTGTGGTTGTTGTTGCCAGGTATTCGTGGGGTAGGCTTTCTTTTCATTTCAGCAGCGGATAATAAAAAATGTGCTCATGGTCACAAAGGGTGCTACCCCTCCGCAGCTCTGCTCTGGTGCCAGCACTGACAGAATATATTTTCATCATTTAAAAAAGGAAAGAACAACCACTTCTTCGAAAACTTTACTTTTGATGGGAGATATTTAGAGAATATGAGGCGTAGCTCTATCTGGGTGAGTCGGAACGGGTGGTCAGATCCATGGAGGGTCGCTGGGGCTGCCACTAGCTGTGACCACCTTGTTCGTTGCTTTTCTCTTTTAGTCTTCCTTCTCAGTCTATTCTAGATTAACAAATCCTAATGCAGCATCCTCAACACACGAGGTGCTCAGTTGTCCCAACCTACAAAGATAAACGGAGTGCATTATCATCACAGGGAAGAGTGGGTCCCGACGGTAGATGGCATGGTCAGTGTGACGAAAAGTTCGTATTTTCAAACTGAGCCCACCCTTTCGGGCAGACCCCTCAAAGCGTCAGAGGTGAAATATAGAAATATGGTTTGTCATCAGACGAGCCTTCTTTTGGGTTTCTGCGAAGGTGAAAAGGGTTTTCTATCTTCCGTCTTGGTGTGCTTGCGGATCTGCCCCACAATGACTAGGGATAAACAAGACTAAATGCTTCATTCCCTTGCCTTAAATGCGGGGGGTGGATGGGTGGTACAACGAATGCCCCCCTTCTTGAGATCTCAGCCTCCCTCTTTCCGCTTCTTTTCACTAACTGGGAAACAACGTGAAGGAAAGGATGCTTCTCGACATGTTGGGGAATAGGCCTCACTGCACAACTTCTCTGCCTTAGTAAGAGAGGGAATGACCGGTGAAATAGCTGGGCACCACACATCAATGCTCAGAAAAACAAGAACATCTAACCAGGGGTCTGGTGGTCGTCACCTCCACTTAAGGGAAGAGGGCAACCGTGGAGTGTTTCCGGTATTTGGAAAAAGAACCTTATTTTATTTATGTCGCATATCCTCAGCATTGCAGAAGCATGAACGGAACATCTGTCTTCATAACTAAATCAGAAGAACGAGAGTGTTGATGTCGTTGTTCTCATCACAGGGTGTGAAGGCCTGCTGCCAACAGAGTGAGAAGGGCAGCAAAAAATAAGGTCAGCTTGAAGGCCGAAAATTCTTATCAGTCACACGCAGCCCTCCAAAAAAATGGAAGTCTGCTCAGACGAACGAGATCTATGAATTTTGTTTCTCATCATTCCGAAGGAAAATTATCAAGCTACACCAATGCGGGTGTCTCAGCCTCCCTCTTTCCGCTTCTTTTCACTAACTGGGAAACAACGTGAAGGAATGGGATGCTTCTGTCTTTCTGTGCCCACATGGGGAAAACATCTAACCAGGGGTCTGGTGGTCATCACCTCCACTTAAGGGAAGAGGGCAACCGTGGAGTGTTTCCGGTATTATATCTTCCGTCTTGATGTGCTTGCGGATCTGCCCCACAATGACTAGGGATAAACAAGACTAAATGCTTCATTCCCTTGCCTTAAATGCGGGGGGGGGGGGGGGGGGTTATTCTTGTTCTGTTTTTCTGGGTGAAAAAGTGAGCAAAGGGAAAGGACGGAAAGAGATCAGAGTAACTATGACATTGTAGATTTTAAGACTCTTCATCAGAAAATTTAGTGGATATGATGTGGTCATCATGTCGGTTTTCTTGCCCCTCCTCACCACCACACCAAAGACCTCAGCTGCTTCTCTTCCACTCTCACCTTCCAAACTTGCCCTCCAGCACACTTCAAAAAGCTACCCTGGGGGGTAATGGTGAAGGTTTGCAGAATGCTGTCCCTCCAATGCGGGTGTCTCAGCCTCCCTCTTTCCGCTTCTTTTCACTAACTGGGAAACAACGTGAAGGAATGGGATGCTTCTGTCCTCTGTTATAAGCGCCCAACCCTAGTCTGTTCATGATCTCTTAAAAACGAAATAACTAATGTGGAAGGTCAGTCATAAACGAGTCTAGACCGATGTATGTATTCTCAACCACCACCTGCAAGAGGGGTGTCAGATGCGCACTACACTAAACATGGTTTGTCATCATGCCACAAGTTCCTGATGACTCTTGTCGATATCTCGTTCACCTCTAACCAGGGGTCTGGTGGTCATCACCTCCACTTAAGGGAAGAGGGCAACCGTGGAGTGTTTCTGGTAGTTCTCCTTTTTCTTGCTTTGACCACAGCACATCTCTCGCCCCTTACGTACTCTCCTGGGCATGTCCGCTCAGCAGGCATAGCGAGGGACGATGCACGATGCACGCCACATCGACCTTCTCAAAGACTCTAACCAGGGGTCTGGTGGTCATCACCTCCACTTAAGGGAAGAGGGCAACCGTGGAGTGTTTCTGGTATTTGGGGGTAAAAAATGATTATGTCGCATATCCTCAGCATTGCAGAAGCATGAACGGAACATCTGTCTTCATAACTAAATCAGAAGAACGAGAGTGTTGATGTCGTTGTTCTCATCACAGGGTGTGAAGGCCTGCAGCCAACAGAGTGAGAGGGGCAGCAAAAATAAGGTCAGCTTGAAGGCCGAAAATTCTAATCAGTCACACGCAGCCCTCCAAAAAAATGGAAGTCTGCTCAGACGAACGAGATCTATGAATTTTGTTTCTCATCATTTCGAAAATACAAGTTCCCCGACCGCTCTACTCAAGAAGTATTGTACAGACTTCGTGTTTCTCTCGTACCTATCTTCTCCTTATATGGTAACGTCATCGTGTGTAGCCCTTTATGGTTGTGTGGAGTTCTAGAACGACTTTCAAAAAAAAAAAAATAGGGGAAAGGGAAACAGTGGTATCGGGGGTTCGATGAGTACAAGTAACTTCTTTGGGGGGAGGGGTGGAGAGAGGGAGGGGGATATAGCCCTGCTGCAGTTTTTTTTCTTCCCTTCTTCTTCCCCTTCTCATTTTTTTTCAACCCCCCCTACCCTCCCTTCTCTCATTACAACACAAAAAAATGAAAAAAAGTCTTTTTTTTTTTTTCTTCCAAATTAATTTCGCCCTACTTCTTTTTTTTTTTTTTTCTTCGTCCTCCATTGTACGTGTCCCGTCTTTTCTTATATGAACTTCCTTCTCCCTTTGTTCGAGTGGACCAGAAGCATTGGAGCTGGATAATACCAAAAGGGAATTTTTTTAGTTTCCTTTTTTTCTCAGGGAGTGGGGGAGGGGAAGGGGGGGGGGGGGGTACAAACAAATAGCGGAGAAACCGGAAAAAAAATATATTGAAAACTTTTCTTGCCACCTGTCTAGAAAGGACGGGGGGGGGGGGGAAGAGAATATTTTTCATTTTCTTTTCAAGAAAAGAGGAGGGGGAAATATATGAGAAGGGTGGGGTAAACGTGTTTGCGAAAAAAAAAAAAAAAGAAACTCTTATCATAATTCCTCGTTGTGTCTACCGCTAATAAAAGAAAGGGGAGAAACAAGGTGTAAAAAAAAAAGATAAAAAGAAAAAAATGGGTGTTCATTGAAGGGGCAGGATTTTCTTCTTTTTTTTTGTTTTTTTTGTTTTTCCAACGTCAACACTTTCAAAAAAAAATATGAAAAAAAAAGATCGAAAATAAAAATAAAAAAGGGGATATGGGGACAGGGGGAGGGGGAGAACATTACAAACATGGATCAACAGGAAGAGAACAACCCCCCAACCGGACGCTGGTTGCAGAAGTTGTTTCCCCCGTTCATATAAGGGAGGGAAAAAAAAAAGAAAGGAAAAAAAAAAAAAAAGAAAAAACACCACGAATGTAGTGCAAGGTACAGAACAATAATACAACAGGATGGAGAAAAAAAAACCGGGAAAAAGGGGTAAAAAAAAAAAAGAATAAAAATTTAAAAAAAAAAAAAAAAAACAGGGGGAAGGGGAAGAAAAAAGAGAAAAAAAGAAATTACCTCTTTTTCTTTTATAATTTTTTTTTTTGTTCCCCCTTTTTTTTTCCCCTCTTCTTCTTGTGTTTCACTCAGTAGCTAGGCCTGTAGTCGTTCTTCCCAGGGGTGCCATATGCACTGTGTTTTCATTTTACCCCTTCCTACCTTCCTCCATACGCGTTAGTTGGGGATCGAGACCTCCCAGGCGACTGCCTCCCAGCGGCGTGAAAGAACGAGGTGTGCGCAGTCCGCAGCTCGCCTTCCTTCGCTTCCAGGTTCTCCCTCTGCTGGCGGAGCTCAACCTCCTGTTGAACAATGCTCTTTTCTTCGTCGAGAAGGGCCTTCTTTCTGGCATCCTCCTGAATAAGGCGCTCTTCCATGTCAGCAACCTGTATTTTTTTTTTTTTTTTTAAAAGGAGAGTCCTACTCCGAGGGGTACTTCAAGGCACACCTGTCTGTCGTGGTCGGACACCGCGTTCTTTGCTTCGGTGAGCGCACGTCGGTTGGGGTCCTGCCTGTCTTTGGCCGCCTGCAGCTGGCGGGCCAGCTCGTCCCTCCGTCGCTGCGCGTCGTTGACAGCCTGCTGCAGCTCGTGCGCCTTCTGGTTCAGGTCACGCTGTTTTGTTTTTTTTTTTTTTTTTTTTTTTTTTTTTTTTTTTCTTTCTTTTTATGCTTCACACACCTGCCTCTGTTCAGCAGCCTGCATCTCGCGGTCTGCATCGGTAAGCGCGCCCTTCGCATTCTCCACGGTCCTTGGGATGTCCCCAATGATCTGGTTGTGCCTGTCCTGTGCTCCCGCCGCATCCCTCTTTGCCTGGTCAGCAATCGCCTGCTGCTTTTCCTTTTCCCTCTGCGCGTTTTGAAGTGCGTCAAGCGCCCTCTTCTCAGCAGCCTCAGCCTGGTCGGCCGCCTGCTGCGCCACTGCGGCTCTCCTGTTGGCGTCGTCCATCTCCCTGCCGGACTCTGCCGCCCTCTGCTGCGCCTGTCGCTCCCTTTCCTTTTCGTTTTGGAGGTCCCTTTCCTTGTCCGCCTTGTTCTGCCTTGCCCTGTCGATGTCTTGTGCCTGTGGCAATGTGCATTTCAACCCCCCCCACATACCCCGTCCCTGGCAGCGTCTTCAGCTCCGCGTGCCCTGTCCTGAGCGTCGGCCACACCGTTGTCCTGTTGATTAGGTGGTTGCTGGTTCGTCAACATACAGCGTCGTTTTGCCTGCGTGCAAGGTCATCGGCATCCTGCTGCGCCTGCTCAAGAGCCTGCTGTGCCTGCCTCTCGCGGTCCTCGAGGCTAGGCCTCTGGGTTTTGAAGGCGTCGATCCTGCCGGTCTCTTGGAGGTGCTCCCAGTGTGCCTTGAGGCGGTAGTAGAGGGAGTCAAGGAGGGCTGGGTACAGCTCGCAGAAGCGCTGCCACTCAGTCCAGTTGATGTTCCCGTCCTTGTCGAAGTCTGCCTTGTGGAAGAGGTCGTCGCACGTTGCAGTGGTGAACTCCAACCCACACACACGGAAGCTGCGGGAGAACTCGTCGGGCTCAATAACACGGTTCTTGTTGGCGTCAAGCTCCTCGAAGGCGATGCGCACCTTCTCGTCGTGCCCGATGTTCTCAGGCAGCTTGCTGCCGTTTCTATGGCTGGGGGTGCCGTTCATGGGGGGCTGGCTGTACCCCCTGTTCGTGGGGGATGCGCCCATGGGACCGCTTGGCGAGTGCATGGTAGGGGCACCGTAGGGGCCAGAAGAAGCATGCTGTTGCTGCCAGCCCGGCGAATGGCTGGTGGGCGAGCGGCTGGTGTTTGCTCCACCGTATGACATCACACCTTTCTTCGCAGGAGGGATGTGCCCCTGGCTTTCAGTGTATCGGGTGCTATGCGGTTGGAAAGAGTACAGCTGGCAGAAGTTCCTCAGCTGGTTTGCCCCCGTGACCTCCACCCAGTCGTCGGAGATTTCGTCCACAATGTGGAACTTGGACACCATGTACGGCTGGTTGGTCCCTGGACGGACGGTGTTCTGCTCAGCACTGAAGGCGACCTCCGTCTGATTTGTGAGCTCCGCCATAGTTGGCGCGAAAGGGAATTCCAATTCCAGGTTCGTCTTCCTCCCGAAGACGTCGCTAGCAACAAACACAGTGTAGGGCATAGTTCTTTTATATAAATGGAGTCGGGCTGTAATCTTGGAGAGCTAATTAAAACAAGGTACGAGGGAGAATATGAATGAAAGAAAAAGAACAGGGTCACATATAAAGAGGATACCAAGTGCGAAGGGAGAGGGGGGGGGAACAACAAACGGGAAAAGATTCTTAAACAAAAAAAGGGAATCAAGAGAGGAATACGCAAAAAGAAAAAAAGGGGGGGGCCCTCTGGAGAGGGTGTGTGAAAATGGGACTAAACACAAGGTTTTTTTTTTCGGATCGAGATTTCTTTCTTCTTTTTTTTTTTAATGGTCTTTTTCTTTTTTTTTTTTCCAATACAATTCTTCTTTGTTTCTTTTTATTTTCCCCTTTTCTTCATACTGGTGGGGGGGAAAAGGGAAAAAAAAAAAAAAAAGAAGGGACACCTGCCCCATATCTCTAAACCCAGTCTGGTACCTAAAAAAACTGCTATTTTTCAAAACAAGGCTTTTCCCGACGCACTGCGGAATTCTTGAGAAAAACCATCCCAACCAACTTTTGGAAATTCTCTATGGCCCCCTTAGAGCAAGTTCAGAATTGACCAGACAGGTTTTAGAGATGTGGGGCGTAAATTGAACACCAAGTCAATAATATATTTATAAAGTACATGCGTGGGAGGTTACAAAGGATACAAGGCAGGGGGAAGGTCTAGTAGTAGCCCTTGCTGCCGTAAGGAGGGTAGCTGTGGTGTTGTTGTGTGGGAAAGGAAGTTATTCATACTTCTGCTGCACGGGGGATCGTGCACCAAGAGCTGGCGAGCGGGATCCCTGCCGGCCTGGGGAGGTGCGGGTGGCGTTGTTGAAGAAAGTATTATGCGCGTCTCGTAGTGCGCCTTCCTTCTCCTCGAGTGACTCACGCTGTTCACGAAGACGGACTTCTTGTTCCACGAGACCCTTTTCTTGCTCGTCCAAAGCACGACGTTGGTCGCGCTCCTGTTGCTGGCGGGCCTCCAGCTCAGCGATGGCCCTGTCATGGTCTTCAAGACCCCTCTGGGCATCCAACCATGCTGCCCTTGCAGGCTCTTGACGGTCGCGCAGGTTCTGCAGCAGCCTCCCCAGTTCATCTCTCTGTCTGGCTGCCTCCGCAGCTGCCGACGCAGCGTCTCCAGCACATGCACCCAACTCCCTGTGACGGGCATCAGCTGCAGCCAATGCTTGTTCCGCAGCTTGCAGCCTTGCCAACGCATCCTCTATCGACCTCGGGATCTCGTTCATCAGCTGGTTGTGCCTGTCATTCGCTCTGGCTGCGTCACCGCTTGCCTGGTCCACAAGCGCCTGCTGCCTTTCCCTTTCCCGCTGAGCATCGTGAAGCGCTTGCGCCGCCCTCCTTTCTGCGGCCTCCGCCTCAGCTAGGCCCTGCTGTGCCCCAGCTAGCCTTCTCTGAGTCCCGTCAAGCTCGCGAGCAGCCTGCGTGTTTATTTTGTTGGACGTGAAAACAACACAAATGAAGCGCATACTTCTTGCGCGCGCTGCTGGCCCTGTCGTTCGCGCTCCCTTTCAGCCGCGAGGTCCCTCTCCCTGTCGGCCTTGTTCTGCTTGGCTTGGTCCACATCGCGCACCTGTTTTTTTTTTCTCGTTACATGTACATCGCCATACTCCGTCGCGGGCAGCGTCCTCAGCGTTCCTCTGCCTGCCGGCAGCATCTTGTGCACCGCGGTCGGCATCGGCTAACCTTCTCCCGGCGTCCTCTGCCTCAACCTGCGACCTGTCGAAGGCATCTTTCGCCGATCGCTCGTTGCCCTATTATTATGTTTTTCAATAGTTTTGCACATGTACCTCTAACTGCCCACGGAGGAGCCTCGCAGCGTCCACCTGCGCCTCGCTGGCCTGCAGGTCCCAGTAGGACTTGAGCCTGTAGTACATGCTGTCGAAGAGAGTTGGGTACAGCTCGGCGAAGCGCTGCCACTCGGGGAAGTTGATGACGCTGTCCCTGTCAAGGTCGGCCTTCCTGAAGAGGTCCTCGATGGTGAGGGCGGAGAAGTCCATGTGCACGAGGTTCATAATCCTCTTCATCTCCTCGACTTCGATGACGCGGTTGTGGTTGGCGTCCGTCTGCTCGAACAGGATGCGGACCTTCTCGTCGTGAGCGGCGTTATCGGGCATCGTGGGCGCACCCTGCACAGCGGTGACTACAGGCATCTGGATGGGCATGGAAGGTGGCACAGCAGGAACAGCGGTGCTGTAGCTGGACGCATGCGAGGAGTAGTGGTCGTTTCTGGGGAGGGGGGAGGCAGAGAGGGGTGCTCCTCTGTAGGAAGCAGACGAAACTTGACCGCCACGGGGCTTCGTTGCGGGCGGGATGTGGCCTTGGCTTTCAGTGTACCGAGTGCTGTGCGGCTGGAAGGCGTACACTTGGCACTGGTGCCTCAACTGGTGGGCGCCCACCACTTCTACCCAGTCATCTGTCACAGCATCAACAACGTGGAACTTAGAAACTTGGAAGGGAGGGGACCCGGGTCTTCGTGCGTTCGCCTCCGAAGTGAACGTCGCCTCAGAAGTCTACAGGGGGGGAAAGATATGAAAAGCGTCAATCTCGAACATACCGCAGTCAGCTCAGCCAGCGACGGGGCGTAAGGGAAGTCAAGCTCCAAGTTAAGCTTCGACCCGAACACATCGGATGCTACACACACCGTAAAGGGCATTGTTGTGTACGTGTGCTTTGAGAAAAGAACTGTGATGAGGCTCACGAGCAAACAATATAATGGGGGGGGGGGAGGGGGAGAACAAAAGACAATGGGGTTGTGAAGAGGGAAATACAAACGAACGACGAGAAGGTACAAAAGAAATCGTAGAGAGAAAGAAAACAAAGAATAACACAAAGATTATTGGGCCATCAGAAAAAGTGAACGCTAAAAAAAAAAGGCAGGGATATAGAAGGGGGGGGGGGAGAAATAAGGAATACCTTTAATAGATCTAAACAAAAAAAAAAAGAAGAGACACACATGTTAGGATGATATTGACAAGAGTATGTTTAGAAAGTGCTGTGATGTCTTTGGATGGATTTCGAAGGCTTGAAGAAGGATGTGTGGGCGTGTCGCAAAGCTCCTTCCTTCTCCTCAAGGGACTCACGTTGCTCACGGAGACGGACTTCTTCCTCGACGAGGTTCTTCTCTTGACTGTGGAGGAGGCGCTTTTGAGAGATCTCTTGTGCGAGGCCTCCTTCTTTGCTTGCGAGGTCGCGTTGGTGATCTTCAAGCTGCCGCTGGACTTGGATCCATCTCTGCCTGGCTGGCTCTTGGCGTTCCCTGATGAGCGCAGCATTGCCCACTGCCTCTTCTTGAGCCCTCTGTAGGTCCCTTGTCTGTTGTGCCTGTGCTTGTGCTGCAGCCAACATTTCCTGTTCTTTTGCAGCGGATGCGGCAAGATCCGCCTCTGCTTGTGCCATTCTCGCGTTGAGTTCCTCCAGTGCCCTGGTAGGCACATCGTTCACCAGTTTGTTGTGCTTGTCAGCCGCCATCGCGACGTCTGCATTCGCCTGGTCAGCCACACCGCGCAGCCTTTGCAACTCACGCTGCGCATCGGCCAGCATCTGTGCTGCCCTGCGCTCCGCCGCCTCTGCCTCTGAGATCGCAGAATGCACCTGCGCAAGTTTCCTCTGCGCATTGTCAAGATCCCTCGCCGACTGTTGACATTTATTGCTTACTAAACATAACATACATGTTGCGAAGCAAGGACCGCCTGCCTCTCCCTCTCTCTCTCTCCTGCCATGTGCCTGTCGCACTCCTGCCTCCTCTGTTCCGCCCTTTCAACATCACGGCTCTGTTGCGGTGGTCATGTTTTCGTGCGCTGTCTACATACCATTTCTCTCGCACCTTCCTCAGCTAGCCTCTGCCTGTGCTGCGCATCGGCGACGGCACGGTCCTGCATTAGTGTTGCTGACAGGACGAGTTCCATACCATCTCTTCGACTCTTCTGTCTGACTCGTCGGCGTCAAGCTGGCACTGGTCGAAAGCACCTTTTGCAGCTCGCTCTTGTTCCTGCACAACATGTATTAAAGGAGACAGCATACCTGGATCTGAGGAGCGATGCCTGCCAGCTGGTCCAATTCGTTTTTGCTGGCAACAATCTCCCAATGCGACTTGAGCCTGTAGTACAGAGAGTCCAGCATGGTCGGGTACAGTTCCGCAAAGCGCTGCCATTCAGGGAAAGAAATGACGCCATCGCCGTCCCTGTCGCCTTTGCGGAAGAGGTCGTCGACGGTTGTCTGTGTGAAGTCCATTCCGAACATCTGGAAGCCGCGCTTCATCTCGTCCAGCTCGAGGACTCGGTTGGCGTTTGCGTCAAGACCTTCGAAACAGGCTCGCACCTTCTCGTCGTGGGAGGCATCCTGTGGGAGGAGGCGAACCTGAGCGACGCCGGGGGTAGAATGGTGTACGGGGAGAGAGACAGGTGCAACCGGCTGCTGCAACGCGGCTATGCTAGCGGTACTTGTATAATTGTGAATGGGTGTCACAGGCTGTAGGGGGAGGGGCGTGGGCGATGCAGCCATAGCAACCCCGGCTCCCTGCAAGTGACGCGGCTTGACAGCTGCGGGGATGTGTCCCTGAGACTCCGTAAGCTGTGTGCTGTGGGGCTGGAACGAGTAAACCTGGCAGTAGTTTCGCAGTTGGCTCTGTGTAAGGACCTCCACCCAGTCCTCTGTCACCTCGTCGACAACATTGAGCTTTGCCACCTTGTAAGGTGTGGTGCCCGGGTTCCTCATCATTTGCTCTTGGGTGAACACTGTCTCGATTTGCTGTGGAAAAAAACATTGTTTAAAGAAAATATTGTGACTTTTTTTTGAATGGGCCCAAAAGAAAGCTAATAGCATACCCTAATCATCTCGGCCACTGTGGGCTGCATGGGGAACTCCAGCTCATAGTTCAGCTTGGAGCCGAACACGTCCGTCGCCACGTAAACAATATGCATTTCTTTTTTCTTTTTTTTTCTTCTCTCGACGTAATATCCTTCTGTACAAAATAGCTAGCGCCATCGGACCAACTGCATTAAAAACGAGAAACTTTAATAATTCTATCTAATTGAGACCCCCCCTTTTTTTCCTTTTTCTTTTTTTAAACCGACCGTCGCCAAAGGACAACATGGCCAGCTATTTTCATGGCAAAAGCTTAAGAGAGAGAGTGTGTGGTTGCGTGCGTGTCTACATCCCTTCAGAGAGGTTTTTTCTGTCTTGCAGTTCCTTATCGGCAGCTTGTCGCATTGCTTTGATAAAGGTAACAACGGGTACGCCCATTTGGGTAGCAGCAGGGAGCTGGGTGAAGGCAAGGAAAGGGAGCTTTCGGAGGAGGCGCCCCGAGCAGGATTCAAGCTGTTCTATAAGTGGATGAAGGTCTTGTAGTGCTGGAGAAGGGCCTGTGAGAAGGTCTTTCCCTGTGAGCTCTGCGATGGCGGACGATATAATGTGGTGGCGTGCCTTGTAGCCGGGGTTGCCGAGGAAAAGCTTGTAGTCGGCACGGTCGACAAAGGCAAGGTCGATGGCCTCTGTGATGTTGCTGGTGCACAGCGTGATGACATTGGGGTACGCTCGCATGGCATCCAGCTGTGTGAGCAGCGCGTTAACTACTCTGATCGAGTCGCTCGGCTCGCTGGACGACAAGGCCGCCTTCCGTGCTGCCGCCAGCGATTCCACCTCGTCAATTAGAAGAAACACCAAACACGATCCGTCCTCCGCCATCTCCTTCACCCTCGCGAACAGTTTCATCACCAGCTTCCCCGACTCACTGAACCACTTGCTAAACAACGAGTGCGTGTTGATTTCCACCATTTGCGACGTGCTGTATCTCTCCGACAACGCAACTGACAGCTTTTGAGCAGCCGCTTTACAAAGTGACGTCTTGCCTGTCCCTGGAGGTCCGTGGAACAACAAGACCCTATTCCATGTGATGAGGCACGGGTCTACTTTGTAATCGCTGAACAGCAGGGAGGTCTTGCAATACGATATCAGGGACTGCTTGACGCTGCCGCACCAGTTCGCGTGGCGCATGTTGTCGTGTGCAGGTTCGTCGTAAAACAGTGATTCCCACAACCCGAGCAGCGAGGTGTGCGGGAGTGGTGTCACTTCGCACGCTGCTGCCTCCGAACCGCCTTCGGTGAAGACGTCCTCGGCGCCCTCGATGTACGACCTGTCGCTCGCAAGCTTTGCGATGTTCACATTCACGGTGCTCACTGCAGACTTCGCAACCTCCTGCTCCAGCGCGTCGTCCACCTTGATACTTTTCACCGCCAAGCGCAGCCCTTTCACGTGTGAGTATGGCACATCCTTCCCGGGTGAGTACATGGTCAGCATTTTGTCCGCGACCTCCCGAACAAGCACCGTTATATCCTTCATCTCATCAGGCCCGACCACCGCAGTGGGGTGCAGCAGTACGTCGAGCGATATAGGGACACCGTCTGTCTCCATCTCGGACATGTTCTCCTTGTGGTCGTCTTTTTCTTGTGCAGAATATGTAGGGGAGGAGAGAAAAAAAAAACTCAAAAAGAAAACTTCCTCGGACATTTTCTTTAATTCTACTTTGGAACTATGCTTTTCATCCTCGACTGTTTCTTCCTCTTGGTAGTGATGGTGGTGGGTGCGGCAATGTTAAGGAGAGAGGCGGCTTCGTGCTGATGGAAGGCGATGGCGTGGACGGTGGCAGCTCGGGTAGCAGCAGCACCTGAAGTTTGGAGGAGTTTCATAATGGAGATGTGACCATTCATGGCCGCCCAGACGACAGGGGTGTCGCCGTCATCGTTGACGACTTCAACACTAGCACCGCACTCGATGAGGCACCGTACGACTGAGACGTTCCCACTCCACACGGCGAACATCAAAGGAGTGTTGCCACGGTCGTCACATGCGTTGACAGAAGCCTTTTCATGCAGCAGGTACTCCACGATGCTGAGGCTGCCAACACCCTTCATCAAAGCAGTCGTCCCGTCTTTCTTATGAGGCTGGTTTGGGTTGATCCCCGCTGCTTTGAGCGTTTTCATCAGATATAAATCGCCCGTCTCTGCTGCGCGTAACATGCTGCCCACGCACCTTTTCGTGTCCATTTCTTTTAAAATCCGTTTTGCCGCTTCTTTCTTGCTTTCTCCCAGTTCCACGACGTCCCCTGCTATCACCCCCAGCATGCTCACATCCTCGTCGTCTTCGGACAGCTCGTTGCCTTCATGCAGAAGGGTTATGTTTCCCAAACTGATTCCCGTTATTCTGTGGACGGCCTCCTTCAGGTCCCGTACCGTCCAGTTGTACTCCACCTCCACACAATGCAGCTCGTTGTCCGCCGTTCTGCAAAAGAGTTCCATAGCTGCGACTTTCTTTTCTTCCTTCCCCTCGTGTGTATTGTGTATTTGTATCCCTCCTTTTTTAATTTGTGCGTCTCATGTTCTCCGTGTAGAACCCTGTGAGACGGGGTGTCAGATGCACACTGTACTAAACATGGTTTACCATTATGCACTTGATGCCTGATAATCGGCATTCATATCTGCCCCACAATGACTAGGGATAAACAAGACTAACTACTTCATTCCCTTGCCTTAAATGCGGGGGGGTTCAAACCAGATGGAGTGGAGTCAACGCGATTTCCGTCAAATAGAACTACAGGCGACCTCGGCGTCGTGTCGGTCAGGGGGTGGGCGATCAGGAGCGCCACCGGCAACGCCGCCGAATTGGAATGTGCGCTCGCCTCGTGCGACACTGACGTCACCCTGTCTCAGAGGTACGTCCTGGAGGTGTCCCAGGCCACGTCCGTCAAGAAGAAACTGACGTGATCCCCAAGGACATGGAAAGCCAATGTGGTTGGCAGGAGGTTCGCCAAAGTCGACGGCAGGAAAGTCATGTCCGGTATCTTATTTATTTAATCCCCACACTGGTTTCCCTCTCCCATCCCATACGTACACTCTCAAGCACGAAATGTAGCCTGACAGGCACCGCGGGATGATCAACCTGAATGCGGGTGTCTCAGCCTCCCTCTTTCCGCTTCTTTTCACTAACTGGGAAACAACGTGAAGGAATGGGATGCTTCTGTCTTTCTGTGCCCACATGGGGAAAACATCTAACCAGGGGTCTGGTGGTCATCACCTCCACTTAAGGGAAGAGGGCAACCGTGGAGTGTTTCTGGTATAATCTTATCTATATTTAATCCCCCACACCGGCCCTCCCTCTCCCATCCCATACGTACACTCTCAAGCACGAAATGCAGCCCGACAGGCACCGCGGGATGATCATACCAGAGCATCGCCCACAGCACATCTCTCGCCCCTTACGTACTCTCCTGGGCATGTCCGCTCAGCAGGCATAGCGAGGGACGATGCACGATGCACGCCACATCGACCTTTCTCAAAGACTCTAACCAGGGGTCTGGTGGTCATCACCTCCACTTAAGGGAAGAGGGCAACCGTGGAGTGTTTCTGGTATTTGGGTAAACGTCATTGTGTCGCATAGCCTCAGCATTGCAACCAGAAGCATGAACAAAAGTGAAATGAGCATGAAGGAAAATCAATTCAATAAATGCAAGATAGAAGAGAACTGGTAAATTGAAGAGAGGAAAGCGATAAAGAAAACAGAAAGAGATTCTTAATAGCCTTGAAGCTTAAAAAAAAAAGAGAGAGAGAGAGAGAGAGAGAGAGAAAGTCGGTTTCTAGCATTTGTGGTGCACACAGTATAAAATCCTGGGAAAATGCTGCTCTTTTTTTTTCTTTTTTTTTTTTCTTTTTTTCTTTTTTGCTCTTACTGAAACTGAACAGAAGCAAATACAACAAAACAAAACATAAGGACC
The DNA here is from genome assembly GCA_964019335.1 of Diplonema japonicum. Taxonomy (NCBI): domain Eukaryota; phylum Euglenozoa; class Diplonemea; order Diplonemida; family Diplonemidae; genus Diplonema; species Diplonema japonicum. The sequence continues at coordinate 345,451 of OZ025666.1, read as the reverse complement.
ACTACAACTGTTCTAGAATGCAGATCGTCCTTATGTAAATCTTAAGCCAGAATAATTTTCTTCTGACACCTTCTTTACTTCGTTTTGCCTTTTTCTTTGTAAAATCACAGATCCAAAGACGATGTAGAGTTCTGCTCTACATGCGTCCGTCCAATGGGCGTGTATCTGTCCATCCGGAGAGATGCGCGCGTCTTTATTGGAGGGACTCGTGAGGGTTACAAATGAATAAGAAAAAGAAAGGAGAAGGTTACGAACATCGCTTAAAATACCGAAACTCGTTTTCTTTTTTTTTTTTTGTTTTGCTTCTTTCTTTGTAAAATCAGAGATCCAAAGATGATGTAGAGTTCTGCTCTACATGCGTCCTGCCAAGTGTCGTGTATCTGTCCATCCGGAGAGATGCGCGCGTGCTCATTGGGGCGGCTTGCGATGATTTTTGACTTGAAAAGAAAAGAAGAGAAGAGGGTAAAAGAAAGAATGGTTTCTCATTTATTATTCGTTTTTTTTTTTAGAATAGTTATTGTTACTCAAAGTAAAAGACAAAAAAGCCCCACTTAAGGACACATCTACTTTTTTGTTTAAAAAAAAAAAAGAACCGCGACTCGCTCAGAGCTCGTCAGAGTCGTCCATGTCCTGGTCCTCACTGCCGCCAGCACCGCCCTCAGTGGCGCCCTGCTGGTAGACCTTGGAGACGATGGGGTTGGTGATGCTCTGGAGGCTCTGGAGCTGCTCGTCGTACTCCTCCTTGTCGGCCGACGGGTTCTCGTCCAACCAGTCAAGAGCCTCCTTCACCGCCTCCTCGATCGCCGTCTTGTCGTCCTCGTCGAGCTTCCCGCCGAGCTTCTCGTCGTCGTTCACCTGGTTCTTCAGGTTGTAGGCGGTCGACTCAAGGGTGTTCTTCGCCTCCACCCTCTCCTTCAGCTTCTTGTCCTCCTCCTGGAACTCCTCGGCCTCGCGAACCATCTTCGCGATCTCCTCCTCGCTGAGCCTTCCCTTGTCGTTCGCGATCGTGATCGCCTCCTTGTTGTTGCTCGCCTTGTCCTCCGCCCCCACGGTGAGGATCCCGTTCGCGTCAACCTCGAACGACACCTCGATCTGCGGCACACCACGGGGGGCGGGAGGGATCCCCGACAGCTCGAACTTCCCGAGAAGCCTGTTGTCCTTCGTCATCGAACGCTCCCCCTCGAAGACCTGGATGTTCACACCGGGCTGGTTGTCCTGGTACGTCGAGAAGGTCTGCGCCTTCTTCGTCGGGATCCGCGTGTTTCGCTCCACGAGCTTCGTCATCACCCCCCCAGCGGTCTCGATCCCCAGCGACAGGGACACCACGTCCGCCACGAGGATCTCGTTCACCTCCCCGCTCATCACGGCCCCCTGCACCGTCGCACCGTAGGCAACAGACTCGTCAGGGTTGATCCCCTTGTTGGGCTCCTTCCCGTTGAAGAAGTCCTTGATGAGGTTCTGGATCTTCGGGATACGGGTGGACCCCCCCACGAGCACGATCTCGTCCACCTCCTCCTTCTTCAGCTTCCCGTCCGCCAGCACAGCCTTCACGGGGTTCAGGGTACCCTTGAACAGGTCCATGTTCAGCTCCTCGAACTTCGCACGGTTCAGCTTCTCCGAGAAGTCCAGACCCTCGTCCAACCCGTCCACCTCAACACGGGCCTCGGGCTGCGTGGAGAGCTGACGCTTCGCCGACTCACAGGCCTTCCTCAAACGGGCGAGGGCCCTCTGGTTCTTCGACAGGTCCCTCCCGTGCTTCTTCTGGATCACCTTCAAGAAGTGCTTCACCTGTGGTGTGGATTGGTGGGTTTTTTTTTTTTTTTTTTTTCCTCCTTTTCTTTCTTCTTTACCATACCATCCTGTTGTCGAAGTCCTCACCACCCAAGTGGGTGTCACCATTGGTGGCGATCACCTCGAAGAAGCCGTCGTCGATCTGGAGGAGCGACACATCGAAGGTACCACCACCAAGGTCGAAGACGAGGATGTTCTTCTCACCCTCGTCCCTCTTGTCCAGCCCGTAGGCAATGGCCGCAGCCGTCGGCTCGTTGATCACGCGCACCACGTTCAAACCGGCGATCGTACCAGCGTCCTTCGTCGACTGACGTTGTGCCTCGTTGAAGTAGGCGGGCACAGTCACCACAGCGTTCTTCACCTCCTTCCCAAGGAAATCCTCGGCAATACCCTTCATCTTCGTCAACACCATCGACGAGACCTCTTCCGCAGTGTACTGCCTGTCCTCACCCTTGTAGTGCACCTTCACATCCGGGTGCCCGTTTGAGCCTGGAACAATCTTGTAGGACAGCAGCTTCTTGTCGCTTTGCACGGTCTGTGGGGTTTGTGTTTGTGAGTAAGTAAATAAAAACAAGGGAAGGAGAGAGAGAGAGAGAGAGAGGGAGGCTAGAATTTCAAAGTTTCTTTCTTGTTCTGGTGTTTTTGTCAGTTTTTTGAAATTTTTAAGAAACAATTTATGTCACCGAAGATGGCTTCTCATGGAAACAGCAGTCATTGGATTGTATTCTCTGATCATCATGCGGAGACTCTGAAGCTTGTTGGAACTTCTCTGGGAACCAAAAAAGAAGAAAGCAGGTGGGAAGGTCAGTTGATAAACGAGTCAAGACCGATGTATGTATTCTCAACCACCACCTGCAAGAGAGGGTGTCAGATGCGCACTACACTAAACATGGTTTGTCATCATGCCACAAGTTCCTGATGACTCTTGTCGATATCTCATTCACCTCTGACCAGGGGTCTGGTGGCAGGGACCACACACACACACATCTCTCGCCCCTTACGTACTCTCCTGGGCATGTCCGCTCAGCAGGCATAGCGAGGGACGATGCACGATGCACGCCACATCGACCTTCTCAAAGACTCTAACCAGGGGTCTGGTGGTCATCACCTCCACTTAAGGGAAGAGGGCAACCGTGGAGTGTTTCTGGTGGTATTGCAAAAAACTAAGATCCTTTTTCTTTCATCTTGGACAAAGGGGGGACAGCCTCGAGTGCTAGAGGTACTGATCTGCGGGGTGTTTCCCGCTGATGAAGGACATGGGGGTGTTCAGCCCAGCAGAATTGCACCCCGGTGGGACAGGTGCAAAATAAAAAAAAAAAAAAGGAGAGGAAAAAAAAGGGAAATCAGCCCAAGCACAGCAACACAAACGTCAGCGATAAGTTAAGGTAGAATACGTTTTTATAATCGTCGCAAAAGGTGTTCAGACAAATGCCTCGTGTTGGTCATCACACGGCTGTGCTGCTGCCCTCCTGAAGCCATATCTGCCCCACAATGACTAGGGATAAACAAGACTAAATGCTTCATTCCCTTGCCTTAAATGCGGGGGGTGGGTTGTGGTTGTTGTTGCCAGGTATTCGTGGGGTAGGCTTTCTTTTCATTTCAGCAGCGGATAATAAAAAATGTGCTCATGGTCACAAAGGGTGCTACCCCTCCGCAGCTCTGCTCTGGTGCCAGCACTGACAGAATATATTTTCATCATTTAAAAAAGGAAAGAACAACCACTTCTTCGAAAACTTTACTTTTGATGGGAGATATTTAGAGAATATGAGGCGTAGCTCTATCTGGGTGAGTCGGAACGGGTGGTCAGATCCATGGAGGGTCGCTGGGGCTGCCACTAGCTGTGACCACCTTGTTCGTTGCTTTTCTCTTTTAGTCTTCCTTCTCAGTCTATTCTAGATTAACAAATCCTAATGCAGCATCCTCAACACACGAGGTGCTCAGTTGTCCCAACCTACAAAGATAAACGGAGTGCATTATCATCACAGGGAAGAGTGGGTCCCGACGGTAGATGGCATGGTCAGTGTGACGAAAAGTTCGTATTTTCAAACTGAGCCCACCCTTTCGGGCAGACCCCTCAAAGCGTCAGAGGTGAAATATAGAAATATGGTTTGTCATCAGACGAGCCTTCTTTTGGGTTTCTGCGAAGGTGAAAAGGGTTTTCTATCTTCCGTCTTGGTGTGCTTGCGGATCTGCCCCACAATGACTAGGGATAAACAAGACTAAATGCTTCATTCCCTTGCCTTAAATGCGGGGGGTGGATGGGTGGTACAACGAATGCCCCCCTTCTTGAGATCTCAGCCTCCCTCTTTCCGCTTCTTTTCACTAACTGGGAAACAACGTGAAGGAAAGGATGCTTCTCGACATGTTGGGGAATAGGCCTCACTGCACAACTTCTCTGCCTTAGTAAGAGAGGGAATGACCGGTGAAATAGCTGGGCACCACACATCAATGCTCAGAAAAACAAGAACATCTAACCAGGGGTCTGGTGGTCGTCACCTCCACTTAAGGGAAGAGGGCAACCGTGGAGTGTTTCCGGTATTTGGAAAAAGAACCTTATTTTATTTATGTCGCATATCCTCAGCATTGCAGAAGCATGAACGGAACATCTGTCTTCATAACTAAATCAGAAGAACGAGAGTGTTGATGTCGTTGTTCTCATCACAGGGTGTGAAGGCCTGCTGCCAACAGAGTGAGAAGGGCAGCAAAAAATAAGGTCAGCTTGAAGGCCGAAAATTCTTATCAGTCACACGCAGCCCTCCAAAAAAATGGAAGTCTGCTCAGACGAACGAGATCTATGAATTTTGTTTCTCATCATTCCGAAGGAAAATTATCAAGCTACACCAATGCGGGTGTCTCAGCCTCCCTCTTTCCGCTTCTTTTCACTAACTGGGAAACAACGTGAAGGAATGGGATGCTTCTGTCTTTCTGTGCCCACATGGGGAAAACATCTAACCAGGGGTCTGGTGGTCATCACCTCCACTTAAGGGAAGAGGGCAACCGTGGAGTGTTTCCGGTATTATATCTTCCGTCTTGATGTGCTTGCGGATCTGCCCCACAATGACTAGGGATAAACAAGACTAAATGCTTCATTCCCTTGCCTTAAATGCGGGGGGGGGGGGGGGGGGGGGGTTATTCTTGTTCTGTTTTTCTGGGTGAAAAAGTGAGCAAAGGGAAAGGACGGAAAGAGATCAGAGTAACTATGACATTGTAGATTTTAAGACTCTTCATCAGAAAATTTAGTGGATATGATGTGGTCATCATGTCGGTTTTCTTGCCCCTCCTCACCACCACACAAAAGACCTCAGCTGCTTCTCTTCCACTCTCACCTTCCAAACTTGCCCTCCAGCACACTTCAAAAAGCTACCCTGGGGGGTAATGGTGAAGGTTTGCAGAATGCTGTCCCTCCAATGCGGGTGTCTCAGCCTCCCTCTTTCCGCTTCTTTTCACTAACTGGGAAACAACGTGAAGGAATGGGATGCTTCTGTCTTTCTGTGTCCACATGGGAAAAAGATGGGCAACCGTGGAGTGTTTCCGGTATTTGGAAAAAAATGATTATGTCGCATATCCTCAGCATTGCAGAAGCATGAACGGAACATCTGTCTTCATAACTAAAATCAGAAGAACGAGAGTGTTGATGTCGTTGTTCTCATCACAGGTTTCAATCAACAAAGCCAAAAAAAAATACATGCCACCCCCCTCCCTTTCCCCTTCCCCCTCTTTCTTCCCTGTACTTTCATTTCCCAAACATACCTTGTCAGAGAACAGTCGGCCGATAAGACGCTTCACGGTGTAGATGGTGTTGTCGGGGTTCTGGGACATCTGGTTCTTGGCACCGTCACCGATGAGACGCTCGGTCTCAGTGAAGGCGACGACGGAGGGGGTGATACGGTTACCCATCTCGTTCGGGACGATCTCCACCTGCCCGTTCTGCCACACACCCACCACGGAGTAGGTCGTCCCAAGGTCGATCCCGATCACGGGACCCTCGATCGTGCCCCTCTTCTCATCAGCCCGTGCAGAGAGCGCCAGGACAGCCACCAGCATGCACAGCATCACTCGCCTGTTGTTCATTTTTACTTCTTTTTTTTATTTGTGTTTTCTTTTATATTTCCGGAAATGAATTGAGGAGAAAAATTGGGGACAAAAAAAAAAATGAGTTAAAGGAAGTCTTTGTGAGACGCCCCCTTAAAAAAAACAATCATATCTGTCATGGGGGTTGAACCTTATGCCCGGAACAAAAAAACACAAATGGTCCGCGTTTTTTTCTTTTTCTTTTTTTTTTTTTTTTTTTTTTTTTTTTATAGTCGCAACCAAAAAAAATCTCTTTGAGGATTTTAAAATTCTTTAAGGATTGGTTTCATAGGGTTTTTGAAAAGGGAAAAAGCAGGAAGAGGGGGGTCCATAACTTCATCTTTGACTTTGAAAATGAACTCTTTTTATTAGAAGCAGTGGTGTCAGAGAAGGTAAGGAGGAAGCTAAAGGAGGTCCTTGTAAGACGCCACCTTTGTTCTCATCCTTTTAACAACCAAACACCTATTCGAGACGATGCAATCTTCCATCAGTCTCCATCACAAGTCTTTAAAAATTAAAAACTTTTTTTTAAAAAAAGAAAAACACGCACCGTGTCGATTGTGTAAAAATCGACAAAACAACCAACAAAAAAAAAAAAAATGCCATCTTTCAGTCACGCTGATCATACAACATCGTTAATACAAAAGAAATAATTTAAAAAAAAAGGGGGGGTGGGGAAACAAGTGAGAGGAAACGGAAAGACGCTCCAACCCCTCGCCCCTCCCTTTTTCTTTTTTTCTTTTTAAAAAAGTTTCTTCCTTCATTAAAGAGGAAATGGGGGGGGGGGCAAAAAGGATATTTAAATACAAGCATTCTCTAAAATCTTTTTTCAATTTTTTGTTTTTAAAACTCCATCCGCTGCGACGCAGCACCAGGAGAACGCCTAAAATTCATTTCAGGACGAGGGGAAGCCAACTGCGACTCAACATGCTTCTGCGGAAGAACGAATGCTGGCACAGGGGGGATACGATGCACATGGCGGGGCGAAGCTTGCGAAGGTATAAAACGATTTCTACCTATCTGCAAAGGGGAAGATGCGGTCGGCGGCGGCGGCGACGCGTACTTCTTAGGAGCAGAAAACTTCCCCACAGAGGTACAGGTCTGCGAATGAGCATTCCAATGCCTCACTTGACACCCTTGCGAGCAGTATGACACAGTGTGACATGGACACCAGTAGTCAGTGTCCTCCACACCACAATACCCACATTTTTTGATATTTTTTGTAACACCACTGCTGCGAAGTGGTGATGATGCTTGCGGTGTGTAGCCAGCTCCGTTAATGACAGGAACTGGTGAGGGTGGTGGGTATACAGAAAATCTCAATATAACTGTGGTGCCCATTGCCATGCTAGGGTCGTCCCCATAAGGTAGTTGAACGCCGTCCACGTGGGTTAATCTGCGTCCGATGCAGCCTCCTGCGCCTGCCTTGTCAGCAGGTGTTCCTGTCCTTACCCCGTGGAGGATGTTCTCGTCGTCTATTAAGCAGCCCAGGCCTTCGCTTATGTGCCGTCTGACGACGACTTCAACGCCGCCTCCCTGGTCTGCCTGTCTTATCTTGTCCATGTCTTGTACCCTCTCGTTCGTTCTGCTCACGAGCTCCTTCGACCTTACAGCTGTTTCCCTCCGTTCGAGCTCCTCTCCTCTCTTTTGCAGATCATTCTGCCATTGTAGCAAATCGACTGGTTGCATTCATATATTTTTATGAGCAGGTTCCCCCCCCTTTTTTTTTCTTTTTTTTTTTTCGCTGGTGCAATTTTAATGAAGAAAAAAGAGAATAAAAAACTAAAAGGAAAAAAAAGAAACTTATGAGAATGGGGGGAAGGGGAGAGAGAAGAGAAGGGAGGGGTAAATAAAAAAAAAATGAAAATAAGGAGAGGAAGGAACAGGTGAATGGAAGGAAAGGGGGGGTGGGGGGGTTCTTTTAGGGAAAGGGCGAATGCGTGTGTGTGTGTGTGTGTGTTGGGGAATGGGGAGAAAGGGTCGCAAAAAAAGGGGGAAAAGGAGAGCGATAAAGGGGGAGGGGCAAGAGAAATTACTGAATAAAAGAAAAGGGGAGGATAAATAAGAATAGCCATTGAACCAGAGTATGTACCCTCCTACGCCTGAGAAAGCTAAGGAATTTTGCTCTCTGCCTCAAAGCCACATTCTTTTCTTTTCCCATCTCTTTTATTTAATATCTTTTCCCCTCTTTTTTTCCACCTTTCTCAAATCTCTTCTTTTTTTTTTTTTGCCACTCTACTTTCGTTTTTCTTTTTTTAAAAAATAAAATAAAAAGAAAAAAAATCGGGTACGCAGAGTGATATGTTTGTGTTTCTTTTTATTTTGTGTTTTTTTTTTTTTCTTCTCTTCCCTCCCCATTATTTTCTTTTTTTTTTTCCTGCACGCGGAGGCATTTTAAAAAAAATAAAAAAGAAAGGAGAAGAGAAAAAAATAAAAAGAAGAAGACAACCGTTCGGAAGAAAAAAAAATCTCTTTTCTGGGAGAATGGGAACAGGGGCGGGGTGAGGTTCTTATGACTCCCTCTTTTCTTTTTTTTTTTTCTTCCTTCTTCTCGTTTTTTTCCCCCCCCTCATCCACGATAAGAAAGTTTAATGGTTCGCGGTGATCCACTTCTTATTGCATTTCTTTTTTTTTTTTCTACATAAAAGAAAAACAATATGCTCATTCAAGCACTTTTCCCCCTCCCCTCTTTTTTTTCCACTCCTCCCCTCGAATACTGCTCAGAATAATGCAGTGATTATTCCGGTTTTTTTTTTTTTTTTTTTTTTTTCCCCTTCTTTTTTCTTTTGGCGGAGAGAGTCATATTCTTGGAGGGGGGAAAAATAAAGAAGAAGCAAAGAAGGGAGGGGGAAATAAAACGACATATGGAGGGAGATGGAGGCCACTGATGACAAAGACAAATCCAACGAATTGCCTGTAAACAAACAAGGATGAAGAGAAAAGTGTGAAGTGTGAATTCAAAAAAAAAAGGGGGTGGGAATAGAGGGATAAAAGCTTGGCTCCAAAGGCATTATCACGCATTGCAGAATCTAGAAAAAAAAAAGGGGGGGGAAAAAAGATGGTTTCTTTTCTTTTTTCCCATTTTTTTTTCATAATCTTTCTAGAAGCATCACATCGCAAAGGGGTTTTTTTTTCTTCTTTTTTTTACATGCCTTTTTTGTCTTCTTTTCCTTTCTTCCTCTTTTTTTTTTTTTTTTTTTACCCTTCCCCCATATTATTTTTTCTTTATCCTACCACACATTTCTCCCCCTTGTTTGAAATGTTCTAACACACATCTCCCCCCCCCCTTTTTTTTAAAATCCAGATAAAAATAAATAGAAAAGAATAAAAAAAAAAAAAACCATTCTGATCAAAAAAAAAAAATGACATCGATGTAATAAAAAAAAAAAAAATACGTTTTGTTTTCAACAAATAAAAAAAATTTATTCACTCTACTTCAGGGAAGCGTGTTTCATCTCAGGACCATGGACAACGGGTTTCTGGTATCTCTTTGTGTTTGTGAAGCGTTCCTCGTCGAGGAAAACCCCCTGCTTCTCCAGCCAGTCTGCATTGTAGTACTTCGACAGGTACTTCAGCCCGGTGTCAGGGCAGATGGTCACAATGGTGGAAGGCTTTGTCAAAGTCTTAGCAATCTCCTGTGCCGCAGCAACGTTAAGACCAGACGAGCCACCCACAAGCATACCCTCCTCTTGCGCGAGGGTGTGGCAGCATTTAATCGCTTGTGAGTCGGAAATCTGAATCGCGTAATCAACAAGCTTGAAATCCATCGCCCCGGGAATCGAATCCTTCCCGACACCCTCGACAAGGAACGACGTGGCACCGTTGTGGGTCCCCTCGCGGTAGAAGTCGGAGAAACAGGAACCGTGAGGGTCGGCGAGAATTACCTGAACACCGGTTTGTTGTTCCTTGAGATATCTGCCGACACCGGAGATGGTACCACCGGTACTGCCAGCAGCGACGAAGTGTGTGACCTCTCCTTTGGTTTGTTCCCAGATTTCAGGGCCGAGAGACAAGTAGTAAGCTTCAGGGTTTGCTGCGTTGTCGTATTGGTCGACGTCGTATGAGTTGGGCTCTGCGGCGGCAGCGAGAGCAAGGTTTTGGTAGTGATCGGGGTGGTCTGCAGGGATACCGGTGGGGCCCACAACGATCTCACCACCGTACGCCCTCACAGCGTTAATCTTCTCCTCCGAGCACTTGCTGTTCGTGAAGATTTTGCATTTGTAACCCCTTGACGAACACGCCATTGCAATCGCCGATCCAGTGTTCCCTGACGACGCTGCCACCACCGTCGTACCCTTCTTCACCGTTCCCGTCTTCTCAGCAGAGTTCAGGATGTGTTCTGCGATTCTGTCCTTGATGGAACCGGTGGGGTTCATGAACTCGCACTTTGCGTAAATCTTCACCAACGGGTTCGGGGACGGGATTTCCACCAAGGGTGTGTTGCCCACCCTGTTCAAGAATTTCCCCGCGACAGGCGGCTTCTCAGCTCCCAGAATCGACCCCATTACTTCGGTCAGTTCGGTTCTGATTTTTTTTTTTTTTTTTTTTTTTTTAAATACTTTTCGGGCTTCTTCAAAACGACTTCCTCCACCAGTCCGGACACTACTTCAGGTAGCCCGACCTGCTCGGAGTAAGCAGCATCGGAAGTGTTCGCAAGATCGATACGGATGGACATTGTTTATCTTATATTCTTTTTGATAATTCCGTTTTCTTCTTCTTTTTTTTTTTTTTTTTTTTTTTTTCCCCGGTGTGAAAAAATATATTTTCCTGTGTATTGTTGCGTGAAATGGATGAGGAGAAAAAAAGGAAGAAAAAAAAAAACAAGGAAAAGAATACTTCGGGGGGGGGGGGGGGGGGGAGAGGTTCTGCCGTAGTGATGCAAAAAAGAAAAAGAGGTAGCAACTGCGGTCAGTGTAATGCATCACGTTTTTTTGGTTTTTTGTTTTTTTTTTCTCTTTTTTTTTCCCCCCACTTTCTCTCCCCAGTGGGAAGAACGAAAAAGGAGAAACAAAAGAAAAAAAGGGGAGGTTTTTTGAGGTTGGGGGGAAACACGCCACAGTGGTAGGTTTTTCTTTCTTCTTTTTTTTTTTTGTTTTCATTTTTTATTTTTTCGCCCCTGAGAGCAAAAATAAAAATAAATAAATAAATAAATAAAAAAGAAATAAAAAAAAAATAAAGACAACATAATCCCAAAGCTCATTACCTCCAGCACTTTCAAGCCTGAAGGATGTGGCGGCAAGCTCTCTCAATAGAAGCCCGCTCTTTACAAATAGCAAAGCGGACAAGAGTGCGGTGTGTGAGCTCGCCCTCAGGTCCGGGGCTGAAGAACATCGCAAGGGGAACAGCGCCAACTTTCTTCTCCTTTGCCAGCCAGCGCACAAACTCGATATCAGACATTCCAGAGTAAGCTATATCGGCCACAAGGAAGTACCCACCCTGTGCAGGGCACACAGTGGCACCCAACTTGGTTAACGCATCGGCAAGAAGCTCCCAGTTACCCCTGTAGAGCTCAGCCACACCGTCAAACTTGAAGTCGTTTGTCTCGATGCAATGCTGCAGAGTCTCTGCCACTGCAAGCTGCAAGGGTGCAGGGGCGCAATATGTCGTGAAGGAGTGCACCGTGCGAATGGCTGCGACAAGGTCCTCCGGTCCATACGCCCACCCTATGCGCCACCCCGTCAGGGAGAGCATTTTTGACGAGCCGCTCACCGTCACCGTGCGCTCGCGCATCCCTTCCAAGTCAGTAATGCGGACATGCTCCGCGCCTGTGAACACCTGTGCTTCGTATACTTCGTCGCTCACGCAGATTACATCGTACTTCTTGCAGTACGCCGCGACAAGCTCCAGTTCCGCCCGCTTGAGGACGTGCCCTGTTGGGTTGTGCGGTGTGTTCAGCAGCACCATCTTCGTCTTCTCGGAGAACACCTTCGCCAAGTCCTCTTCCAAGACTTCGAACCCAGGCGCCTTCAGCTCCACTACCTTAGGGACACCACCCGCCATGCGGACGGACGGCAGGTACCACGGGAAGAAGGGTTCGAAGATGACCACCTCATCACCCTCGTCGATGAGCCCCAGTGTTGAGGAGATGAGCCCCTCCGTAGCTGAGGTTAGGACGCATACTTCCTTCGCAGGGTCAAGCTTCTCGCCACCGTAGACCGCTTGGTAGTAGTCGGACACAGCTTTGTTCAGAACGGGCAGGCCTCCTATGCCGGAGTACTGGTTCACCACAGGCGAGTCCAGTGCTCTGTGTGCTGCTTGGAGTGCGAATTCGTTCCCTGCGTAGTCTGGGTACCCTTGCCCGAGATTCGCCACACCCTCGGCGCTCGATAGCGCCAGCATCTCGGGCCACAGTTTTGCACCGACACCACCCGACTCCTTGGCCGCTCTTGCGGACCATCTTTTCACACCGCTCATCTTCCTCCTGGTCCTGTGCAGGGTGCGTTTCTCCCCCCCCCCCCCCCCCCCCCCCCACAGGTACAGAAATTCAAGCTCAATTAATCAAAATAAAAAAATAAGAAATTCAAAACAAAGGAGGGAGAGGAATGGAAATAGGGAAACAATTAAAATCTTTTCATGTTCACGATGGACCAGGGGGTTTAAAAGCACCACATTGGCAGGGTAGACAAAATAAAACAAAAATAAAAAGATTTGTTTTTTCCCATTGAATAAAGAAGAAAAAGAATAAAAACAAAAAATAGAAAGGTAAGAGATGAAAATGGAGAAAACAAACTATTCACTCTGGTTTGCTCTGTTTTGTAATAGCCACTAGATATCTATTGTGCAACAACTTTTATTTATTTTAAACTTCTTTTTAAAAAAAGACCTTTGCGGAAAAAGAAGTTGTAACGCACGATTAAAAATTCTTTGCAGCAACGACAATTATCAAAGTATAGATGTTTTAAACTCCAAAAAAAAAGAGGGAGGGAAAAAAAAACAAGAAAATAAAAGGGACCACGTGTGTTCTTTGGTCCCGAGGGGGAATGCAAATGGAGAGAATAAAATATTTTTTTAAAAAAAGGCTAATTCTCATATATAAATATATCTTTGGGGGATTGGTGGGTTTTTCTTTCTTTTTTTCTTCCCCTTCTTCCTCGCAATTACGCTCCTCATTTCATTCCCAGAGTCGAAAACGCCCTAGTTCAGCATATATAAAGTGAAAGAAAATGAAACGAGGAGGAGGGGGGGGGGGGGGGAGGAAGAAGAAGAAGAAGAATGCGAGAATAGTTCCTGTAATTCTCTTAGCGCCACCTAGCGATCTAAAAGACTGAAGTTTTTTTTTCCTATCAAAAACCATTGATTTGATTTGTCCTTAAATCGACCTCCGAAAACACGAGTTCGGGAGTCGAATTGTTCTTTTTTTTTTTTTTTTTTTTCTTCATTCTGGATAAGGTTAAAAGAGGATTTACAGTATTCTTTTTTTTTTTTTTTTTCTATTTCTTGTTTGTCTGTCACTAATGTTCCTGATCTCAACTTAACCCCTTCAGATGCTGCCTTCGGACACGTTGCATTTGATAGTGGGCCAGAGACCTTCGCTTTCTTGCGAGAGAGAGCAACAATAAAAAAAAAAACAGAGAGAGCAACAATAAAAAAAGGGGAGCAAAAAGGAATGAAGAAGAGGGAAAACAATAGAGGCTTTTCTTTTTTCTTTTTTTTTTCTTACCTTAACACGTGCACTTAGAAGGAGGACAGGGACCGCCACACCCAAACTTCTTAGGTTTCTGGCACCACGGGTCCGCCAGCTCACCAACCTTGCTGAAGATAACGAAGGATGTGGCCTCCTCGGTGGTCTCGGGAAGGACCAGAGAGGCCCCCGCATCCACCTGAACCCTGTACGACACCATCTTCTGCTCTGCCAACCCCCACTTGGGAGCGCAGGAGGCCGACTCGAACCCAGACAGAGGGAGTAGGGCGGGGAAGCCACCGTTCACCTTCCCCGAGCACGGAGGGCAGTGGTAGTGTGACACGATGAACTCGCAGACCTCAGTCCCGCAGCAGCTGAGGGTGATGGTGGTGTCCTTGGGAATGGCAGCAGGGGTGTGAACCTGCATCTCCCTCATGTTCTCGGGGATCTTCGTCAGCACCGCCTCGCTGTTGCTGAACTCCATCTCCCCGTTCACATCGTTGCCCGCAACGGTGGCCCCCTCGATGCTCACCTTCACGCCCTCGTGGTTCCCGCAGGTCACATCGTCCACCTTCTCGTCTGCAAGGATCCTGTCCATCTCCACGCAGCCCGTCTTCTTCACGAACACACGCACCTTGCGGGGTGCCGTCCCACCACAGGTCTGCGAGATGGCTCCGCAGAAGTTGTGTGTTGCACAGGCAAGGCTCCCAGCAGGTCCAGTCACAACGGTGTCGGGGGTGTTGTCGCCCCACTTGAAGGTGTAGGTCAGCTGCTCCTGTGTGATGGACTCCACGAGGGTGCAGAAGGTCTCAGGACCGGCCACAGTCGGGTAAGGGGCCACACCAAGATCCACAGAGGTCACCACAGGGCGAAGGTACACAGGCTCGCTCATGTCCATGTCCTGCTGCAGGGACCCGTCGCCGAAGTGGAAGGACCAGGTGTCGATCCCCCTGATGAAGTTCGCTTGGATCTTAATCTCCCAGTTCAGGTTTGTGGGGAAACCGTCAAGAGCACCGCCGTCTGTGTTCTGGTTGAACCACCAGTGCCCGCCGATGTTCCCGCCGTTGTGGGTGATGTCCCCGAGCTTGTTGCTGCTGGTCCAGTCCCACTCGGCCGTCCTGTCGTCGCTCTGCGCAATGGTGACACCACTCGGGATCCCGGTGATGAGGGCGTCGACGTCGGACTCAGGCTGGTTCCCCTGGGGGTGGTCGATACCGTGGATCCAGAAGAAGGACAGGTGGTGGGGGTGGTTCAGGTCCCTGTACAGGAACATGTTCGAGGTCCCAGCCTTCTCAAACCCTGTGTGCGCGCTCCAAGAGTCGAAGTCGTAGAACTGCTTCGCTGTCATCGCCCTCTCCACAGCAGGGACCGTCCTGCGGTTCTTCCCGTTCTCCTGCTCCACCACGAACTGCTTCACGTCCCCCACGAAGTTGAGCGGCGGGCAGGTCCCGATCTCCTCATCCGCAAGGATCTTGTGGACGGTGCTGCAACCGGACTTCGAGACGAACACACGCACCTTGCGGGGTGCCGTCCCACCACAGGTCGCCGACACGGGACCGCAGAAGTCGTGCGACGCACAGGTAACATGGCCAGCAGGTCCAGTCACAACGGTGTCGGGGGTCTCGTCGCCCCACTTGAAGGTGTAGGTCAGCTGCTCCTGTGTGATGGACTCCACGAGGGTGCAGAAGGTCTCGGCACCAGCCACCTGAGGGTAAGGGGCCACACCAAGATCCACAGAGGTCACCACAGGGCGAAGGTACACAGGCTCGCTCATGTCCATGTCCTGCTGCAGGGACCCGTCGCCGAAGAGGAAGGACCAGGTGTCGATCCCCCTGATGAAGTTCGCTTGGATCTTAATCTCCCAGTTCAGGTTCGTGGGGAAACCGTCAAGAGCACCGCCGTCTGTGTTCTGGTTGAACCACCAGTGCCCGCCGATGTTCTCGCCGTTGTGGGTGATGTCCCCGAGCTTGTTGCTGCTGGTCCAGTCCCACTCGGCCGTCCTGTCGTCGCTCTGCGCAATGGTGACACCACTCGGGATCCCAGTGATGAGAGCGTCGACGTCGGACTCAGGCTGGTTCCCCTCGGGGTGGTCAATACCGTGGATCCAGAAGAAGGACAGGTGGTCGGGGTTCATGAGATCCCTGTACAGGAACATGTTCGAGGTCTTAGCCTTCTCAAGTCCGGTGTGCGCGCTCACAGAGTTGAAGTCGTAGAACTGCTTCGCTGTCATCGCCCTCTCCACAGCAGGGACCGTCCTGCGGTTCTTCCCGTTCTCCTGCTCCACCACGAACTGCTTCACGTCCCCCACGAAGTTGAGCGGCGGGCAGGTCCCGATCTCCTCATCCGCAAGGATCTTGTGGACGGCGCTGCAACCGGACCCCTTCGCAAACACACGCACCTTGCGGGGTGCCGTCCCACCACAGGTCGCCGACACGGGACCGCAGAAGTCGTGCTCGGCACAGGCAAGGTTTCCTTCCGTCTTCGTCACAACGGTGTCGGGGGTATCGTCGCCCCAACTGAAGGTGTAGGTCAGCTGCTCCCCATCGTTGTCGGACTTCACAAGGGTGCAGAAGGTCTCCTTCCCTGCCGTCCCGGGGTAGGGGGCAACACCGGTGTCCACAGTCGTCACCACAGGGCGAAGGTACACAGGCTCGGAGGGGTCCATGTCCTGTGCGGTGGACCCGTCGCCGAAGTGGAAGGACCAGGTGTCGATCCCGAAGTGGAACTTCGTGGTCATCTTCATCTCCCAGTTCAGGTTCGTGGGAAGCCCTTCGATGGCACCGCCGTCGGTGTTCTCGGCGAACCTCCAACGGCAACCGATGTTCCTGGTCCCAGAGGTGATCTGGTTGTGGTCGATGACACCCATTGTGCTGCTGGTGGTCCAGTCAAACTCATCAGACCTGTCGTCCATTTCAGCAATGGTGACCCCATCGGGGATGCCGCTGATGAGACCGTCGACAGAAGCGGTGGGCTGGTTGCCGTGGGGGTGGTCGATCCCGCTGGTCCAGAAGAAGGACAGGTGGTCGGGGTGGTTCAGGTCCCTGTACAGGAACATGTTCGAGACACCAGCCTTCTCAAACCCGGTGTGGCTGCTCCAAGAGTTGAAGTCGTAGAACTCCTTCGCTGTCATCGCCCTCTCCACAGCAGGGACCGTCCTGCGGTTCTTCCCGTTCTCCTGCTCCACCACGAACTGCTTCACGTTCCCCACGAAGTTGAGTGGGCATGTTTGAAGAGCAGCTGCCGTCCCGAGGGACAGCACGCACAAGAGCGCGCGTGACATTTTTTTCTTTTTTTGTTAAAAAGAAAAACAGAAATCTGATTTGAGAAATTCTGACTCGCTGGTGCGTGTTGTGCCGAATACAAACAAACAGTGCCTTTGTAAAAAGACATCATAGCATGTAGGACACCTCAGTGGGGGCCTTCGAGGGTGTCGCGTCACTTAAGACAGACAGCGATGGGCGTCTTGTCGATGCAAGGCGGCTGGGGTTGCACGCAGAAACTGGACTGGGCGTCCACAGTTCAGCAGTGGTATGGGGGTCCACCTTTCCACGGCAGTAGGGGCATGTTTGGAGTGCGTCAGTTGAAAAGGGAAGCTTCACGACTCTGCCACACCACATGCAGCTCGTAGCGCAGGCGAGATGCGGCTTGGGCTTCTCGTAGTCTGCTTGTCCTTTTCTTCTCTTGCTTTCCAACTTGCGAAGCAGGTAAGGCGGCGTGCCCATGTACTTAACAGGGTACGGCATTACACCCCCGATCCTCACTGTGTATATTGATTTTGAAGAAAAAAAAATTCACTATGATAGGAACGAAGTGGTTAGCAACGGCCCGCCAAAAAAAAAAGAAATAGCAACAATGTTTTGGAGATCTCGCGCAGCCAGAACTCCCACCGGATGCCATATTAAGATGGTACACACCGACGGGGAAATGGGCTCGCTTTTTTTTTTTTTTTTTTTTTTTTTTTTTGTTGTTGCCCATCCTTTTGTTCCCTGGTGAAAAGAATATTGATACTATCTCGCATTAGCTTGAACTCCCGCAGTGCCAAATGTAAACACGCTACACAACTACGGGGAAATAGGCTGGCATTTATTTTATTTATTAGCTTTTTTTTACAAGCCCTGCTATATCTCTTCTCGCGCTGCCAGAACTCCCGTTCGATGCCAATGTTAAAAAACAGAATACAACAACGGGGAAATGGGCAGGCTTTTGTCTCGATTTATTATTTACCCCCCCCCCCTTCCCCCAGGGGATCAAAAAAGTTGTAAACAATTGCCCATTTCTGGGGAGAATATTTGCCGCTACCTGATTTTTTTTTAACCCCTCCCCACAATTGTTGACAAGATGTAAAAGACCATACCCCACTTCGAGGGATAAGAAGAACCAACATAAGAAAGAAAAGAAAAGGAAAGGAAAGTGGGCGGTATCAAATAATGCAAGTAATACACTCACTTGCAAGAAGAATTATAAAAAAAAAAACGCACATGGGGGAGGACTAAGAACAGAAAAATTATATTTACTTAACCCTTCATGCTACCGTAAGAGTACGAGTTATGCCGTCTCTTTTTGTCTCCTCCTCCGCCTGGTGGCAGCTTTCCATTGGTCTGTTGATGCTGATGCAGATCATCGTTCTTAGAGCTTGTTGTTCCTGACAACGCTGTGGTGCCTTTGTCGAGACATTCGCTTAGTTTTTCAATATCTACAAGAGGAGGTTGCTTCTGGTTCTTACTTCTGTACCCCTTCAAGCGATCGATGTGGAAGCGCTCTGGCGACAGGAACCCAAACCATTCTTCAGTTACATTAGGAAGACCTGTTTCCGTGTACGTGTGGCACCACCCAGGGAGCCCCAAATGCATGATCAGAAGCCGGAAATAATCAGTAAATGTGTGGGCAACAAAGTGCCATGAGCACGATAACGACTGGAACCATATCGAAGGCGAGTACGGACGGTCCTTCTCGTAAAGAAGGCAGACTTTACCGTACATAGAAGGGGTACCGTCCAGTACAAATGCAGTTTTGCCTTCTTCGATGCTTTGGTCATCGTACCTAGTTATTTGCGCGAGGGAGTTTATGTGTGTGTTCCCTATGCCTTGTATGGGTGACCTGTTTAGTAGAATGCTCCATTTCAGAAGGAGGCCGTCGGAAATCGCCAGGAATGACGCCAGATCTTCAGGCAGCTGGAAGGGCTGATTCGAAAGCTCCCACTTCGCCACCGCCGCCTTTGTCACACCTGCCTTGTCGAAAAATTTTACGTCCGTTACTGCCGGGTGGCTTTCAAGAAATTGCGACACCCCCAACAGCTGCGGGAACATGCCGATACCTTGGTCTTGCGTCATCCCCCCCCCCCTTTTTTTTTCTCTTACCTCCTTTTCTTTCGGTTTACCGGTACTTTCCCTGCGGGTCAAGATAAATATAAAATTCAAAGTACAGGACAATAAAAAAAAGGGGGGGTGGTTACTTGAACCCTAATCCAACTACGAAATCCTTGTACCCGACTACGATCTCGCTCTTAGAGAGGTCTTGCTCTATCTCTGGCACGTATTTTGTCCATTGTTCCAGCCAGACCATCCCTGTGGTGCCTTTTGCAGGTGGTTGGTTGGATAGCAGGAATGTGCCGTTCCACGAGACGCGCATCAGTTCAGGGTCGCTGAATCCTTTGTTCGACTCGCGAAGAAGCCTCGCCAGCCGGTCGCGTATATCGTCGTTCGTGATGGACAACCTAATGACGGACAGTGCTGCCTCGAACAGCACCATCTCAGACAGCAGTCCGTTCCCGCTGTCCTTCACCTTTCCGTAGATGTGGGCTGTGTCCAGAAGGAACTCCAACCCTTGTTTGCTTGCTATCTGCTCTGTGTTGTCAGCCGTCGACGCCATCGCCCTGGCCCACCCTGCTGCTGCTAGCTGTAACGGCACGCACTTTGCCTCCACGCCACTTTGCAATATCTTCTTAAGAAGCCCCTCCCCACCTTTCAAAACAGCATTTGTGCACTTTGTGCACATCGAACACGCAGCCTTCAGCAGCAGACACAGCAACGACTGCAACACTTTATTGTACGAATACAGCCGCAAGGACGTTACCAAGACATCCAGTGCGGTCTTGGCAGGTGCGTTTTCCTGCACTTCGCTCGCCATCTTTGCAAACTCCTCGCGAAGCTTCAAGTCGGAGCATAGCAACGCCATCACAGCTGATGCATGCAAGAGGACAGTAGGCTCCGTGTGCATGTACAGCATTGTATAGAGTACCGTCTTGACACCAGCAGGCCGCAGGAACTGCACCGTCTCGTCTGTGCATAGGAGCAGCTTCGTGAGCAGCGACAGGATAACCGCTGCAGGCTCGGACTGCCCGTAGACGATGTGGGCTCCAAGGGCATCCATGATTTGCGTCATGTTGTGCCACCTCACGATGAGGCTGGTACTTGCGGGGGCGGGGCGGTGCAGAGCTGCACATGCTGAGCTAATGATCAAAGGCGACCCATTGAAACGGGTGAACGTCCCAAGCACCTCCTCCACGTTGATGAGCGCGACGTGCGACGGGTTGAAGGCCAGCCTGTGCAGCAGGTTCAGGCCCTCAACGACCGTATCTTCATGGCTGCAG
Source organism: Diplonema japonicum (assembly GCA_964019335.1). Classification (NCBI taxonomy): domain Eukaryota; phylum Euglenozoa; class Diplonemea; order Diplonemida; family Diplonemidae; genus Diplonema; species Diplonema japonicum. Next base: position 325,379 of record OZ025666.1, on the reverse strand, counting down.
CTGATCACAACCTGCTCGACTTCTTCTATCTTCTTCGAGGCGATGATGCCCGTCCCGTCTGAACGGGAACTGGGCAGCGGCAGCACAGATAGATCATCGGGGATCTCGGGGCCTTTGATGACGTACTGCAGGTAGTCGTAGTTGGTGGCCATGGCGGAACATATCATCTCTAATGCCAGCGTAGGCTGCATGGGCTGCGCAAGGTGCACGGACAGGAGGATACCCATGTGGCCTTCTTCGAAAAGGGTAGCAGCGAGCGAAGGGATTTCGGCGATAGCTTCGATAACAAGGAGGGCTTCAGGGACCACCGACACGGAAGTGCGGTAGCGGTTGAAGAGCTTTATAAATGTGCTGCTACCACCTATATCGATGAGCATGGAGGGGTACTCCTCGTCGACGAGAACGATAGTTCTCAGAAGCGTGACCGCCTTCAGCACCACAGCGGCGTTGTCCATGTGGTGCTCGAGGGTCGCTATCACGCTTTGCAGTATGTTGCACTCTGAGACGAGGCTCTTTGTGAGCTCGAGCTTCTTTGTGCCTTCCTCGCGCACAAGGGCGGTGTCGATGACGGACATGCTTTTTGCTTGGAAGCCTGGCTTCTTGAGGTGTACGGAGAGGAGGTTGCACACAGGGCAGCAGAAGGAGTTCTCGCCTCGTGGGACGGCTTCTGGCGACTTCTCGATGACGCGGAGGACGGCCGTGACGATCTTGTCGTTGTGAGGCACACGGCCGATCATCTGCACACACCACCTGATCGCATCGGAGTCCACCTTGGTGCCTGCAAGCATGTTGTTTAACCGTAGCAACACCACACCCTCAGCGGCATCGGACATCAAAGGCGGTACTATTTGACAGCTTTCTTCCAGCGACACGCTGGTCGTGTAGTACGTGGACTGTATGCTGTTGTTCGCACATGGCAGGTCCATTGCTGTGCATGCTTGAGAGGACTTTTTTTCGCGCCTCTCGCCTTGGTTGGATAAGGGGAGTGTTTGAGACAACTATTTCAAGAATGATAACGGTACTATCATCTAATATACATACAACAGAGAGAGAATGAAGAAGAAGAAAAAAAAAAAAAAACAGACAAAAAAAATTCTACTTCCGCAGCTCCAAGATCTCAGCCTCCAGCTCTGCGATCTTCCTTATGAAGTGGTTGGCCGCAGGGCCGCTCCGTATCCTGGCGACTTCCCTCGCTTGCTTTTCGTTTTCGCACGCCTTCAGCTGGTTTTCAAGCTCAGTCGTTCGTGTTTGGGAAGCGAGAAGGGTGTCGCATGCTTCTACTCGTATCCGCTTTATCTCTGCCTCGTGTAGCCGCCTCATTGTGTCGTTTCGCTTCATCAGAGCTAGATTTGCACTGTCCAACACTTTCACCTGTTCTGTCAACCGTCTGATCTCAATAGTCGAGGCAGTTATCGTTGTATCAGAGAACCCCCTTGACTGCGGAGACAGCAAGGACACCGCATCCATGTATTTATTCTTATACTAAATGGGGGGGGGGGGGGTGGTGTTATCAACAAAAAATGAAGGGAGGGTAAAAAAAACACTTTTCTCTTCTTTTTTTTTCCCCCCTACTTTATCTTCGCGCCGACTGGGAGGGACTGCACCCACCACGGTTCCTCTTTGCCGTCCTTTCCTCGGCTGAACACCTCGTGGCGAACAGGGTACCTTTTTTTTTTTTTTTTTTTTTTTTGTCTAAATTCAAAACATCATACCCAAGGTAAACGCGACGTTGCATGTACTTAGAAAGACCCTTGACCCATCGCACACGCTTCTTGGAGGTAGTTTGAGGATCCCAAAGCATGAAGCGCTGCCGCCAGCCTCGGAAGGAACCAGTAGGCGCCTTGCCATCGTAGTATCTAGTTTTTTTTTTTTTTTTTTTTTTTTTTTCTTCCTACATACTTATTACAGATATGTTGGTACCATTCCTGCTCGTAACGTGTGGGGTCCGTTTGTTTGAGGTTTTCGAAATAGGTTTCTCGAGATTTGGCCTCGGCCTCCTCGCCCCTGATGGGGTCCTCTGCGGCCATCGCTCTGCTGGTTGAATACAAATCGAAGGGTTTAATATCGTCCCAGTGTTGGTTAGGGATAATATCGTTAACGGCGAGAAGTACAACTTCGCAGGTCTTACTCTCTGGGTTGCTCTTGATGATCTCTGCGAGCTTCCACAACCCGTCCTGAGCGTCCTTCACGTACACCTGAAGCCCTGCTTGATATATTTTCCCCAGTCTTTTTGACACGGCGAATCGTGACTCCCCTGTCTCTTCACACCCATACAGCATCTCAGGGTCGACATAGGACTCTACAAATGCGGTCTAATGTGTTGTTCAGAAAATATTGGAAACAAAAAAAAAAAAGACCCCCAACGGATACCTTTGACTTTGCATCGGGGCCTGATTGCATGAATGCGCCTAAATCTATCATTCCCTGGTGTTTCTGTCTGACCTCTCCCCACAGTTGAAAGTCCTGCATCAACCTCCAGTAAGATGGGAAGTCCTCAACGCGGAGCTTCTGCAGCTGTCGGTTCAGAACATTACGCTTGTTCATGTGTTCCTTCTTCATGTACTTGTCGTCGATTTTTGTAAGGTGGTTTTCAAAGGTCTTCAAGTGCCCCACCAACCCGACCACCTGCATGGGCAGGGACCCGGTGTCGGTAGTGTGCCGCCGGTACTTCAAAAAGTAAGGTCGATTGTTCAGTATTCTTGTCTCGTCGGCGTGCTCGTTTGCCCTGCTGAAGGCCCGCTTCAGTACTGAGGGGTAGCCCTCAAATGTCTCCCTTGGTATGTTATTCGGGCAGTTGAGCATGTTCGTGTCCGTGGGGTACTTCCTCAACCAGAAAGGGAAGGCAGACACCTTCCCCGATGTCGCCATTGATTCGATGACCTTCGCCATTTTCTTTTTTCTTTTTTTTTTGTCCCCCCCACCTCCCGCCTCTCCTTTTTTTAAAAAAAGTTTGAATTCTTTTTTTGTTTTTTCGGTGGGGTAAAAAATAATAATATAAAAAAAAACTTTTTAAAACCCTTCGGCCGCCAAAACATGGGCACAAAAATCGGGGAAAAAAAAAAATATATATATTCAAAATTCAATCATCGCCGCGGGGTAAAAAGAAACAATAAAAAAAAAAAAGAGTTTACAGTTTACAGAATGGCCGATCTATGTTGGTGTTTTTTTTCTTCTTTTTTCTCCCCCACTTCAATACCTGATATTTTGAAGGCCTCCAGTCAGCAGAGCCGCCACGGAATAAGTCCCACCGACAACAGCGAAAATAGTTGTAAAAAAGTCGTACCACTCCCTGCCTCGTACAGTGGTGAGCTTGACCTCGACAGGCGAGAGGTCGTAATTAAATCGCGCGGACGGAATGGCATCTCGACGCGTTCTGGCTGTCCTGCTTTGATGTGTCATTTGGTACACCTTGAGAGGCAAAGCCCTCGATCTAAAATCAGCGTAAATCCCTTTGTTATCCAACGCGTAGTTCGTGGCAACGACGGTTAAGAAGTGATGCGGCGCTTCATGAAACTTGTGCACCACGAAGTCCCTCCCATCAATGGGATGAAGCCCATCGAAACCCTCAACTCCCGTTGCCCCTTTCGCCATTCTGTCTCCAGGCTGCTGAAACGCCATATGCACCACTCGATGCGATACATTTGTCGTCGCAAAGTTGATATTGTCCAACGGGCCATTCACGGCTTCAAAGTGCAAGCTCCCTGGGACTCTTGAAACCTCAACGGTCCCGTCTACCCTGCACCCGGTTGGGAAGTATTCGTGTATTTGATACCCGGCATATGCTGTTTTACTGGCTTCGGCTTCTTTTTTCTCGACGAACTCCATTAAACTTTCCACTGTTGCCTCCTCGGGCTTGAACATCGCGTAGCTTCGCAAGGCATCGACGCCGCGTCTGAAGAGCCGAATGGTTGGCAGTGTCGTTACCTTCTGCTCGATGCACTCAAGGTTGTACTCGGCGCAGTTAATTTGAATCGCGCGGGTGATCATCGAGTGTTTCCTGCCGTTAACCTTGGTCTCAAAGGTGTCCCAAACAGGCCTGAGCTTCTTGCATGGTGTGCACTTCATGTTCGGGAACGCCTTCGTTGCCCGTGCGTAGAAAAGCACGATCGTGAAATCGTGCGAATCCACTACGCGTGCAAAGTCGTGGTGCATCATAGCTGTCGAGGATGTCCAGTCGCTGTCCACTTCGGCACGTTCCTCAGGGGTCAGGTCTTCTTGATCGAGGTGGAGGAGCTCCTCCGCGGTGTATGCGGCACCTTGTCTGCCTTCGTGGTCAATGGTGTGTTTTTTTATGTTTTTTTCTATGTTGAACCTTTCTGTTCCGAAGGAGTCCCTTACGCCCACATTGACGTACTCGCACGCTAGGTCGTAGAAAATGATGTCGAAGCGTATTTGCAGCATCTCGTTCTGCGTGGTGTCCATCACCACCTCTGACCGTGTAACCTCGTTCATGAACTCCCCCGCCTCGAAGTAGAACAACACCAGCGCCACCACGCTCGCTACCATTGTCAGGAACCCCCCGCCCACCGTCGCTTGCGTCAACTCAACAGGCAGTTCGCGGAACCCATCCAGGCCACTCAACCGCTGCCCCATCTTGATCCTGCATGCCTCTTTTTTGCTCAGAAACCCCCACCCCGGGGCACAATAAAAATGAAATTTACAAAACCCGTTTCCCCTTGGAAAAGGAGAACATGAAGTGAGATGGAGTTGGTGAGGCAGTGTTGGGGTAATAATGAGTGAGAGAGGGGAGTCCCAGTCGGCTAGAAGTCGCTCCAATAAGGCTGTGAAACCTGTGTGTGTGTGTGTGTGTGTGAATGGCGTTGTCGTGACCATGCATACCGATTCGGAGTAGGTGCTGTAATGTTCGATGCCGGGTTGGGGAAGGCCCAGAGATTCATTCAGACAGCTTAGCGTCTTGTACTGCGAGATGTTAACCTCCGTGAAGTGAGTGGGGAAGATGAGCTCTTCCTCTTTGGTGTCGCTGTAGAGCTTGTCAGCGGACCTCTGCCGGGAAAGGCTTGCCGCTTGCTTCTCTGCGAACTGAGCCCACGAAGGACCCTTGGGCCTACGCTTGCGTGCAAAAAGGTTCGAAGCACGAAAAGGAGACTCGGGCACGTCTTTGTGCATTGCAGGTTGGTACTGCGATGTTTCACACGATTTTCCAGGTGTACGGTATTTAAGAGACCGCACAGCAGACGAGTTGGAAGAGCTGGCAGGGGGACGGGGGTTGCCTGTCGAGGGCCCTGCTGCGGAGGACTGCAATGGCGGCGGCGGCCATTCCCAGTTATATTGAAGGCACGCCAACTCACAACACGCTCTGCACCACTCAACAAGAGCAGAAAGGAACCAAGACAACGAAAGAAGGTGGCTTGGGTTAGAACTCTCTTGCAACACAGTCATACACCTACAAACACGGACATGCGACAGGCTGCCAACGTTGATATCGTGAATCAAGGTGAGAACATCCACCATGTTCGACCGCAGTGCCTCTTGAAAGGCTGCCCAGTACTCAACTCTACCATCAGCCGTGACAGGTGAGATATCAACGAGAATGCATACAGAGGAAGCAACCCTTTCGTAAGTCAAGCGTGTGGCAGGGGGTGCGATAGAAGTGTCGAGCAGGACTGCAATATCGTCGAAGCTGATCGAGTCGAAAGCATGTTTCTTCTTCGATTCAAGCCGGTTCTTTCTGAACAATGCTATGTCGCGCTTGGCAGCTTCCCGAACAGAACAGGAAAATGAAGAGCGGCGTTCCGCCATTTGCATCAGCCTTTCATCGCGTTTCAACTGCTGCTCGGCTTCGCTGCGAAGATGGCGGCATACTGCATAACGGTTATCCTTGGTGTCCTCATCACTCTCAAGCTGCCGACGTAATGTGCGGATCGTGTTGTCCACTTCAACCTCCGAGCACTCCGATAGTATCTTACACATCAACGCTTTAAAACGAGTCAGGGAAATGTCATCTGTGGACACATTACCCTGTTCGACAAGTTTCTGCACATTAATATGGCTACGGTCTTGAACGTGTTTCACATTAGACACCCGACGGATGAAGTCAGATGCATCAACATACCCGTGGTCCTTTGAGTCCCATATTTTAAAAAGTTCCCACATCATTCTGTTGCGTTGGTTGTGCTGCGAGATGTCGTAAACGAAGTCCAGCGTCGCCAGGATGTGGGTCGTGAAGTTCTCGAACTCCCCTGCCTTCAAAGGCGAGGTAATCTCCAACAACGCTTTTCTTGCTTCGTTCTTCGAAAGACCGTCGACAGATACGGGAGGGCTGGTTATGTTAACGGTGCTGACGACGATTGCTTCGGTTTCACTTTCTTTTGCGTCGTTCAAAATTTGAACGATTTTCTTTTCTACGTCCGGCAGAATTATAGGCGATATTTCCTGAATGTTAATGGTGAAGAGTGATGCGGGGGGCTTTACGTGCGTTTCTGGGTCGTCCTCGATCTTCACAACAACCATGTATCTGTCCCAGTCGAGGTCGCCACCCAGCGGTCCGCACATATCAGTGCTGCACAAGACCTGCTGGACGAGGTGTTTCTTGAGGTCTTCGGGCTGTAGGTATCTTTTTTCGCCGCCTCGCAAGCTTGCCTTTCGCAGGGCCGCCTTCACCTCGTACACCTTGGCCGTCATTTCGACCCAACACGCGCACATTTCTTTTGCCCGTTCACTGCGAAACGTCACCAGCACTCTGCTTATTTCATCAATCGGGATCTTACCCTCTTTCTTGTCAAGGTCCCAAGAGTAGAAACACTTGTCGAGAGACGCCGAGCGTGACGCCATGAGTTTAACCTTCTTTCTTTTTTTTGTCACCAGCCTTTTTTTTAATTTATAAAATTTTTATTCCAGGGAAAAAAAAAGAAAAAAAATTGGGGGGACAGACTGTATTTTCTTTTATCTATTTGGCTGTTTTGGCAACCCATTTCGCCTCCGCCTTCTCGAGTTCTTCGATCAGACCTTCCCACTGTTTGCGTTTCATCGAGGCCCCGAAGCCCTTCTTGAGAGAGTACTCCCTCGGGGTCTGCCCGTCGTTGTTTTTGAGGAGGGGGTTGCAACCTGCTTCGAGGAACAGGGAAACGATTTTGGGGCTTGCTGTTGATGCAAGGTGAAGAGGGGTATTCCCTGATGCTGAGACCGGCTCGATATTGACCTTCTTAGACAAGAGAAGACGGGCCATGTCAAAATCACCTTCAAAGGCAGCCCAGGCAGCCGTGTGCAACGGTCGAAGGCCATCATTGTCCTTCACCTCTAAATCGGCCCCGTTCTCAATAAGGTACTCTGCCACGTTGCCGTGCTGTAGCCACAAACTCATATGAAGAGCCGTGTTCCCGTTCTGTGGCAGTTTGCTGTCAATGAATGCACCTCTCCTCAGTGCTTGCTTCACCTCCTCCAGAGCCCCTGCGCTTGCATAATCGAAAAGCTCCTGGCTCTCCTTCTGCAATGACCTGTACAGATTCGTTCTGTGGGTTTTGTCTTCTTGTTCAGCTTCGTCTTCGGACTCCCCCACCTTGTCCCATTTCGAATAGTCTAGCTTTCCCATTTCCTGTTTTCCCCTTTTTTTTGTTAGTATCAAGAAAACGAGAGGGGGGGGGAAAAAAAGGAAGAAGAGAAGAAGAAAGAAAAAAAAAAAGAGAACTCTACACACTTCTTCTTTTTTCTTTCTCTCTCTCTTGTTTTTCTTCTTTTTTTTCTTCTACCCGCTCGTTTTTCAATCAGCGACAATATCCTCGTCCCAAGGTGTCCAATGCCGTTGCAAAGAGTCGTTGGTGCAGGTGGTGCATGTGTGGTCTCTTTGGAGATCCATCTTGAGAGAGTCCTGCCTGAAGTACTGTATTCCATTTTTGCTCCAGTCCTTCAGCATCTCGTCGAGGCCCACGTCATAGTACCTGATGAAGGACTCGTTATCGATGGGAGGCATGTTGTGTGCTTTGAGCATTTGTAGCGTCAGTTTAGCATCGTCTAACGGGAGGGAATCACGTAGTTTCTTCTCCTGCAGTCGTTGTAGGAAAGCTGTAGTCAGAGCGCCATCGCCATCGCGTAGCTCTGCGAGGGTTAGCATTGTCTCTATACAGGCACGGCCCGTGTCGCACCAGCACATGTCGTTGCATATTGCGAGCTTCAGTGGTGTGTAATTCCTCTTGCTGTTCTCTTTGATCGCTGTCACTAGCTGCTGCTTGTTTACGTGCTCGGAGTTTAGAATAGTCTGCAGGCAGTTGACGTAGTTCGTCGCCTCGTGCACAGGGTTGTTCCCTATCTTGTCCTTCAGGGACACGTTGCTGCCCATTTTCAAAAAGTACTCCGACAGCGTGCAATGCCCTGCGTTGGCCGCGTACCACAATGGTGTCCGCCCGCTCTCGTTGCCTTCATTGACGTCAAGCTGCGGGCAGTTCAGCATCTCCAACAACTGTAGCCCCTCTGCTGTGTCGTAGTTGCTGTTCTTCGCGCATTTGTGTAAGATCGATGCCCTCCTGCCGTCCAACCGCCAAATCACTTCTTGCATGCCCGTCTGCGCCAGGACTGCCTTCACGACGCAAGGGTGCCCGTAGCGTGCTGCACTGTTCAGCAACACAGTAAGCTCATCGTCTGTCAGCAGCGACAAGTCGCTGGGGATCAGCTCGGGGATAATCTCGCTTTGGTGGTTCGCAGAAGCCACGACAACAGGCAGCTCGCCGTTAACTCTGTTGCACACGGACACACCGCCTGCCACGAGAGCCTTCACTACCTTGACACCTTCTGTAGTATTGAACCGCTTGTTGCTGTTTTTGTATGCAATGTGCAAGCGTGGTGTGCATACCTTGCCACCAGCATGATGACGCTCTGCATCGAGCTGTCCATTGTGTCGACGTCTGCCCCCAGGGTCGCCAGCTCGATTACGATCTTCCTGCACCCGAATGACGCCGCGTGATGTAGCGCTGTTCGCCGGTCACGATCCCGAGCATCAAGTGTGCACCCCTTGCTGACAAGCTGTTGTATAATCTGCGTGCCGCTTGCGGTGTTGAAACGCGTGTTCCTGTGAGGGTGTTGGCGTCGATCTTTTGTTTGCATACATTGCGGCTGCCATTAGAATCGTGTGCCCGAACCTGTTCAGCGCGTTGATGCTCTCCGTCGTCTCGCTTTCAGGTGCGCTCTCGATGATCTGCTGCAAAGCCTCTGGTGTGCCAGACCGCGCTGCCTTGTGCATCGGGGTGTCCAAGACGTTGTCCTTGCACCACGGGTCGGCTCCCTTTGACATGAGCGACGTGATGATTTGTGCCGTGATGTCGCTGTGTGGATAACAATGCGTGTGGTGGCATACCTGAGGTTCATAGCCGCGTAGTGCAGCGCAGACATCCCCTTCGAGTCCCGCTGGTTGATCTTGTAGGTGTGCCGTGCTAGGGTCTCGATCGCCTTCAAAGGCAGTGTCATGTCCCGCCAAGGCATCCTGCACCAGTCAGCCGCTGCTGCGAGATGCAAATAGCTCCCACCGTGACAATCATGCGGCACGACCAGCGCCCAGTCCTTAGTACGCTCATCTGTTCTTGCCTCGTACCATCGTGAGACCAGCTCCCTTGCGTGACCGGGCTCTCGCTCTGCTATTTTGCTTAAATCGCATTCCCAAAGGTGCACGTCCCACAGCGCCTTCCCGACTATGCTCGGTTTGGCATCCTGGGGGTGTGTAACAATTGTAATGATGTGCATACCCATAGGTAGTCCGTGAGCTGCGCGGGTGCCCAGTTAAGCAGCGTCCTAAGCCGCAGGGCTTCCAAAACATCTTCAGGGATACCCTCCTCGTCAGCAGACATAAGGGATACCTCGACAACATGCTTGTTGGTGCGCAACCCATGCAGCAAAGCCTCCGCACCGTCCATTCCCAGAGCGTTGTACTGCAGGGAGATCCTTGACAGCGGGATGTTTAAACTGATCAGCTCTGCGAGGAACTTAGCGCCGCTGACTCCTATCGCAAGGCAGCCTCGACCTTTGCGTTTGCGGAAAGTGACACGCAGGGCACCTCCATCAGCACCGAAGTCAAGCCCTGTGATCTCTAGCACAAAAGTGTCTTCCTGCTTAGGTGTCACCATCATCTCTGTCATGAACGTGAAGTACGTTGCAAATTCCGTCTCCTCCTGACCAAGCACTCGCGTGATGTCCTCCGTGAGATCCGATGTCTCCTCTAAAGGGGCCTCGCCCTCCGTCGCGACAGCCCACCATGCATCTACAATGCTTGTTAGCTCATGGCCTACTTCATTCCATTGAAAGGAAGGGGTGATTGGGCAATCAGGTTCGGTGTCCACGGATGGCGGTGCAGCAATCCAGAACTGCCACCTGTCAGGTGTCATCCCATCATTGACAGTCTTCAGCGACAGGTCGAGGCGCCCTTCGCCGTCCAAGGCGTGTAATGTCTTGAACACGACACGCTCCGCCCATGAGCAGCCAGTGGGAAGGTCCATCAACCTGCTTCTGACTATCATTTTGCTTGCTTCTCTCGGAGGAACGATCTTGAGGTCGATTGTCGGTTGGGAACGAACTAGCTTGAAGGTAGTACCAGGCGGCGCAATGACCTCCTCATCACGCTGAAACCTCGACAATGGTGAAAGGTCTTTGAAAGTGGTGCCCTTGCAAGAGATTCCAAATAGAGAGTGCTCGGATGTCACTGACTGCGGCTCACGGACACTACTGAAGGAAGCCAGACCAGGATACACAAGAACAGTGTTGTCTTCGTATTGCTTGAGGAACGTCTCAGGGATGCACCGGTAGTAAGCAGCGGCAGGGGTACAAAAAGGTATCTGGTCGATGGCGTGGAGGAGGGCCTTGACACACAGGTTGATGTAGTACACAGGCGACACACACCACTCGTGGTCGATGCGACTGGCCTCCACGGAAATTTCGTCTCCGTCTTTGGTAGCCACCCACTTGCCAGATTCCTTGGACAGCATGTACCCCGTGTCGTCACAGCAGAACCTAGTAGGAACACCAGGGAGGTGCAGATACTTCCCACTGATGTCGTCTTCTGTTGGGCCTGGTGTGATTGTAGCCGATGCTGTCCCGTCCAGTGATAGCTTCTCGTGGTCTCTGATGCAAGCTTTGTTCTCAAAGTCGTAGATCTGCTCCTTTGAAGAGGCAACGAACCTGCTGACGCAGTCGACAAGCTGCACCTGCTGCATGTTACTCACCACGGCAACGAGCATGGGGTGCCCTGAGAGGGAAAGGAGGTACTTTTCGGACATGCCTCCACAGTCCACAGTGAGGTACTGCACTTCCAAGCTTTTCAACACTTCGTCGGCAGGCGGGTAGTAATCAAGAATCTCCTCCATGCTGCCCGTCCCCAGTTTTATTGCAGCGATGGCCTTGAGGTTCCGGCTGCCGTTGAGTGCCTCAAGGATCTTCTTGTTAACCTCGTCGTTGACGGCGCTGCGCTGCAGTGCAAGTTCCCTCAGTTGCTCCTTCACACCGGCTATCGCTTCTGTTTCGCATGGCACGACCTTCCACGACCCGCCGCCCTCCGGGAATGTTTCTGTAGCATTTTGAGCTTGGCAGCTTGGCACCGCCACCCCATCTACAAGCACCTTCCCGTCCACAAGCACACCATCTTTACCATTCACCCGTACTAACGTGTTGCCCTGCAGGGTCTGGTCAGGTGACCGTGAATAGATGTATTCTAGGATACCAGGCGGTGGGCAAAAAGACTGGCTCCCCGGCTGCATGCACCACATGGCCGAGTCGTACAATGGCGACAGCACGGGGTTCCCCCTCTGTGCGTTCTCGTACCGCATGACAGGGATCATCCCTATGTCGTATCTCGTGATCCCGCATAGCTGCTCGTAGCTTGCACTAGGTGCCAAAAGCCATATCTGCTCGGTTTGGCTTCTTTTTAGCCGTCCAAGGCACTTCGGGATAGTGACTTCGGCATGCCCTCCCGACTGTGACCTGAGGGTCAGCGCCGCTGCCTCCAATTCGTCCACCTCGTCGAGACGCTTCCACAGCTTCACATCTGCGTCGTACCAACACCACACTGCAGGGAGGTACAGTTCTGCCGTGTACATGTAAACGGGAAGGAACGTCGATAGAGGTGTGCCTGCGCAGTGTCTCTTTGCAATGAGCTCCGCATTCTTCAAAGCGGCGTGAAGAACTGGTGAGGGCCATATCTTCCCTCCCACACTCTCCCAGTTGGTCATCTGGTACGCTGCGCTCCACATTTCTTGTTCTGTCCACTGCTGGATGAGGGTGGCCCACTCGCATGGAAACTCCGAGTACAGCCTTTTAGACATCTCAAAACAATCAGTGAACTTCCTTCTAGGACACGGTCGCGGTCTTGATATCAGCACACGTGTCAGGGTGTCCCCTATTTCAGAGCCTTCAGTGTGATCTCTGCTGCTTCCCGTAGCTTCCCTCTCGGGTGCCGTATCACCTCCGTACACCACCGCATCGCCTCCATATATGTTCATTTCAGTGGTACACACAGTAGGGCCGCCGCTAGTCACGGGGCTGCTCACCTCTGACGCGCAGGAACTGCCGCGTAGGTCCACAATAGTTTGGATCACCTCCTTCATTGTGGGTCGCTTGCTGGGGGCCATAGACCTGCAAGGAACGATGACAGTGTCCCAAATGGCTTTGCAGAGCGGGTCCTGTGCCACAGTCACTGGAGGAAGGGGTTTCACACCAGAGACTACGGATTTCACCAACGAGTCCAGCCAGTCCTGATCGGAGGTACATGTGATGCGAAGCTCTTCAAAGGGTGCTGGGCCCTTGTTGAGGACCTCGTACAGGAGTACTCCAAAAGACCACATGTCGTGGTACACGGTGGCAACGCGCTCGTAAGCCTTGGCACGGAGCGCCTCGGGCGGCGACCATGGTATTGCGATCACTGGCGCAGGGCCATTCACCTTAGTTAGCAGTCCGACATCAGACAGTTTGTACTGGCCCCATGCCGTCACGAGCACATTCCTTGCAGCAACGTCTAAGTGCACCCAGTCCTTCGAGTGGATGAGCGTTAAGGATTGGGCTATCGTGAGCCCTACATCCAGGCTCATGTGGCCCCAGTCTTTCGGTGTCATCTCAGCGCTCCTTCTTTCACTGTCAAGGACGCCCTTCAGGTGCCCCCTGGCGCAGTACTCGGTGACCATGAATAACCGCCCCGTCGAGTCGGCCGTCCAACCATAGAAGTTGAGGACTTGGTTCACCCGAAGCGTGTGCAGATTGACAATCTCTTTGTGGAAATGGAGCTTTCGCTGCAGCTTCTTTTGTGTCTCTGTGTCGGGGTCGATCAACAGCTCCTTGACCGCGACCACGTCCTGCATGGGCTCGAAGACTGTCTTATACACCTGCCCAAAGGAGCCTTCACCAATGACCTCCCATGTGTCCTGTGACCGGAGAGACGTCATCGGGATGTACCTCTCTTCAGGGAGCGGCACAGCTTCAAGCTGCTGCTGAGTGTCTTCTGGTTGCATTTGATGAGGGCGGTGGCCCTCGTTGTCGCCATGCGACATGGTGGCTCTCTTGTAGCAGTCGGCCATGTTCGGCCGCAGCGTGGGAGTTTCGGAGAGGCACTCCGACAGGAGCGCGCTCATACCAGAACTCACAACGTCACCTGACGAAGACCGTTCAGGGATCACACCGCTTTGGCCCTTCCGTGGTCGTTGCTGAGATATGCCCGACAGGCAGATGGCAGCCCAGCTGTAGACGTCTGACAGAAGCAGCGCTTGACCGCGTACGACCTCAGGTGCTGCCCAGTCGTGGTCAGGGTTGCGCCACGGGCCGTAGTCGAGAAGCTTGACAGAGCCTGTCATGGTGAGACCCACGTTGCTGGGCTTGATGTTGGCATGGATGGAGCACTGGTGCAGATAAACTGTGCCTGCTGCCGCTTCCACACAAATGGCCAGCAGCTTGTCTAAAGGCATGGGGTCTTCCTCGAAGAGGAGGTCGCCCAATGTCATCTGCACCCTGTCTGTCAGGATGCCCACGTCTGCAGTGAGGCCCTGCGGTGGCTCGCCGTTGGCATCGTGCACAACACCATAGACAGCGGCCAGGTTGATGTGGCATAGGTGCTCCAGTGCGAGCACTTCTCCGTGAAGCTTCGCAACGACTGCTTGCTTGGTGGTGTCGGGGACCTGCCATTCCTTGATGGCGACGGGCTTGCGGAGGAAAGTGGCGGAGATGACAGTGCATATGGCGCCACGGCCGAGTGTGACCCATTGGCCTTTTTTCCTGCCCGCGGGGTAGGTGTCGATGGTGAGGTGAGAATAGTCAAATGAGAGGGTGGGGAGCCGTGAGGCGTCGCGGGGAATGCGTTTGATGGCTTGCTTTACATCATGCGTGAGAGACGGGTGGTCGCGTCTAAGCTCAACAAGGTACGGGGCGAGGTACGGGGAGGCAGGGAGGGTGGGGAGTGCTTGGGATAGATAGCGCTCGAATAAACTGTTGAAATCGGTAGGAGTGCCACACCCGACTGATTTAAGCAAATATGCAAACTTCTTGGCTAAGCACCGAGAGAAGACTACCCTCCAGCACTCATCCTTCTCAGCTAAGTCATCCAACAGCCTTAAGCCCGACCGAAGCAGTCCTTCGTCGGCTCCTTTACACACGTTCTCAACAGCCTTATACAGTTCGTTTGACCCTTCACATCTTTGCGACAATTCTTTCCTAAGCTGCCTTTCCGCCATTTCACAAGGCCCCGTAACCCCCTTGCTGTGCATCTACATCATACTTTGCGGACGGACGGAAATCTGTCTCTTCTTTTTTTTTTTTTTATATTGTTATTTTTTTCCGTTTTTTATCTTTTTTTTTTTTTGCTTTCCGCCCTGAAGATGATTTTTTTTATAAAATATTGCATTGGTTTTTATTACAAAAGAATTTTTTTTTTTTTCAAAAAAAAATTGAAGTAATAATAGTATGAAGAGGAGGGTATAAGGGAAAAAAAAAAAGAAAAGAAAAAAAAAGGTAAGAGTAAGAAATGTTTTTTTTTTTTTTTTTTTTTTTGTTTTGCTTTTGTTTTGCGTGTGCATTGCTGGTGTTTGTAAAAGTAAATGAAGAACGGGGGGGAGAAAAATAAATAAGGTACTTAGAAGCAAGATAAGGGAGTACTCAAAGAAAGGGAATGGGGCACTAAAAAAAAGATGAAAACTACTGCCCCACGGAAGAATGAAGAAAAAAAAAAGAAGACCCCCCCATGAGATATAAAATGTATAAATGGCACGGAAGATGAAGACTTTGCCATTATTGGGCCAAAATATGAGCATACAAATGGAGGGGGAAATTTGCGTAAAGAATTTGAATATCGACAAAATAACTGATTGGTATTTGCGGGTGTCGATATTTTGAAGAGAAGGGGAAAAAAAAAAGGAGAAAAAAAAATACCACAAAAAAACAAATGTGGTGGTTAATACGGCCTATTCCAGGCTAGCAAGAAAAAAAAAAAAATTCAAAAATTTTTTTCCCAAAGGAAATCCACACGTCAGGAGAAAAGAGGAATGGTTTTCCCCGTCTCGCGATCCTGAATGTGAATAGTGGTGAGATTGTACAGCAAAAAAAGGGTGTCTTAAAAAAAAAAAAAAAAAAAAAAAAAAAAAAAAAAAAAAACTAAACAAAACAAATTTCTCTTCAATAAAAGACGATAAAAAGAAAGAAATTAAACGACAATGAATGAAAGGAAATGTAGGGAGGAAAAAAAAAAGGGGGGGGGGAAAAGATGATTTCAGTACACCGATCGCCCAATAGCCTTTTTCTTCGGAATAAGGAGAGGGAGAAGAAGAAAAAAAAAAAGAATGGAAAAAAAAAAAAAAAAAAAAAAAAACGGAAATGAGTGAGAACAAAACAGGAGGATAAAAAAAAAAAAAAAAAAAAAAAAAAAAAAAAAAAAAAAAAAAAAAAACATCACACTCCCACATTCGTTCTCCTCTTATCCTCTTCTTTTTTTTTTTTTCTCTTTCCCCTTCTCTCTTTTTTCCCCCCCCTTCTCCTCCTAATATTTTGTTTAGGCCAGTGACAATTTTATTAAACTATCACCAAGATAAACACACCCTTTGTTTCCCTGCGCTGCCTGAAAAAAAAAAAAAAAAAAAAAAAAAAAAGGATCAGGAGACAGTAGGAAGAGGGTGCGTACTACCTTGTTGGTAAGCGAGGTGGACCGAGTATGTAAAAAAAAAAAAAAAAAAAAAAAAAAAAAAAAAAACATTAAAGTTACTAAAATTTTCATTCGACTTTTTTTTTTTTTTTTTTTTTTTTTTTTTTTGCCTGAGTGCGCAAGTGGCGATTTAAAAACTTAAAAGTACAAAAAAAAAAAAATGAAGAATGTACAGAGCTGCGTAAAATCAATATAAAAGGCTTTTTTTTCTTTGCTTAACGTAAGTAACCCTGCCCTACTTGGATGAGACAACAAAAAACTGTCAAAATACAAGAAAGGGAAGGGGGGTGGATATGGGGAGAACCCGAGGAAAGAAAAAGTGCAACTGGCACAGAGGACGGAAAAGGGAAGGGTTAGGGGGGGGAGAAAGGAACGAGGGAAAAAATAAATGGGAGATAGAGAAAACCGAAGAAGAATAAAAGAAGAAAGAAAACAAGTCTTCCTATTCTTCATGGATCCCTTACTTTCAGGTTAGAATACTCTGTATTTCTTTTTTCCCTTTTTCCTCCCCCCTCCCCTCCCCTCGCTTCCCCGATTTCTCTCTTTTTTTTTGTATTTGTGAATTGTTTGTCAACTTATTTTTCTCTCCCCTCCCTCCCCTTTACCCGCGTTATTCTGGCTAAAAATGTGAATAAATGTGGAAGAAAAAAAAACCGGCATTTCTTGTTAATCAAGGGGGGGTAGGGAAAAAATAAATTAAAAAAAAGTAGAATTTTTTTCTTCTTTTTTTTTTTGGAAAAGGAACGAGAGAGGCATAATAAATAGGAAAAAGAAAAAAAAAATAATAAAATAAAAAAAAAAAAAAATAAGGCGCAAAGGAGCGTGTGTGCGAAAAAGGGGGAGAGAGGGAAAAAAAAAAAAAAAAAAAAATAGCATACGTAGGTTTATGCTAAAAGGGAGGGGTGGTTGCAACATTGCATCCTAAGCGCTCTTCGTGTCCACATCTTGTGCCCCTTTGGTCTTGCCACCCCTGTGTCACCCCCCTAAACAGGGGGCAGGGAGGAAGAAGTTTAAGAAAAGGTGCCCTGGCGAACGGAGAAAAGGTTGAAAAACATGAGAGAGATATTTTTTTGCAGGCTACAGAGTAGCCCGTGTTTCGAAGGTGTTGGGGAATTTTTTTTGGGGGGGGAGGGTGTGTTTAAGTTAGCAAGATATATGTAGGTGACAGTTTTAAGTTTTTTTTTCTTTTTTTTTTTCATTGTTAAAGTAACTATTAACGTTTTTTCAGGTTAAGCCTGAGGCCCATTACGAAGATTCTTTTTTTTTTCTTTTGCTTAACGATTTCAAAAAGGGGGGGGGGGGGGGGGAAACTGGAAAGGGATAGAGTAAATAAAAAAGGGGGAAGAAGGGGGGATGGCTGCTACGAGAGAGAATTAATAAAAAAAAAGAACTAAAAAAGTTAATTTTTTTCTTTCTCAACCCTACAACCTACCCCCCCCTCCAGTCTAATGTTGTCGGACGCTGCTTTAGTAAAAAGGAAAAAATAAAATAAAAAGAAATCGACCACTTGGAGGGCTTACAACAGAAGCAGAAAAAAAAATATCGTTCATCTTTTTTTTTTTTTTTTTTAAATATTTTAAAATTTTCCTTTTGGTTAACTCGGGACGGAAGAAAAAAAAAATCAAGAATTCAAAAACTTTCAAAAAAAAAAAAAAAAAAAAACCAGATTTGGTGTTAAAATATTTCTTTTTTTGAGATCGTGCACAAGGTTTTATTGGTGGGAAGGGAAATTTAAAAAAAAAATATATATATATATATTTATATATTGCCCCACCACCCTCCTTTGAAATAAATTTTGGTTTTGAATTTTGAAGATGAAAAAGAAAAAAAAAAAAAAAAACAGATTTGATAATTTTTTATTAATTTTCTTTAATTTCAAGAAAAAAATACAGGGATTTGTTGTTTGTTTCATTGACGGGGTCGAATAAGCCTGGATAAAGTTAATTTATTTCCAACCCGAAGGAAAAAAAAAAAAAAAAAAAAAAAAAAAAAAAAAGCATGATGCAACATTCCCTTTGTTTAGACAACAAGCAAAGAAAAAAAAGATCAGGAAAGATGTGCGAGTAGAAGAAAAAAAAAATAGAAGGAAACATGATTCTGCCAATCAAAGTTGTGTTGTACATCAAAAAAAAAAAAAAAAAAAAAAAAAAAAAATACTTTCCATTACTGTAACCAATTTAAAAAAAAAATTTAAAAAACCCCTTCTCGAGGATTAAGTTCATCAGTTCGTTGCATTTGGTTTAACGTAAGCTTCGTTGGTTTATCAAACCTACAAAATCTTTATGATTACACAAAAAAAAAAAATCTGAAGCTCATTTATCGGTCTATACAGTATTATATTTCTTTTTTCTTCTTCTTCATTTTCTTTTTCATGTAAAAAAATATTTTTTTCATTTTGATTTTTTTCTTCATCATATAAAAAAAAAAAACTTTTTCGTTTGAAAAGAAAAATAATGTGGCAAGTTGGCAAATTTCCTTTTTTTTTTTTTTTTTTTTTTTTTCCTTTTTTTTTTTTTAAAGTTTCTGTAGAAAAAAAAAAAAAAAAAAAAAAAAAAAAAAAAAAAAATACTGTAAAACAAAAATCCACCGGAAGATAAGGGGTACCAAGCCTTACGCATAGTCTGAGGTGTCTTTTAGTTCTTAGAAAAGTCCGTTGCAATTCTCTCTGATTTTCGTTTGATTTTTCTCTTGCTACAGAAACTAGTTTCATCCGGTTTCTGGTCCAGCCCTTTAAAAAAAGAAAAGGGGGTCCCGGGAAAAAAATGTCCGGAAGAAAAAAATATCCAGACCGCCAGAACTTCCGGATATTTTATCTTCCGGTGATTTTTGTTTTACAGTAAATAAAAAAGAATTATTTGAATTCCCTCCCTCTCCCCCTTTTTTTTTTTTTTTCACCAGTGCTTTTTTTTTTTTTTTTTTTTTTTTCTTTACAGGAGTTGGGCTTCAGAGGTATTATACTACAACCGAGCATGAGCAAGAAAAAAAAAATTTTTTTTTAATATGGTGGATGAGTCCCTCCATACACATGGCTACTAAATAAAAAAAAGGGGACCAAAAAGAATAATAAAAAAGAATCGACATAAAAAAAAAGAATAGAAGCGGGTAAATAAATAAAAGAAAAACCTGAGGAGCCAAAGAAGAAAAAAAAACTATTGGGCCTTTCCCCCTTTTTTTTTGCTTTCCCCCTTCTTCCGTTCCCACTGTTTTTTCACTTCAGTGAACACAAGAGGACGGGGGAGGGGGTGGGGGGTGAAGAGAAAAAGGGGGGAGAGATGTTGGAGGTAGGCAATTCTATCTCACCCGCACACTCAAAGAATTGCACTTTTCTCGTACTCCCTTTTCCCTTTAAAATATGCCAATGCTGCAAATTCTTTCTTTTTTAGAAAAAAAAGGGGGGGGGCGAGGGTAAGCGTGTGGACTTGAAACACGCGTGCCGAGGGAAAAAAAAAAAAAAAAAAAAAAAACAACGAAAGGGGCATAAAAAAAAAAAACAACAACAACAAGCACCAAAGAGTGAATAACTTTTGGGGGGGAAACTAGTAATGAAAGTGCTATCGCAGTACAAATAAAAAAAAAAAAGAAAGAGGGAAGAAGGTAGAACTTTAAAAAAAAAAAAAAAAAAAAAACATTCACCCCCTTCCACTCCATTGTTGTGTGCGTTTTTTTTTTTTTTTTTTTTTTTTTTTTTGTTTTGCTGGATAAAAAAGAGAAAAAATGTTCCCCCCCCACCAAAAAAAAATCATCAGCATTCATCCACGGTTTCTCCAAATTGAGTAGAGTCAACTTCGGCAGGGCACGCCGCGGCGGCAGCTGCGCGGGACCTCTGCCGGGACCTTGCTTTAGCCATGGAGCGCTTGGACCTCGTGCCAGGGGGACGTGCTTCGATAAGCAGGTTGATGCACCCAAGCTCCTTCCACGTCTTTCTAATAACAGCAGAAACGGTAGCGGGATCGGCGGCCACATTGTCAACAGCAAGGATACGCATGCCTACCGCAAGACCAGCGATGTCGGCGGGGCCCTCAGGAACAACATTTGTGATGGAGTTACCTCGGATCCATGCCCCGAATCGTTGGTTGGGATGAGACCTCAAAAGCTGGTGGGTTGAGATGGGGTAGGAACCCTCCTTTGACACAGAACTGCTTGCCACAGATAACCCATCGCAGGATGAAACAGATGAGCTTCGAGACACTCCGCTGACAGCCCGCTTGACCTCGCCCCATGAGTAAGGGTCATGTGTGAAGGTTGACAAGGCACTTCCATAGGAAGATGTCACTTCGCTCATGCTCCCTAAGCTGTCCCGCCTTGCGTGCCCTTCCTTCGGCGATGGCACCTTTGGTGCGCACCCCATCACACCTCCTGCGGCCGTCCGTGCCACCTCCTCCTCCTTCACACCGAACTTGCTGCTCTTGTTTCCAAACATCATAACGGGAGCGTGCATTGTTTTATTTACTTTTTTTTTTTCCTTTTTTCTTTTTTTGAATTATATTCAAAGAATTCAAAGAAAACAAAAAAACAAAACAAAAAAGTGGGCGGGGGGGGGGGATGGAGATGAGAAATTAACGGTAGGTTTTACCTTTTTTTTTTGATTTTTCTTTTTTTCTTCTTAGGAAAGCTTGATAAAGGTCTTGTGCGGCTTAAGAGTAAGAAAGTGCTGGAGGAGCTCCTCCTGCGTGGCATCGAAATTCAAGACAGGGAAAATAAAGTACGGAGATTCATTTTGGAATCTGGCGTGGAGGACGGACTCAACCACATCGGTGAGGAGTTGCTTATCGGTGGCAGTGCACAGACAGTGCACGGCATCAAGGGTGAGGAGGACCGCGACAGAGTCCCAGTCCCAAGGTGTCTCGACTGTGGACATCAACTTCAAAACTACATCGTGTAATGCAACTGTTTCATCGAAATGTTCTGCCACCTCATTGAAATTGCTGTTGCTGCAGATATGGTGGACGGTGCGTGCGGAAATCTGTGCGAACGGGGAAAGATGTCGAGATGCTGAAACGGGAGTCTCTCCCGTGAATGAAATTTTAAACAGCATCACATGCTTAAAAGGCTCCATATGTTGCTTCAACAACGACGGCAACTCGTTTATAGTGGCTCTCCGCTTAGCCTGCGTACCCCCTATCAGTACTGGTAGTACTGCATTGTGCTCCCCTCGTGTTTCTCTGTTTAGAAAATAGTCTTTGTTTGTGTTAAGAATGTCGAAAAGTTCTGATACTGCCCCCTCGTCGATGACGAGGTTCTCGGGATCTCCCTCTGCCTCGGTTTTTGTTTCGGTCTCCAATTGTTCTCGGTATCCGTTTTCCTTTTTCCTGAGCTCCGCCAGCTCGTTTTTCAGCCCGCTTAGCTTCGTGTTCAGCTTCTGCAGCTCCAAGTTCGCCACCTGTTTTTCCTTCACGACATCGTCTCGTTTCGTCTTTTGTTTCTTCTTCCCCATCCTCTCCTCTTGTGTGGATAAAAAAAAAAAAGAAGAAGAAGAAGGAATCGAAAGGGGAAATTAATTAAAATAACATGTTTTTTTTTTTTTTTTTTTTTTTTTTCGCTCGAAAAAGCAGACATGCTGCATCTCAAATAGGTGAGCAAGAGCAGAGGACGGGTATTGAAAGGACCTCCTCTGTCGGAGATAAGCATCCAGGAAGGGAGGAAGGGAGGGAGGGAAGTGCAGGAGCATAAAAAGAACCACAAGGCTCCACATGCCACGTCGAATTTTAAGGGAAAAAAAAAAAAAAAAAGAGACATTTAAGGGTACCTGCGGTATGTGGCAGGACGCCTGAAGAGTCTCAATCTATCTCTTGATCGAAAAAAAAAAAAACACATTGCTGTTTTGCCACTGTAATACCTTTTAGTATGGGAGGCTATCTGTAGCAAGAAGAAGAAATGAAAGTGAATAGAGAATAGATCTCTGTTTTCGAGCTAAGCCTAGCAAGACTTGGAGGCCGCCTGGATGTCGCTGACGGCGAGGGAGATGCCTGAGCCGGAGGCGAGGAGGTAGGAGACGCAGAGGGCGGACTGGGTCTTGTCGCCGCAGACCTGTGCCGCCTTCCCTGCCTCCTCGGTCGCCTTCCCGAAGGAGGCCACCGCCTTCGACACGTCGACGGAGCACTGCTGCGTCGCCCCGCCGCAGTCCCCGACAGCCGCGCTGATCTGCGCGCTCGCGGACCCCAGCCCAGACACCATCTTCCCGATGTCCTCAGCGCAGGCCCCGGAGCTCCCCTCCGCCCCGCAGTCCGCCACCGCCGCGTTCACGGCGAGGCCCCCGTTCACCAGCCCGAAGGCGGCCATCGCCACGTCCATGATGCAGTTCATGTTGAAGTTCTTCAAATCCGCCACCTTCTTCTCCGCCACGGTCGCGCAGCTCCCCTTCGCCGCCTGCACCTGGCTCGCCGCGAGCGCCACCTTCGACCCAGCCGCCAGCACATCCGACGCGCACAGGGCCCTCGACGCGTTCTGCCTGCACGACTGCTCAGCCTTCCCCGCATCCTGCACAGCCTTCCCGAGGGACGACACCGCCTGCGACACGTCCACCGCGCACTGGTTCCCCTCGCCCCCGCAGTCCCCCACCGCCATCGAGATGTACGCGCTCGTGCTCCCCAGACCAGACACCACCTTCCCGATGTCCGCGGTGCACTGCCCCTTCTTCCCCGCATCCCCGCACGAGGACACAGCGCTGTTGATCCCCAGACCAGCGTCGATCAGCCCGTAAGCCCCCATCCCCACGTCCATCAGGCAGCTCATCTCCATCTGCAGAGACGCCACAACAGGCAGCATCGCGAGCATCATAGTGGAACGCGTCATTTTCTTGAAGAAGGAGAAGAATAAGAAGAAAGGAAGATTGTGCTGTGTGGAAGAGGTTCGAAGACAAAGCAGCTGTAATCTAACACAGGACAGGGCCTTTGAAACGAATGAGAATGGGAGTGCAAAAGAAAATAATGACTTCAGCTGAAGACTCTTTGAAGAAAACATGGAAAACCACAGTTTGTCAGTTTTGAAATTTTTAAGAAACAATTTATGTCACCGAAGATGGCTTCTCATGGAAACAGCAGTCATTGGATTGTATTCTCTGATCATCATGCGGAGCGGTGGGAGTATGGGGGCTAGGACACAGCTTGAAAAAGTATAAAGCAGGCGGGAAACTCCTGGAAAGGTCAGTTGATAAACGAGTCTAGACCGATGTATGTATTCTCAACCACCACCTGCAAGAGGGGTGTCAGATGCGCACTACACTAAACATGGTTTGTCATCATGCCACAAGTCCCTGATGACTCTCGATATCTCGTTCACCTCTAACCAGGGGTCTGGTGGTCATCACCTCCACTTAAGGGAAGAGGGCAACCGTGGAGTGTTTCTGGTATTTGGAAAAAGAACTTTATTTTATTTATGTCGCATATCCTCAGCATTGCAGAAGCATGAACGGAACATCTGTCTTCATAACTAAAATCAGAAGAACGAGAGTGTTGATGTCGTTGTTCTCATCACAGGGTGTGAAGGCCTGCAGCCAACAGAGTGAGAGGGGCAGCAAAAATAAGGTCAGCTTGAAGGCCGAAAATTCTAATCAGTCACACGCAGCCCTCCAAAAAAATGGAAGTCTGCTCAGACGAACGAGATCTATGAATTTTGTTTCTCATCATTCCGAAGGAAAGAAATCAAACGAACTATGCTGTACATTCAGTCAGCTGTCTCAGCCTCCCTCTTTCCGCTTCTTTTCACTAACTGGGAAACAACGTGAAGGAATGGGATGCTTCTGTCTTTCTGTGCCCACATGGGGAAAACATCTAACCAGGGGTCTGGTGGTCATCACCTCCACTTAAGGGAAGAGGGCAACCGTGGAGTGTTTCCGGTATTATATTCTCGGTCTTGATGTGCTTGCGGATCTACCCCACAATGACTAGGGATAAACAAGACTAAATGCTTCATTCCCTTGCCTTAAATGCGGGGGGTGGGTTATTCTTGTTTTGTGGAGAGTTAAAAAGCGAGAAAGGGAAAGGACGGAGTTTCTCATCATTCCGAAGCCACAGATGACAGACCACAGTGCTTCGGCTGCATGCTCCATCTCAGCCTCCCTCTTTCCGCTTCTTTTCACTAACTGGGAAACAACGTGAAGGAAAGGATGCTTCTCGACATGTTTGGCCAAATAAAACAAAGCAGGGAAAGGTCAGTCATAAACGAGTCTAGACCGATGTATGTATTCTCAACCACCACCTGCAAGAGGGGTGTCAGATGCGCACTACACTAAACATGGTTTGTCATCATGCCTTAAATCTGCTTCTCACTACTCATTGTTCACTTCTAACCAGGGGTCTGGTGGTCATCACCTCCACTTAAGGGAAGAGGGCAACCGTGGAGTGTTTCTGGTATTTGGGAAAAAGATCATTGTCACATATCCTCAGCATTGCAGAAGCATGAACGGAACATCTGTCTTCATAACTAAAATCAGAAGAACGAGAGTGTTGATGTCGTTGTTCTCATCACAGGCGCGTTCCACTGCTTGGTCCTCATACCCTGGCCAACGTGAAAAAACCCTCAACTATGTCAGTTTTAGAATTTAAAGAAACAATTAATGTCACCGAAGATGGCTTCTCATGGAAACAGCAGTCATTGGATTGTATTCTCTGATCATCATGCGCGTGTGACAACATGAAACCTAAAAATGCACAACATTCTAACCAGGGGTCTGGTGGTCATCACCTCCACTTAAGGGAAGAGGGCAACCGTGGAGTGTTTCTGGTATCTCGTGTGTATTTCAGGCCCTCCCTCTCCCATCCCATACGTACACTCTCAAGCACGAAATGCCGACAGGCACCGCGGGATGTCATACTAGTAATCTTTGTTAAAATGAAAATCGTTTTTTTTTTTTTTTTTTTGGATTTCCAAACAAATCCATGTCCGTCGTAGCAGGGTATAAAAAGAGAACAAGGAATAATAACTCTAGCCAAATCTAGAAGGGCAAAAAGAAAAAAGAAGAAGAAAAATGGGAAGGGAAGAGGCGATGGGGGCTAACGAAAAAAGAAAAAAAGAAAAAGAAAATTACATAGGGAAACGAAGTGGGTGAGCAACGACCCGTGCCTACCTCCCTTCTGGGGAGGGGCAGCTTTTTCTTCTTTCCTGCAATCTTCTTGCAGTCCTGCACAACAAACAGCACCAGAATAGTTTTTAAAAAGGACAAAAACTCTACGTAAAAAAACGGGAATAATATAGTAGCTAAAGCTGCAATTTCTCTTTGGAGAGAATGAGAAAAGGGGATGGGTTCTCTAAATTCTAAATTCTAAGGTGAAGCAGGAGGGTGGGGTAGGGGCTTCGAAGCTTGCGGCTGAGATGCGGTCGGGGAGGGCGAGGACACTAAGTCAGCTATGGTGGTTCGACCCTCTTCCATGGCGAGTTCGGGGGGGATGGGCGGGAGTGGCATGTAAGTCTTTGTCATTGTGATGCATACAAGAAGAATCAAGCAAATCATGAAGGCCACAGCACACAGTATTAAGAGGATCACGGGAACCTCTTCACCCGAAGAATGATCTGCAGGTGCAGTACTGTTCGTGTTGTTGCTTGAGAGGATCTGCCAGCTGTATGCTGTGAAGGGGTTCACTCCTGCATCAAGCTTCTTCTGCAGTTCATCCTTCGCCACGTCTGCCCCAGGACCGCTGACCTCAAATGTCACCAGTACCGACCCCTGCTCCACCCGTGTCACATTTACAAGCCACGGCACAATCCTCATCTCTGCCGCCACTGCCGCTGTGAATAGTCCGCCATGCACCGCCAGTTGGAAGTCATCGTTGTCCAGGCCTAACAGAACGCTCAGCGGTTGTGACTTCTCTTTGTACGCCACCCCCTTCGGTGGGCACTCCCCTACGAGGTTCTCCACACACCTATCATATGTCGCCAGGCATCCTGTGTTGACGCCCCCTGTCCGCAGACACCCTACAAGCCTCCCCGCCTCATTCAACGAGCCAAAGCATTCATATGCAGAAACCTCTCCCAGCGCCGCCAAGCTCTTGCACGGTGTCTCCGTATCAGGGCTGGGTGTGTCTGTCGCAGGAGCGTCCGTCATCGGCGACATGGTGTCCCCCGGTGCTGTCACATTAGTGTCAGGCGCATCCGTATCCGGAGCATCTGTCTCAGGGACATCGGTGTCAGGTGCATCTGTGTAAGGTGGGTTAGTGTCTGGTGCGTCCGTATCGGGGGCATCGGTGTCTGGGGCATCAGTGTCAGGAGCATCGGTATCAGGAGCATCAGTGTCTGGGGGGTTTGTGGCATTAGGCGCGTTAGACATCGGCTCCATCGTGTCTGGGGCGTCTGTGTATGGGGCGTCTGTGTCAGGAGCTAGGGTGTCGGGTGCCTGTGTGTCAGGTGCATCCGTGTCTGGGGCCCTGGTATCCGGTGACGGTGTTTTCGGAGCGTCCGTGTCAGGTGCATCTGTATCAGGTGCCTTAGTAACACCAGGCGGTGTGTCTGTAGGCGTCAGAGTTGGCGGAGCGGATGTTGCAGGCGCCTCTGTGTCGGGAAACGGCGTTGCTGGGGCGTCTGTTGGGGCAGCTGTTGTTGGCACAAGTATGTCCAAAACAACAAGCTGGTTGAAAGTGCCAACAGAGCCTGATATCGAGATGCAGAGCGAGTACACGCCACTCAACCCGCGCAGGTCGATAGGGAAAGAGGTGGGCTGCACAACAGTGTTGCAAGATGTGGCAACCGCGAAGAAGGCATTGTCAAGGTTGGTGCCTTTGATGTTGATGACAACATTGTTAGTGATGGTGAAAGGATCGGACAGAGGGAGGGACGCATCGTTGATGGCAGTCACGATAGGAAAACCTTCAAGAGTAACTTCCCAGTTTGATACTGCAAAGGGGCCAGTGAGAACTGTACCATCAGTGTCTACGACACTCCAGCAAGCAGCCAAAGTGGTGGCGTCGTGGAGGTCCACATCCTCCGTAAGGAGGAGATCTTGGTGCGTCCCGTTCAGAACTTTAACGCCTGTGCACGATCCGCTCCTTATCTCAAAGAACAGGTCGTCATCTACAACACCCTGCAGGACAAGCAGAGGGTATCCCGCCACCACGTTGCGCACAGTAACAGTGTCGCTAACAGCCCTGAAACCAGGCACGCCCATTGTGCTCATGCTCCCACCCGCTATATCATACACCGTGTCAGCACCTACAAGGGACCAGCACAGTGGTGCGTTCGTCACGGGCTCATCGAACAGGTCCTGCGCGTTGCTCACCGTAAAGGTGCCGTACGTGGCATTCACAGCAGTGAACGCATACGAGACGCTGGCCTTGCTGCAGACGTGCACAGCCAACGGCGTTGTCAACCCACTCCCACTGAGGCTGGGTGTGACAGGTGTAGCAGAAAGCAGCTCGTGTCGCGAGATAGTGATCTTCGCATTGCCAAACACTGGTACAGCTTGCAGTGCAACGGTGACACCCGTTTCACCTCCCGCCGTCCAGTCAGGTGCACTCAAAACAGGATCATAGGGCGCCCAGCATATGTCGAAGACTCCACCAGCGAACACACCCAACACAGGCATAGGTAGAGCAGCAGAATCATCTTCGATCGGCACAGCAG
Source organism: Diplonema japonicum (assembly GCA_964019335.1). NCBI lineage: Eukaryota > Euglenozoa > Diplonemea > Diplonemida > Diplonemidae > Diplonema > Diplonema japonicum. The sequence continues at coordinate 297,724 of OZ025666.1, read as the reverse complement.
GGAGACCCAACGGGGAAGGGCTGCCACCACAGCCTATCCTGACATACACACCCCTGCTTATGAAACTGCCTTCGAAATCCATAGCTGCAGTGCCTGAAACAAGCTGAGCTAGAGACACCTGGAGTGCTTGTGGGGTGAACGTAGGAGGACCCATCCATGTCACACCTACACCTGTGGTTAAGATCACAGCTGAGGAAGTGGAAGGGCTGCTGCTATAGCTAAGGAGCAGTGTGTGGTAAACGCCGGCCTGGCTAGCTGGTAGCTCACCACTGTATTTGCCACTATTGAGGGGCTTCCAGAGCGTGGTGCCCTTGGTGCTACTGAATGCGGCGTGAAGTCCTGCAACATTGATGGCTGGCGTCATCTGCACGCCTTTGAGGGACTCACCGTACGTTAGACTGATGTCCTGAGGAGGAAAAGGATTCGCTACAGGAGACGCAAGCGTTGCTGAAGTGGCAGCAAGGGCGGCATCGTCCACAGGAGCCCAGCAGATGTGCAGCACCTCTGCAACTGTTGTGGAGACCACATCTGTCGGTAACACCACGCTGCCGGAAGACGACTGCTGCACGTCAGTGCAGTTGGCACAAGGATCGGAACTGCTTTTGCAATATGCGAACCACAACAGTTGGTTTATGTGTGTGCCCGTTAAGCTTGCTGTTACCGCGTTGCTGCTGCCCCATATCTCATCTGGCTGCGGCGCAAATACTGTGCTATTGAACACTGGGATGCCCTTCACTTCCAACAGCACTCCAGAACTAACCCAGATAGACTCGGGAACATCAGCTCTTCCTGTAGCAATGCACATGATGTATCGTGTGCCTGGCGCTAGCCTCTGGTCTGTCTCGTTGAAGCGAACCACCGTTGAGAGGACAGCCACCTCGCCATCCCGCTGACAGTCGTCCGTCACGAACTTGACAAACGCAAACAAAATATTTTCCCCCGTTACAGGTACTGTGAACCCCTTGTGGTACTCCCCTAAACCGACGGTGTGGAATTCTGCCTCGATTGTAGGGAACGGCGTCACACGCACAACAATGCCCGTGTCCTCGCTGCCCACACACACCCTGTAAGAGCTTGCCGCCGCCAGCCCTGCAGGGATGAGCGAGTCAAACTGGTCACAGTACGGTCTGCACTCCTCTTGCACATTTTTGAAACTGTTCGAAACCAAACAGCTGGAGCTCTCTTCTACATATCTTACCGTGACGCTCCGGAAATACTTCCCAGAGACCTGCAGCTTCGTGCCAAAGTACACCTCATCAGGCACGGTCACTACAGACGGCTGAGGGAGCACTGTCGGCACGGGTAGATACATGTACGTCACCAGTGTCGTGTTCCAGACAGCGGGTGTGCTGCTGACTGTCCAACACAGAGTCAGTTGCGTAAGGGTGTCAGGCTCAGGGACAGATGGGAGTGCACCATTGGTGGAAATGTACTCAGGTGATGAGCAGTCTTGGGCAGTAGCCAGAGCGTAGTGCATGCCGCTAGGGCGGTCAGTGTAGTTGCCAGCAGGAAGACCTGCTGGTTGGCTGGAGGTCCACAAAGTAGCTTCCTCAAAGGAAGGTGGAGGGTAGATAGACACCCGAAGGCCTGTCTCGAACACTTGCAGCGGCTCTGAGCTTTGGGAGGGCATACTCCCTACACACACGTAGTACTCTCCGGTGAGACCCAACGCCACACGCCCCGACGCAGACAGGCTGGTAGATGTCAATTCTGAGCCAACAGAAACATTAGCTGTGCACTTCCTGTCGATCCCCGTGAGGGCATATAGCATGGACGATGACTCTCGAGTCACAAGGTTTCGCCCGTTGATTGTGACGGCAGGCCCCACAAGCCCTTCAGCATACGAAGCCATCACTTCATCATCAGAAAGCGTGATGACGGGTTCAGGTGTGATGGTCACTGTCACGCCTGTCGACTGGAACACATCACTGTGCGCGGTGTTCGACTGCGACGTCGTGTAACACACGTAGAGAGGCATCCCAGTTAAAACAGAGCCATCCGTGGGTATCCCGAAAGTGCCTTCGTTACTCAGCACAACAGTCGGGTACGATCCCCCGCATGTGGGGACTGGCCGCAAGGAGACCCAGATGTATTTCTGTGCGACGTTGCTGCCAGTCAGCGTCAGAACCCCTCCGCTCAATCCAACGGCCAAAGGCACGTACATGTTAGCTGCTGTGAAGACAGGCTCCGGAATGACAGTGACAACAGCAGACGTGGGGGTGTACGTGGGCACAAACCCTGTGTCATCGAGGCCCCCCCACGCAGCTACGCAGCAGTAGTAGGTGCCAGCGGATGTCCCGTCGGGAATAGTTAGCTGCGGTGTGTCGGAGGTTGCGATTAGAGTCCCGTCGCAGTTGGTGCCAGTGAACAAGGCGACCATCGCGTCCTTCATGAGGTTCGAACCCTCAAACGTCACAGAGGCGGGCAGGACACCTACGGGGATGGCATGGGTGGCATCATCGAGCGTAGGGAGGGGCTGTGTCGTAACGGTGATAGGAGCTGCTTCCATCTCTACAGTGCCAAGGCCTTCTACTATCACAGGACCATACCAGCACAGGGTGTACGTCACACCTACAGAGAGCTTTGGGAGGCGCAGCATGTCGGTGCCGTCAGCTTCAGTTAAAGACGAAGCTTGCTGCGGCGGGCACGTCGAGTCCTGCGACAGCTTATAAAGCAGCCGTGGTGTTGGTGTGGTTGTTGTGGAGATTGTGATGTTCGGGTTGGAGCTGCCAAAGGAAGGCCCTTGCCCGCCCGCGGCGGTAAAGGTGTGAGCCATCGGCGTGAATTGGATCTGCCGCTTTTCACAAAGAAAGGCGAGGGGATCAGTACAGTCGCTCCAAGGGTACACAGTGCCCTGGAGTAGAAACCCGCAGTCAAGATCTTTTCCCCCAGTAGGGTTAAAGGCGCTGCTGACAAGCGCACCGCTGCTGTTCCACCGCATTCCCGCGGTGTAGCGTGCGCCCACCCACGTGTCAATCAGTGCAGAGTACTGCTCCAGGAACCGTTCGTTCTCAGCAAGCATTCCTCCATCTAGCCCGCATGCCCTCTGTGCTTCTTCCCACCCCTCCCCGGCATGGTTGTACCTAAAGCACCCCCCTTCCATTTTCTCGTAGAACCGCCCGTCCCCGCAATCATGAAAACATGGACACACTCCCCCAGCTGTTGTTATCAGTGCCGCCGACACAAGAATAAGCTTAAGATGCATGTAATAAGTACGGTGTGAAGGGTGGGGGAGGTGGTCTGTTAAAAGAACACCCCACTTCCCTCTACAACCCCTTTCCCCCTACAGGGCCTGTGTGTGTGTATACTTTGTTCCCAGAACCCGTATAAAACAAACCAACAAAAAGAAGAAAAAAAAAGAAAGTATTGCCACTCTAAATGTGTAAATGAGAAAAGGTAGTTGCGCCCGTTGCACTAACAATAGAACCTTTCGCCGGTCTGGCAGTTTGTTCCGCCACGAACTGCGAAGTCCATGCACATAGGGGAATCCAGTGAGATGACGGGTTTCAAGCATATTCCCTTGGAGACGGTGTCGTGAGAAGAAAGGGCATAGGCGTTGCGGAAGAAGTTCGAGGTGAACTTACCGACAAACCCTTGACACTTAGCAAGGAGAAGGGTTTCGGTGATGAACTGCAAACCGGTTTCCAAGGGGTCGAACGAGCCAGGGGCCGCGTGTTCGATCGCAGTGAGGTTCCGGGACGCGTCGCGAAACACGGGGACCTCCCAGTCTGGTGTGAAAACGGGCACCGTAAACACCTTACCCACACCACCTTTCTTCAACAAATCCTTGAGCTCGTTGTTGTCTGTTGCAACAAAGATAGACTTGTACCCGTACCTCTTCACCATGAAGTTCACCATAGGGACATACACGGAAATTGCGTCACATTGCCGGCCTGCTGACCTATGAAGGATCCCATTACAAGAATCACCATGCCTAATATGAACCCCTAGCATCGGGTAGGAGTCAGGTGTGATGTTCAAGAGAGCCATGGTTGTTTGAACGGAAATGTTGTGGCCTTTGAGGAGATGGTGGAGGACGCCACCCGACCACCACAGGGGCGAGCAGGTTGGCGGGAGAAGGTCTTTGATCGGGTATGGGATGGAGCTGTGACTGCATTTCTTCTTGCGTTTTGAAATTGTTCTGCAGGAGTAGATTGTCCTGTGGTTTGAGATGGTGGAGTTGAGGCTGCACGCGGAGCTGCAAGGCAATTTCGGGAAGAATTTTTGAAAGAGGTTTTTTTTCGCTGCAGGGCCGCCGCCTGACCATATACCTTCAAGGTCTCTGTAGTAAAACGATTGGTTGCTGCTAACCGCGAGAGAGGCCGACTTCACCATCCCGTTCAGCATCGCGCCGAAACCGTACTCTTGAAGCGCTCCGCAGGAAGAAATCGTGTAGTCACGGCACCCCTCTACCAGCAGGTGTTCGAGCTTTTTCAATAAAAACGTATCGTCGGGGTTGTGAATGGGTGCTGCACTGGGTCCTATTTCGTCACCTTTGGGGAGCAATATTCGAATGCCTTCCTTCTCCGCTTGACTTGGGCTTTTCAAGCAAAAACCCAAAACGCCTTCGGCGGCACCTTCTTCCATTTCTTTCGGGGCCTCGCAATGCGTCCCGAAAAAGCTGGACGCTACAGGTCCCGAGCTTAATAGTTTTATTATTCGCCGGTTTTCAATCGGATTTTCTATAGAAAAACACAGCACTAGAAGGACCCCCACGGAGCACAGGAACGGGAGGCTTCGAAAGTAGCGACTCATTTATTTTTTATATTTTATTGTTTTTTTTTTTTTTTTTTTTTTTTTTTTAAATTTTTCTTTTTTTCATCTATTGTAGAGGCAATCAAGGTAATAATAATATATAAAAAAAAAAAAAGGTTTTCTGTTTGCAATCACAAAAAAAAAAAATAAACCGTGGAAAAAAAAAGGGCAAAACACAAAAAAAAAAAAGTGAAAAGGTTGGGTAGAAGGAAACCATGTCAAAAAATAAAAATAAGTTGTCATCATCTGCAGGGACAAGAGTGTGGGCAGCGGGGGGGGGGGGGGATGGTTTTCTTTTATTCTTCTCTCTCTCTCTCTCAATTCATTCTTTTATTTCTTTTTTCTTTTTTTGGCCACTCACCAGCCTTGACATTAAGGTTCTCAAAGAAACAAATAAAAAAAGGAAAAGAGCGAATTGGGGGAGGGGGGGGGGGGGGGGGGGGCGATTTAAAAAGTGAGCGTGTGAGATCCAGACGTGCTACCTGACCACTACCAATCTTTTATTTTTCTTCGTTTTTCTGCGAGGAGGGAAATAAAAAAAAGGAAATAAATAAAAAAAAACTAGTTACGTGCATTGCGGGTCACCCACTAAAATATTTATTGTACATAATCCTTATGACACCGCTAAAAAGAAAAAAGAAAAAAAAAGAAGAAAATATTGCATTCCCACCAGTGCTGTCTAAAGCAACAGCAAGAGAGGAAGCGTCATGGGGGGGGGATAAATAAATAAAAAATTCTGCTGAGGGCGGGGGGTTGGGGGAATTTGGCGTTTTTTTTTTTTTTTTCGTTCTTTCCGGTGAGACAATGGGCTTAACTTTCTCGGTGTTCCCATAGTAGGCATAAATTGGGGGGGGGGGGGGGGAGTCAATTATACAGGATTGTTACCCAATGGCAGCAATTTTTTTCTTCTTCCTGACAAATATTGCTTTACTGACAATATCAATCCTGATTGATGATAGGCCCTCCATGAGCATGGACGCTCGGACCTATCTCCTGCGGGGAAAAGGGAAAAAAAAAAAAAAAAAATGGGGCTTTGATTGCAACACTAGTGGCGTTACGTGTGCAACAAAACATTGAAGTATCTACTTGATTACAGGGGGGCGTCCTGAGTATAACCAAGATTCTGCTCTCATGCAGTTTGCAGCCTGTTCGTCTCCCCGAGCATCTGCAACACATTCTTCCACTCGAGCGGCAAACTAGTCCCTTTCTAGCTCCTTCAGCCTGTCCTGGGTCTCTCGTGATCGTGACTATCAGTACTTCGCTCTTTAAAAAAAAAAGAAGGGGGGAAAAAAAACTCGGAATTTGTCAGTCAGGAATCTTTTTTTTTTTTTTCTTTTTGTTGTTTATTATTATTATCAATATTATTTTTATTTTTTTTTTCTTTGTTGCCAATAAAGCAAGAACACCTGTAAGGGAAAAACCATCAGAACACCCCTTCTCAGCTCCTGCAATTATTTGAAAAAAAAAAATAAATAAAAAACTCATAGACACTACTCAATACCTTTGGTCCCCCCCTTTTTTTTAACGGTGCGACTTGGGTTTTTTTTCTTTTCTTATTTTTTTTCCCCCCTCCCTCACTTTTCTTGGCTGATATGCATTTAATGAAACTCCGTGTTGCTTTATTGCTTTTGTAACGAATGCCGATCAACTACTCAAGAAACTATAGAAATTTAGGGTGAAATATCTTTTTTTTTTAAAAAAAAAAAAAAAAGGGATGCCAATGTCGGTGAAGTTCTTGAGGGGGAAATCCCTGCAAAAATCTTAAAAAAGATAAAGGAGGCCAGAGTTGGTGGTCTGACTGTCTACTTCATTACAGGGGAAGCAGTCGCCTGTTCGTCACGCACAGCATCTGCAAAAAACATGTTCTTCCACTATGGTGGCGGGCGGTGGCGACTGGAGAGCGAACAACACATCTGATGTACTTCTTTAAATCCCCATGTTGTCCCCACAGAAAAAAGAAAGAAAAAAAAGGGGGGGAGAAGTAGGAGAAGAGGGAGGGAAACAGGGAGAGAAAACTTCGAGGAGGGAAAAAAAAAAAGAAAAAAAAAGAAAGAAAAAAAAAGAACAAGAATTCTTTTCTTGTTCTTTTTTTTTTAAATTCTTTTCATTTTTTTTTTCACACTAAATCCACCTGTTCTAGTCTTCAAAATAAAAAATGGGAGGGGGGGGGGGGGATTCTAGTTTTGTGATGGAATGTAAGGGGCACGGGAGAAGGGAGGGAATAGAGAGGAAGAAGGGAAGCAGTGAGGCGGCAGGAGAGAGCAGCCAACAGGTTATGGCCACCTTATCATGTTTTTTTTTGTCCCCGCTTTTTTGTCCCCCCCCCTTTATTTGGGACACTTCCTGATACAGGAAACACGTGCGTCTCATGACGCTTATATTCTTTTTCTAAATGCTTAAAAAAAAAAGAAGAAAAAAAAATACACGTCATTGTGAGCTCACACAAAGGGGGTTTAAAAGTAACCGAGGGCTGGACCCTTAGATAGAGCACCGGTGTAGGCAGCTTTTTTTTTTTTTTTTTTTTTTCCGATAGCCCTCGAACCATCTTTCAAATCGCTATACCCTCGTTGCCTTTAAGTAAGAGTGGACAACAGTAACTAGTAACTAATGGTTCAAGTGGGTGCTTTGGACACGTAAGACACAGAGAAACAGCACTGAGGGGTGAGGGTGGAAGGGGTTTATGACTGAAGGTAGACCTTCTTCTTTTTACCCTTCCACCTTTAAAGTGGTCCCCCCCCCCCCCCCCCCCCCCGGGAGAAGAGGGAAGAAGAAAGAAAAAAAAGGAAAATAAGAGAAAAGATAGACGTTATAGTTATAGTTTTTGCGTGATAGGGCTACCTTGTTCCCCCCTCTCGCTCCCCCCCCCCCCCCCCCCTTCTCAAGTTTCGTTCAGTGCCCTTCCCCCCTGTGACCCCAAAACACATGCGCTGAACTGAATAGAAGATCGCGAGAGCAAAAGAAGAAGAACAAAAAAAAAATCACAATGATAAGAACGAAGTGGTTAGCAACGGCCCACAAAAAAAAAAGAAGAAAAAAAACTTCATATTTTAAAATTTATTTAGCTATAACTGTTGTATTGATTGGGCGCACTTGGGTTTCCATTATTTTCTTTTTTTTTCTCTTTTTTTTTTTTTTTCCATCCCACACACCCCTCCCCCCCTCTTTCTTTCACAAGGTTTTTCACGCTTTCTCTCTCTCCTTTTTCTTTTTTGCTTTTTTTTTTTTTACTGAAGACTTGAAAGGAATAAAAGAAAACAAAATGCATGCACGTAGTAATAATAGATGAAGAGGGGGGGGGGGGATACAGATGATGACAACTTTTTTTTCCTTCCCCCCCCACCCCAACCCGTTTTTTTCCCCTCCTTTTTTTCTTTCTTTCTTCTTTCCCCTCAAAGTCATCGCGGACGACCAGGAAGGGTTTGGGAGCGTTCACCAGACCACTTTTTTTTTTTTTTTAAAGTTCCGCTAACCCACCCCACATACAAAGTCTGTCCCGTTCAATAAGCTCTCAAGCGTAATTTTCCCAGAGGCAACAAACTGTTCGTCCTCTGCCATAGGTGCTGTTTTCGTGCGAGCCATGTCCCCTGTGCTTTGCAGCTCGAGGCTGAGCCTCTGAAGGATTTCATCACTGTCTTCATCTGGCCGTTCGCCAAAGAGAGGCGGAGTAGGCCCACCTGGGCACGTCTTCGTCCTTCTGCTGAGATCGTCCAGCGGCGGAGAGCCTGAGAGTGATGTGATAAACGACATCACACCACCTTGAGCCGTCCCCCGGCGGGTTGATGTCGGGCATGTCATGGATCGCTGTGTGAATTTTTTTTTTTCCCCTCCCCTCCAAAAAAAAAAAAAAAAACCTGCACTTCCTCGTCATGTAGAGAACCCATCGCCTTCATCGGGACAGGAGCAGGGGCAACAGGGCCTGGTATAGTCCCACCGCTGCCTCCAGTGCTGTTGCCGGTTACAACGTTGCCTCCCGCGGCTGCCATCAGCTTTGTGTACTGAGGGTCGATGCACACGGATTTCGTTATTAAAGGCCCAGCGCCGTTTCTCGCACTGTCCTGCTCGGCAATCAGGTTGAAGTTTGGGATCACATTCGGGGGTGCTGTCTTCGCCCGCGAAGCCTGTTTTTTTTTTGTTTTTTTTTTTAATCCTTTTTTTTTTTCTTTTTCTTTACTCGTTGTCATACCAGCTCCTCTTCGAACTGCTGCGGGACGAACGCCTCGTGGCTGAACTGGTAGCTTTCAACGTCGTTCAGCATTCTTCTCACGTGGCCGGCTTTGATACCTTTTTTTTCAGTAATAAAAAAAAAAAAATTAAAAAAAAAAAATAGGGGATAACACATACCGAGTTTTTCCAATTTCTCAGGTTGCGACCCCCCAAGGTCGCTCGCACGCTCGTAACCTTCAGAGTCCAGTTTTTCAAAGTAACCCTGTTTTTTTATTTTTATTTAACCATCTATCAACGAGCGTCTATATATAGACGATTTGAAAAAAAATCTTTTACGCAAAGGGCTTTCAATGCAATACGGCCCGGCCCTTTCTTGCCGGCGGGGTCCTGCGCGGAAAATATGAAAAATATAAACTAAATGCTGCCCTAACTTAACAAGAAAATGAAAAAATAAAAAAAAACGCCAGCCCAAATTTACCCTTAAAAATCACTTCAAAAAAAGGCGCCCGGAAAGAGGCCGGAAGAGGACGTTATGAGTGATGGCAGCGCTGATGGCTCATCCCTATTATGCAATTTTGATACAAACAGTGATTCTGACACGAATTCGACCGATTCCGAGTCACAGCAGGGTGATTGGACGGCAAAGCCGGAGCAGTTGGAAGGCATCCGGTTTCGTGAAGATCGGAATCCTTGTGGACCCTGTTTTGACATCAGAGGCTCAACGCCATTCCATATATTCTCCCAAATGCTCGTCCAAACTTTATTCGGGTCATAACTTCGAACAATGTGGCAAATGCGGCTAAAAAAGGTGTCTCCCTGGATCTCGATGCTGCTTCTCTGCGTACCTTCCTAGGTGTCCTTTTGTCGATGGACTTGGATATCAAGCCAGATTATTCTGATTACTGGTGCACTGGCTCCACGTTTCTCAACTACACCTGGGTACGCTACCGTCATGTCAAGAGACCGCTTTTTGACTATTCTGGGAAATCTGTGTTTCCACAGCGAAACAAACAAGCGTGCTGACTTCTACCTATCGCGAAGGCCTCCCGGAGATCATGGATGCCCCAAAGAAGCGAGGCCGCAAGCCCAAGGACGCGCATCCCGTGGGGACACAGTTCCACCAGCACGCGAGCATCCTTTGCACCACAACGTGGCATGACATCAAGCCTGTGTGCTTTCTATCGACGTTGGATGTTCCAGTGAAGTCAAATTTGACCGTCCGCCAAAAGAGAATGAAAGCCGGAAAGGACATCTTGTTCCCCACCAAGTGCATATTTACAACACCGCAATGGGCGGAACCGACCTGGGTGACGCTGCGACAAAACGCCATAAACGCACCCTTATGACTTAAAAGTGGCCCCTAAAAGTATTTTCGTACTTGTTAGGTAAATCTCTGGCGAATGCTTGGCTTGTTTGGAAAGAAGCCTTGCCCCCCAACACCCTGAGTACGAACGACAGTGTATTGACGCCTTTCAAAGAGGCAGTCATCGAAGGGCTACTAGGGAGGCAGTCTAAACAGATAAAGTCAACAACAGAGCAGGCTGCCCCAATACCATGCCCCGAAACACAGAACGAGTGCTCTGAGACCCCAATGCGCCGTGACAGTACCTTCTGGGACCATTTCCCCGAAAAAGTAGTGCAACGTGCGGTGCAAGCATTTCAAGTCGAAAAGACCCCTATTTCAGTGTTCAGCCTGCTTGGTACAACTTTGCGTGACTCCGTGCTTCAAAGACTGCCACCTTGCCGGGGATACCCCCCAGAAACCCCTCTCGGGGTCAAAAAAGAAGTCCCCCAGCCCTGGGGCACGTACGAACCGCGACAAGAAGGCCTTAAATAGCTTTTTATAGAATTTTACAGTCGATTTTTTTTGACTTGTTTTTTGTACCCCCTCTCGAGCACTTCAGGAACGATATTTTTGACAATGTTGTGGGGGTGGGCCCTGCTGTGGGCACCCTCTCTCTAGAATTGGGACATCTGGAGGCATTTTCGGGGGCATATAGCCCCGGCGTTGCGCTAGAATAGCTTTTTTTGAAGTTTTGAAAATTTACCCCCTGGTGGGCAAAAATGGTCCGTTGGTAGATGGTTAATTTTTTTTATTTTATTTTTTTTTGTCACGCTTTTTCCACCAGTTATTCCATACATATTCGTTAAGTTCAAGCCTGACGAGCAGCCCCTGAATTGTTTCTTTTTTGTCGGCTTTCATTCGATAGACGAGGGGCGGGGCGGGTGTAGAAGCGGTTGGCATGGTAGCAGACCGAAGGTCGTGGTGCAACAGAGGCGCGGTGAGGGGTATCAACATGTCAGGCTGGTCAAACCCCATGCTGAACCGGAACTCAAATCCACCAGCAAGCTGACACGTCCGCCCATTCAAGTGCATCACACACTTGAACGCATCTTCAATATTCATAAAATCCAATATTGTGTGTGTAGGGCATCTCTTCATAACCGGCTGCAACGCATTCTTACTGTGAAGATGCAAAACAACCGCGTTCTCGATTTCATCCCCACTTCCTTTCAGCCACACGAATCTTGACGGGGGGTTCTTAACCTGGCACGGTTCGGGAGGTGGTGCGTCCTTCATGCTGTAAAGCTTCGGTTCTTCCGTTTGAACACCATTCCAATGCAACGCATTGGCGTGGGGCGACTGCTTCACTACTAGCTTCTTTCCGAAAAGCTGCACTCCATCGAGCTTTTTCCTCGCGGTTTCTGCGTCGCCTTTTTTCTCGTATTGCAAAAGCGCCTTTCCAGAGTGCTTTTGCAACATTTTCGCAGCAACCACCACTCCGTACTGACCTCCTACTCTGAATAGCTGCTCTGCCGAGATGTCTGGTAGGCTTGCTAGATACACGCATACACCAACTTCACCCTTAGGAAGACCTTCCTGTTTGGTTGGAATCATGCCTTTATCGCAGTCTGGTTGTTTTGGACAGAGCCATCCTTCTCCTTGTATATATTTTCCCCATATAAAATCGTAAATTGGGAGCTCGTCCCCACATTGTAATTTGTCGTTGAAGGCGGTGAATTCTCTGTTGCGCTCGTCTTCTTTTTTGAAGGTCAACTGGGATACGGAGGAGGGGACGATTGCGAACTTGCATGACCACGGCCGCGCGGCGTGGCCGTTAGTTTTGTCGAAATGCCCGTCGCGTGTGTTAAGGTATGACATAGCGACTTCAGCAGCGGTGCTCTCCTTGAACTGAACAAGGACCTGTTCTTTCATGTCATTATTCAAGAATCTGGAGATTTTTTCTACGACGCCAAACTGTGCCATCACCCAAAACATGTTAAGGATGATGTCTTCGCTGTTGTCTATCGCCAGGTCCTCCAGAACAATCAAGAGTACCCTGGCCTCCCCTGCGGCCACCTTGTCGTGCCTCCTACGGTACTTCCCATGGAATGATTTCTTCGGCGGCATTCCCCCACCTCCTATTACCCCACCCCTCCTTTTTAAGAATAAATTTTTGGGTGCGGGGGTTGGACGGGGAATTAGAATAAAAAAAAAGTTTTTTTCGGGTTGGAGATGGTAAAAAAAAAAAAAAAAAAATCACAATTTTTTTATTAGAACTGTCGCAATTCTAATAAAAAGCTGATTTAGAAAAATAAAAAAGAAAGGGGGAAATGTGGTGCGGAGAAAAATGAGGGGGAAACGACATCAAAGGCAGAGATGTCAGCTTTAAAAAAAAAAGAAAAAGAAAAAAAAAGAGGGGGGTGTTTTTTTTTTTTTTTTCTGTTGAAGAAAGAGGAAAGGGGGGTGGAGCAACAAAAAACAATAAAGAAAAAAAAAAGAAACCGAAGTAATCAATTGAAGAATGACAACAAAAAAAATTGCAAGGAGGGACTTAAAAGGATTTACGAACGCATCCCCAGGGTCATGGTCCTGATGAATATGTCTTTTACGCATTCTTTTTATTCCCCCAAACTCGCTCTTCCTTGTCAGCAACAGTGACTTTTCTTTTTCTTTTTTTTTTTCCTCCTTTTCATTTCTCTTTTTGCCTCTTTTCTACTTTTTAATTTCTTTTTCTTCGGATGCAAAAAAATTAAAAACTAAATAAAAAAAAAAATCCTGATTTCGTTGTGAACGTTACGCAAAAAAAAGAGGAAGAAAGGCTTCTTCAAGAAACCGCTCAGAGCTCGTCAGAGTCGCCCGCGTCCTCGTCCTCACCACCAGCACCGCCCTCAGTGGCGCCCTGCTGGTAGACCTTGGAGACGATGGGGTTGGTGATGCTCTGGAGGCTCTGGAGCTGCTCGTCGTACTCCTCCTTGTCGGCCGACGGGTTCTCGTCCAACCAGTCAAGAGCCTCCTTCACCGCCTCCTCGATCGCCGTCTTGTCGTCCTCGTCGAGCTTCCCGCCGAGCTTCTCGTCGTCGTTCACCTGGTTCTTCAGGTTGTAGGCGGTCGACTCGAGGGCGTTCTTCGCCTCCACCCTCTCCTTCAGCTTCTTGTCCTCCTCCTGGAACTCCTCGGCCTCGCGAACCATCTTCTCGATCTCCTCCTCGCTGAGCCTTCCCTTGTCGTTGGTGATCGTGATCGCCTCCTTGCTGCCAGAGCCCTTGTCCTCCGCACCCACGGTGAGGATCCCGTTCGCGTCAACGTCGAACGACACCTCGATCTGCGGCACACCACGGGGGGCGGGAGGGATCCCCGACAGCTCGAACTTCCCGAGAAGCCTGTTGTCCTTCGTCATCGAACGCTCACCCTCGAAGACCTGGTTGTTTGGGGTGGTTTTTTTTTTTTTTTTTTTTTTTTTTTTTTTTGTTCCACACCTGGATGTTCACACCGGGCTGGTTGTCCTGGTAGGTGGAGAAGGTCTGGGCCTTCTTGGCGGGGATGGGAGTGTTACGCTCGATCAGCTTGGTCATGACTCCTCCCACGGTCTCGATACCCATGGACAGGGGGATCACGTCAACGAGAAGCACCTTCGACTGAAGCTCGCTCTCGCCGCTCATCACGGCCCCCTGAACAGCGGCACCGTAGGCAACAGACTCGTCAGGGTTGATCCCCTTGTTGGGCTCCTTCCCGTTGAAGAAGTCCTTGATGAGGTTCTGGACCTTGGGGATACGGGTGGACCCACCGACAAGCACGATCTCGTCAACGTCGGTCTTCTTCAGCTTGGAGTCATCCAGAACAGCCTTCACGGGGTTCAGGGTACCCTTGAACAGGTCCATGTTCAGCTCCTCGAACTTGGCACGGGTAAGCTTCTCGGAGAAGTCCAGACCCTCGTCCAACCCGTCCACCTCAACACGGGCCTCGGGCTGCGAGGAGAGCTGACGCTTCGCCGACTCACAGGCCTTCCTCAAACGGGCGAGGGACCTCTGGTTCTTCGACAGGTCCTTTCCGTGCTTCTTCTGGATCACGTTCAGGAAGTGCTTCACCTGTGAGGGACATGGTTGGTTTATTTTCATGTTGCTTTCCCCCTTTAACATACCATCCTGTTGTCGAAGTCCTCACCACCCAAGTGGGTGTCACCGTTGGTGGCGATCACCTCGAAGAAACCGTCGTCGATCTGGAGAAGCGACACATCGAAGGTACCACCACCAAGGTCGAAGACAAGGATGTTCTTCTCACCCTCGTCCCTCTTGTCCAGCCCGTAGGCGATGGCTGCGGCCGTGGGCTCGTTGATGATACGCACAACGTTCAAACCGGCGATCGTACCAGCGTCCTTCGTCGACTGACGCTGAGCGTCGTTGAAGTAGGCGGGCACAGTCACCACAGCGTTCTTCAGGCTCTTCCCGAGGAACTCCTCAGCGATGTCCTTCATCTTCGTCAACACCATCGCAGAGATCTCCTCCGCAGTGTACTGCTTGTCCTCACCCTTGTAGTGCACCTTCACGTTGGGCTGCCCATCGGCACCAGACACGATCCTGAAGGAGAGAAGCTTCTTGTCGCTTTGCACGGACTGTGATTGTGATACAATTTGATCGTCAGGGTGCAGGCACCATCCGAAGTAGAAAAAGCAAGCTAATCATCATGTGGGAGAAGGCTCAAGCACAAGTCAGATGGAATAGAGTGCCGGCAGGTTTGGGAGAGCAGGATAACTGCGCAGAAACAGCCGAGCAGCGAGAAGCCACCACCGCCATCAGAATTAAAATGTTAACAATAGTCGTATGTCAGTTTTGAAGATTTTTAAGAAACAATTTATGTCACCGAAGATGGCTTCTCATGGAAACAGCAGTCATTGGATTGTATTCTCTGATCATCATGCGCGTGACGCGTTATAAAAAAAAAAGCACACAACAGTCTTGTCGCATTTTCGTTGTATCTACCCCACAATGACTAGGGATAAACAAGACTAAATGCTTCATTCCCTTGCCTTAAATGCGGGGGGTGGGGGGGTTGTTGCCAGGTATTCGTGGGATTAACTTTCTTTTCACTTCTTTTCTTTTCAGCAGCGGATAATAAAAAATGTGCTCATGGTCACAAAGGGTGCTACCCCTCCGCAGCTCTGCTCTGGTGCCAGCACTGACAGAATATATTTTCATCATTCAAAAAAAAAAAAAAAGAGTTGGTGTTTGTTGGGTGAAAAAAAAGTGACTAGTTCTAGTTGGGAAAAGACAAGAAAGGAGAGATCAGAGTAACTATGACATTGTAGATTTTAAGACTCTTCATCAGAAAATTTAGTGGATATGATGTGGTCATCATGTCGGTTTTCTTGCCCCTCCTCACCACCACACAAAAGACCTCAGCTGCTTCTCTTCCACTCTCACCTTCCAAACTTGCCCTCCAGCACACTTCAAAAAGCTACGCTGGGGGGTAATGGTGAAGGTTTGCAGAATACTGCCGCTGCTGCTGTCCCTCCAATGCGGGTGTCTCAGCCTCCCTCTTTCCGCTTCTTTTCACTAACTGGGAAACAACGTGAAGGAATGGGATGCTTCTGTCTGCTGACCACCTCAGAACATCGCCCACAGCACATCTCTCGCCCCTTACGTACTCTCCTGGGCATGTCCGCTCAGCAGGCATAGCGAGGGACGATGCATAAAGACTCTAACCAGGGTCTTGTGGTCATCCCTAATGCCGGGTGGGCGGGCGTTGTAATGGTATGCTTGAACTAAGGCTTCTCTGTTCTCCTGGGAAAAACGGCCGGCAATAAGGTCAGCTTGAAGGCCGAAAATTCTTATCAGTCACACGTAGCCTTCCAAAAAATGGAAGTCTGCTCAGACGAACGAGATCTATGAATTTTATTTCTCATCATTCCGAAGGAAAGTGACTTCACTAACTGGGAACAAGGAAGCGGTGATCTTCTTTTGAAGCAAAGCAGGTAGAAAGGTCAGTCATAAACGAGTCTAGACCGATGTATGTATTCTCAACCACCACCTGCAAGAGGGGTGTCAGATGCGCACTACACTAAACATGGTTTGTCATCATGCCACAAGTTCTCTGCTTCTCAGCCGTGGAGTGTTCCGGTATCTTATTTAATACTTTATTTAATCTCCCACACCGGCCCTCCCTCTCCCATCCCATACGTACACTCTCAAGCACGAAATGCAGCCCGACAGGCACCGCGGGATGATCATACCAGAGCATCGCCCACAGCACATCTCTCGCCCCTTACGTACTCTCCTGGGCATGTCCGCTCAGCAGGCATAGCGAGGGACGATGCACGAAAGAAAAGGACCCCATTTGGACTGTTTGTCAGCTTGAAGGCCGAAAATTCTAATCAGTCACACGCAGCCCTCCAAAAAAATGGAAGTCTGCTCAGACGAACGAGATCTATGAATTTTGTTTCTCATCCTGCAACAGGCACTCCTTGAGCAGGAAACAAAAACCGGAAAAGAAAGAAAACAAGAACCTCTTTTTTTTTTCTTCCAAAAAAACATACCTTGTCGGTGTACTTGCGACCGATAAGACGCTTCACGGTGTAGATGGTGTTGTCGGGGTTCTGGGACATCTGGTTCTTGGCACCGTCACCGATGAGACGCTCGGTCTCAGTGAAGGCGACGACGGAGGGGGTGATACGGTTACCCATCTCGTTGGAGATGATCTCCACCTGCCCGTTCTGCCACACACCCACCACGGAGTAGGTCGTCCCAAGATCGATCCCGATAACGGGACCCTCGATTTTCTTCTTGTCGTCGTCCGCCATGGCTGAAACAGCCAGTGCGGCCACACATAGGCCCATCATGACGCGCATTTTGAGATTAATTATCTATTTTGATGAATATCAAGCAACGCAAAGTACGGTAAACATTTTCATTGAAACACCAAAAAAAAAAATAACAATCACAACTCACAAGGCTAAACGATGCAAAGTTCTGCTTTGCATACATTTAAGTTACCCGAGGCAGCAGATATCTGTCCATCCGAAGAGATATCCCATACCTTCGAGTAGGAAGGGAGAACCAAAAAAGGGAAAAAAAAAAGGGAAAATAAAAATAAAAAAGTAAGCATCAATTAAAAAGAGTTTTAGTTTTTTTTTTTTTTTCGCTGCTTCTACTTTTGTTCCGGAAATAGGCTTTTACCTCGTATGTAGTTGTCACTAAACCGCTCAGAGCTCGTCAGAGTCGCCCGCGTCCTCGTCCTCACCACCAGCACCGCCCTCAGTGGCGCCCTGCTGGTAGACCTTGGAGACGATGGGGTTGGTGATGCTCTGGAGGCTCTGGAGCTGCTCGTCGTACTCCTCCTTGTCGGCCGACGGGTTCTCGTCCAACCAGTCAAGAGCCTCCTTCACCGCCTCCTCGATCGCCGTCTTGTCGTCCTCGTCGAGCTTCCCGCCGAGCTTCTCGTCGTCGTTCACCTGGTTCTTCAGGTTGTAGGCGGTCGACTCGAGGGCGTTCTTCGCCTCCACCCTCTCCTTCAGCTTCTTGTCCTCCTCCTGGAACTCCTCGGCCTCGCGAACCATCTTCTCGATCTCCTCCTCGCTGAGCCTTCCCTTGTCGTTGGTGATCGTGATCGCCTCCTTGCTGCCAGAGCCCTTGTCCTCCGCACCCACGGTGAGGATCCCGTTCGCGTCAACGTCGAACGACACCTCGATCTGCGGCACACCACGGGGGGCGGGAGGGATCCCCGACAGCTCGAACTTCCCGAGAAGCCTGTTGTCCTTCGTCATCGAACGCTCACCCTCGAAGACCTGGTTGTTTGGGGTGGTTTTTTTTTTTTTTTTTTTTTTTTTTTTTTGTTCCACACCTGGATGTTCACACCGGGCTGGTTGTCCTGGTAGGTGGAGAAGGTCTGGGCCTTCTTGGCGGGGATGGGAGTGTTACGCTCGATCAGCTTGGTCATGACTCCTCCCACGGTCTCGATACCCATGGACAGGGGGATCACGTCAACGAGAAGCACCTTCGACTGAAGCTCGCTCTCGCCGCTCATCACGGCCCCCTGAACAGCGGCACCGTAGGCAACAGACTCGTCAGGGTTGATCCCCTTGTTGGGCTCCTTCCCGTTGAAGAAGTCCTTGATGAGGTTCTGGACCTTGGGGATACGGGTGGACCCACCGACAAGCACGATCTCGTCAACGTCGGTCTTCTTCAGCTTGGAGTCATCCAGAACAGCCTTCACGGGGTTCAGGGTACCCTTGAACAGGTCCATGTTCAGCTCCTCGAACTTGGCACGGGTAAGCTTCTCGGAGAAGTCCAGACCCTCGTCCAACCCGTCCACCTCAACACGGGCCTCGGGCTGCGAGGAGAGCTGACGCTTCGCCGACTCACAGGCCTTCCTCAAACGGGCGAGGGACCTCTGGTTCTTCGACAGGTCCTTTCCGTGCTTCTTCTGGATCACGTTCAGGAAGTGCTTCACCTGTGAGGGACATGGTTGGTTTATTTTCATGTTGCTTTCCCCCTTTAACATACCATCCTGTTGTCGAAGTCCTCACCACCCAAGTGGGTGTCACCGTTGGTGGCGATCACCTCGAAGAAACCGTCGTCGATCTGGAGAAGCGACACATCGAAGGTACCACCACCAAGGTCGAAGACAAGGATGTTCTTCTCACCCTCGTCCCTCTTGTCCAGCCCGTAGGCGATGGCTGCGGCCGTGGGCTCGTTGATGATACGCACAACGTTCAAACCGGCGATCGTACCAGCGTCCTTCGTCGACTGACGCTGAGCGTCGTTGAAGTAGGCGGGCACAGTCACCACAGCGTTCTTCAGGCTCTTCCCGAGGAACTCCTCAGCGATGTCCTTCATCTTCGTCAACACCATCGCAGAGATCTCCTCCGCAGTGTACTGCTTGTCCTCACCCTTGTAGTGCACCTTCACGTTGGGCTGCCCATCGGCACCAGACACGATCCTGAAGGAGAGAAGCTTCTTGTCGCTTTGCACGGACTGTGATTGTGTGATTTTGATTGATCACAATAACTAAACATACCTTGTCGGTGTACTTGCGACCGATAAGACGCTTCACGGTGTAGATGGTGTTGTCGGGGTTCTGGGACATCTGGTTCTTGGCACCGTCACCGATGAGACGCTCGGTCTCAGTGAAGGCGACGACGGAGGGGGTGATACGGTTACCCATCTCGTTGGAGATGATCTCCACCTGCCCGTTCTGCCACACACCCACCACGGAGTAGGTCGTCCCAAGATCGATCCCGATAACGGGACCCTCGATTTTCTTCTTGTCGTCGTCCGCCATGGCTGAAACAGCCAGTGCGGCCACACATAGGCCCATCATGACGCGCATTTTGAGATTTAAACAGATAAAACTGTATAGTTGGCAGTACGAGTTGGTACTTTAAAAATGGTCAAGAAAAAAAAAAAGAGGAAAACTTCGTTAGCATGGCCGCTAAGGTTTCCCCACGCCATGTAAATGGGAACACCACTAGGAAGTCGGCAATTACGCTAGGAAGTAATGGCAAGGGGAGCATATGCAAGAGGAAGGGCTGGACGGGTCGTGCCGGCACTGTTTATAAGCACTGTGTAAGAAGCTGCATGAGAGATGGTCCGCAAGAAGATGTTCGGAGTGAGAGTGGTAGGAGAGTGCTCCAAGTTGGGTGGCGCCATTGAGAGAACAGGAGAAACAGTGTTTAAAACCTCAAATGAAAGAGACGCTACAGCAGCGAAACGTGACGAAGAAGAGAGAGGATACTTAACACAAACAGTGTGTTCTTTAGAGGCTTCCAAGGTGAGGTGGCAACGCACAGAATGCGTGGCGAAGGCCTTGCCTCGCTTAGCAACGAGAAATCCACCCTGACCGATTTCGAATATTACCACAGGGTGCCCCTCTACAGTCTTGGGGAACGGGATTTCCAACACTACGCTTCTGGCAGTTTCTTCCGTATTCCTTGTCACCTTCACTCGTACTTCAGACACACCGTTGCAATTCACGACTGATGAGCACAATAGAAACAGTGGTGAAGAATCACCTTCGGGCAAATCTGTTGAGTAAGAAAGTACTTTGCTGCTTCCTTTCGGATACCCTTCGTAGTGGGAGGCTATCGCCTTCTCGTTCCAAAGGGTCTTGTCCAACCCAGGGTGCAGGGCAAACCGCAGCGAAGGCTCCCGAGACTTGAAAGGAATGCCCACCTTTGCCAGCTCATCACTGAACGATTTCAACAACACACAACCTTTCAAGTGTCTTTTATCAGGCGAACCGTTCGAAAGAAACGTTGCGGAGTGAGCTTCTATCTGATCGATGTAAATGTCTGGCTGGGTTTCTCTTTGGTTTGGAATCTTTCCTTTCGGACAGCGGATGGATCTACCCACCCCGGTAGTGACGCCAGAAGACAACGGGAGATGCAAAGGCGCACTGTCTATGTCCTGCGGGATTCCGTCCAGAAAGAATTCGGAAAAAACCTCCATTATTAACACCTGATTTTCCAGAACGTTGCAATCGTTGACAATGCCGATCTGATCGCTTAGAATCACGTGAAGACGAAGCAGCGTGTCGAGAAGCAGAGTGGGGTTCCTCCTTGTCTTACCGCAGTACCCTACCCCCACGAAGAGCACACCGTCGCGCTCCACCCATCCTGCCAATCCATTTCCCCCCAACTGTATGATTGGTTCGCACTGTTCTGAGATTCTACGGAACACAATGTTCTCCACTCCGTCGACGGCCTTTCCCCATCGGTGGTGCACGAGGGTCCTCCCGCTTCGCGACAGGATGAAGAGCTCGCTTATCGTGCGAACCGACATCGTTGTTGTTGTTTTTGTGTTCCCCCACCCCCACCCTGAAAGAATGGGTCTTTGTGTGAAAACGTTGACAACGTGTTTACGGGTTTATAACCTACAATTTGAAAGGATATTGCTGGTAAGTTCATCCACGCAGCCAATTGGCGAGCGGAGGTACTGATCTGCGGGGTGTTTCCCGCTGATGAAGGACATGGGGGTGTTCAGCCCAGCAGAATTGCACCCCGGTGGGACAGGTGCAAAAAAAAGGGGGTGGTGAGGAAAGAAAAAATAGAGGGAAATCAAGAAAAGGGGCCCAAGCACAGCAACACAAACGTCAGCGGTAAGTTAAGGTAGAATACGTTTTTATAATCGTCGCAAAAATGCCTCGTGTTGGTCATCACACGGCTGTGCTGCTGCCCTCCTGAAGCCATATCTGCCCCACAATGACTAGGGATAAACAAGACTAAATGCTTCATTCCCTTGCCTTAAATGCGGGGGGTGGGTTGTGGTTGTTGTTGCCAGGTATTCGTGGGGTAAGCTTTCTTTTCATTTCAGCAGCGGATAATAAAAAATGTGCTCATGGTCACAAAGGGTGCTACCCCTCCGCAGCTCTGCTCTGGTGCCAGCACTGACAGAATATATTTTCATCATTCAAAAAAAAAAAAAAAAGAGTTGGTGTTTGTTGGGTGAAAAAAAAGTGACTAGTTCTAGTTGGGAAAAGACAAGAAAGGAGAGATCAGAGTAACTATGACATTGTAGATTTTAAGACTCTTCATCAGAAAATTTAGTGGATATGATGTGGTCATCATGTCGGTTTTCTTGCCCCTCCTCACCACCACACAAAAGACCTCAGCTGCTTCTCTTCCACTCTCACCTTCCAAACTTGCCCTCCAGCACACTTCAAAAAGCTACGCTGGGGGGTAATGGTGAAGGTTTGCAGAATACTGCCGCTGCTGCTGTCCCTCCAATGCGGGTGTCTCAGCCTCCCTCTTTCCGCTTCTTTTCACTAACTGGGAAACAACGTGAAGGAATGGGATGTTTCTGTCTTTCTGTGCCCACATGGGGAAAACATCTAACCAGGGGTCTGGTGGTCATCACCTCCACTTAAGGGAAGAGGGCTACCGTGGAGTGTTTCTGGTATTTCTTTTTTCCTTTGCTCACAAGGGATCAACAAAACACGCCAATCTTCTTCCGGACATCTCAGCCTCCCTCTTTCCGCTTCTTTTCACTAACAGAGAAACAACGGGAAGGAAAGGATGCTTCTCGACATGTTTGGCCAAATAAAACAAAGCAGGGAAAGGTCAGTCATAAACGAGTCTAGACCGATGTATGTATTCTCAACCACCACCTGCAAGAGGGGTGTCAGATGCGCACTACACTAAATATGGTTTGTCATCATGCCACAAGTCCCTGATGACTCTCGATATCTCGTTCACCTCTAACCAGGGGTCTGGTGGTCATCACCTCCACTTAAGGGAAGAGGGCAACCGTGGAGTGTTTCTGGTATTTGGAAAAAGAACTTTATTTTATTTATGTCGCATATCCTCAGCATTGCAGAAGCATGAACGGAACATCTGTCTTCATAACTAAAATCAGAAGAACGAGAGTGTTGATGTCGTTGTTCTCATCACAGGGTGTGAAGGCCTGCAGCCAACAGAGTGAGAGGGGCAGCAAAAATAAGGTCAGCTTGAAGGCCGAAAATTCTAATCAGTCACACGCAGCCCTCCAAAAAAATGGAAGTCTGCTCAGACGAACGAGATCTATGAATTTTGTTTCTCATCATTCCGAAGGAAAGAAATCAAACGAACTATGCTGTACATTCAGTCAGCTGTCTCAGCCTCCCTCTTTCCGCTTCTTTTCACTAACTGGGAAACAACGTGAAGGAATGGGATGCTTCTGTCTTTCTGTGCCCACATGGGGAAAACATCTAACCAGGGGTCTGGTGGTCATCACCTCCACTTAAGGGAAGAGGGCAACCGTGGAGTGTTTCTGGTATAATCTTATCTATATTTAATCTCCCACACCGGCCCTCCCTCTCCCATCCCATACGTACACTCTCAAGCACGAAATGCAGCCCGACAGGCACCGCGGGATGATCATACCAGAGCATCGCCCACAGCACATCTCTCGCCCCTTACGTACTCTCCTGGGCATGTCCGCTCAGCAGGCATAGCGAGGGACGATGCACGATGCACGCCACATCGACCTTCTCAAAGACTCTAACCAGGGGTCTGGTGGTCATCACCTCCACTTAAAGGAAGAGGGCAACCGTGGAGTGTTTCCGGTATTCTTTTTTACCCATCTTCACAAGCAGATTTGCCCCACAATGACTAGGGATAAACAAGACTAACTACTTCATTCCCTTGCCTTAAATGCGGGGGGGGGGGGGGGGGGGGGGGGTTAATGGAAAAGCCACTCAGCCTCCCTCTTTCCGCTTCTTTTCACTAACTGGGAAACAACGGGAAGGAAAGGATGCTTCTCGACATGTTTGGCCAAATAAAACAAAGCAGGGAAAGGTCAGTCATAAACGAGTCTAGACCGATGTATGTATTCTCAACCACCACCTGCAAGAGGGGTGTCAGATGCGCACTACACTAAACATGGTTTGTCATCATGCACAAGTCCCCGATAACTCAATATGCTACCTTCAAAGGGGGGGAGGGTTAATAAAAAAGAAACTCGTATTTCAAAAACAACCCCGTGTAAATGAGGCATATATCCCAAGGTCCTCTTCAATCACACGCCTGGACATGGCTGAAACGGTCTCTAGTAACGCCCGGTACTCTGACTCCGACGCAATAAAGCTGCCATGCTTCTCCAAGCCGTACAAGTGAGCCGAGGTTTGCACAAAGTCTGAAACGATGGAGGCTCTCACCACAGATTCTACGGAGGCGCACAACAAGAAGTTGAAGGTATGTTCCAGATCACACCGTGAGGCTTCTTCTTCCAGCACTATAGAGTCCTGGTGTTGTGCTTGGCATGCAGTTAACATGGCAAAATTCTTCCTGTCTGCCAGTCTAGTCCTCTTTGCAAGCTCTGCATTGGCCCGCCGTTCTCTTGCGACCTTCCATGCACGGGTTTTCTCCTCTTCTTCTTCCCTTGCTACTTCCTCATCCCTCCATCGTCTCAGCTCTTGTTTGTACAGCTTCTCTCTTGTATTTTCCTTCACTCGATTTTGTGAACGTGGACGAAAGGCTACGCTGCCTTGTTTACCAACAACATTGAAGAGCCTGCGTTCCATCTCATCCTGATCTTCGCATAACGTCATGCTCCCCCTTTGATCCTGTGGTTCTTTGTTGTTTTAAAAAAACAAAAACAAAAACAACAAAAGAAAACCCGCCCTTTAGGTTAGAAATGGAGCGAGGGGGAGAGGAACCAAGGATAAATAAGAAGACGGTGCACGCCTCACTGGCGTGTCTTCGTGTCGGCGGTCTGCTGCAGGACATGTTTCATCACTTCCAGCGACCCATCTCCAAGGAGCTTAATGCGTTCGTTGTCGAGGTTGCAGACTTTAATCAGTTGTATGCGCAGCAGATCTACGTCAGTGGAAGAGTACTTCTCCGAGATGTCGCATAGAAACTTTCCCAGATCTTCGTTTCCGTAAGTGTGGTACACCATAGTGGCCCCACCGCACGACGTGCCGATCCACTGGAGGAGGGCCTTGAGGTGTACGTCTCCTTTGAAGGCCCCGCATCCCCAGTTTCCCGTCGCGAACTGTTTAGCCCCATTAGCTGCCGCGTAGCATTTCCTGATCTCACGGTCGATGGCCTGTGCAGTGTACTGGTCACGTTCTCCCACCAAGTCCAAGGCATCAAAGGCAACAATATTTTGTGTTTCTCGTGGTTTTCCTCCCGTGAACTTGAAGGTATCCCTGTACCCTGTGAAGGTGGAGTACCGGGCGCACCCTTTCATATGAACCGCCTCCCAGTCGGTTAAGTTATCACAGTACAGCATGGCTGTGATGCACTCTGGGTGTGTGATGAACAGGATCTCCTCCTGAACGCTCCCAAAGCTCCCAAGCACCCCACCCCCAAGGCTGCTGTTCGCAAAGTCGGCTATCCAAGCATTCTTACAGTCTTCAACAGAACCCTTGGTGTCTACCACAATGGGAAGCAGGGTTGTGGGTTTTTTTGAAGGGAAGAGACGATCCGACGCACGAACCTTCTCAAAGATAACGGACCCAGCTTGAAGGTCAGACCTGGGTATTCTACTGACTGTGTCGAAGTAGTGTATCAAGCATTTGCAAAACTCCACCTTAGCAGGGTGGCGGCTTGAGAACATCTTCACGAAGCTGAGCGATTCGTCTTTGAAAAGCCCGAAGAACATACAAGCAAGCAACGTGGCTGCTTGCAAACGGTCGACATGGATGCTTCTCCCTGGTGTGAGGGGGCCTAATTGATGTTCTTTGAAGACGCTTGCTGCTCCCTCAACAAGGTCGGCAAGGTAACCTATGATACGGGTAAAGCTAACTTCCATCTCGCAGAAAGCTTGGAGCAGGGCGCTGATGGTGTGTTTGGAGAAGTACATTTTCAGGTCGCTGTGGCTCTTGATGGACGCGATCTCACTCACAGCGGAGGGCATCAAGGAAGGAACGTGGAAAGGGCGCTTGACGCGTGTCTTGGAAGAGTGTCCTGTCTTTTTCAAAAAGTCGTAGAAGGCTTCATCTGCACGATCGCTTTCACCAGCAGGCTTTTCGCAGGGCTCATCAGGCCTTGTTCCCTCAGGTGTCGTCTTTTTGTCAGACATTTTTTTTTTTTTTTTTTTTTTGCCCTCTTTTTCCCCTCACTTTCAATATTTCGTTTTGCATAACAACAGAATAAAAATGTAAGGGAAAAGAATTGACAAAAAAAAAAAAAAGAATCGATCAAAAATACGATCACGCACCCAAAGGATTGGGGGAACCCTCAAGCATAGGAAAAAATTTGTTAAAATTCGTCGCAGCAGAAAAGCCAAAGGGGGGGAGGGGGGGACATTTTTTAAAGGCTCCTCTAGGCACTTATCTGGCTAGACACGGGTGGAAGGGCTGCCCTTTTTTTTTCTTTTTGAAACAAATCCCAGAAAAAAGAAGACTTTACACAAACACTTGTCTGGGAGGAAAAAAAAAATATTAAAAAAAAAAGCCACATTTAAGTTAGCCAACAATATGTCATACCTCAAATTTCCTTTTTCTCCCCCCCTCTCCCCGGGTTTGCGAAGAGAAAAAAAAAAACAAACACTTTCTTTTTTTTTTGTGTCTATTCAAAAAAAAAAAAAAAAAATCTATATGTGGCAAGGGGGACAGAAACATAAAAAGCACACTTTGCAAGGGGGGGGATCTAAATCATTAAATCATTCCCGCGTAGGCCTTTATAGTGGTCTCGAACCCCGACATGGCATGCGGGTCAGAAGCCATAGCGGCAGCCACAAAGGCGGGCATTTCTTGTTTCACATCAAACCAGTTTGAGAGGAATAGGATGAGCTGGTAGTCGCGGACCTGCTCCGCGAAGGCTTTCCCTGCTCTTCTAGGGTCTTTCAGGAAAATTTTGACGTTCTCCCAGGTAGGAGGGATCTCCCCCGGTCGGTTTAGCCTGATGAACCGGTTGGACACAACAGTACTCTCGAACCCCCCAATGGGCACGGGAACGGTGAACCACGCTGTGTCTACGTGGTGAGTGGGCTGTTTGGAAACGAGTGCCTTGTGCCCAGATGAACCTTGTGATTCCTGTTTTTTTTTTTTTTTTTTTTTCTTTTTTTTTTTTTCTTTCCATACCTCTTGCACCGCTTCCAATTCTCGCTCACTTGTTACCAATTTTGTGTCCTTTGGGTTTGCTGACAAAGTGCCTTCTTTGTAAATTTCAACACACTGAGCTGACGCTTGATAAGCCTCGACCTTGACCTCCGACAAATCCTCAGATAACCGTACCTGAACCAAGCAACAGTGGGAACCGTGTTTCGCTTGATCATTCGCAACAAGAAGTACCTCTTCTGCGGTTAAAACCGGGTCAGAAGGGGTTGCCGGTGGTGCGGAAACAAGCACGCCTACACGTTGCAATCCGAACAAAGCAGCGATACCGTCAGCCTTGGCAAGTCTGTTGTCTGGTAGGACCTTGTACCCGTCCTGACTAGACTCTTGTTCAGGTTCGTAGCAACAGTGGCATTTGACCAGCCCGCCCTCGACAGTGCCGTACATGTATGCTATTCTTTGGACTTTGAACTCCCTTGCGCGCAGAAATGACTGAAAGAACATCACCGTGTCGGAGTCAACCTCGATTTTCTCGATCGCGCACTTTTTCTGCCGCTGGATTCGCTGGTACCTGTTGATGAGGGACTCGTACTCCTTCATCCCGATCTGCTTCGGTGGGTTTGCGAAGTACTTCCCCCCTATCACCTTTCCCTTCTTAGCCGCGGGTTCTCCGCCTTTCATCTCTGTGTCTTCTTGCTTCCGTTGCATCTTCGCCCTCTCGGCGTGCATGCGACGAATTTCTGCCATTTGTTGTTCCATTTTTTTTTTTTTATAGTGAATTCCTTTTTTAAAATATTTTCTTTGAGTTTGAAAGAAGAAAAAAAAATCACATAACAGCTGGGGAGGGGGGGGGGGAACTTTGTTCTTTCTTTTTTTTTTGTTTTCACTCCCTTCTTTAAGGTGAGGTGAATATTTTTGCAATGCAAGAAAAAGGGAGGTGGGTGGGTGGGGGGGAAGAGGGGATGGAGAGAATGGACAGGGAAGAGTATAAGTCCCCAAGAGAATTTTCTTTCTAGTGAAAAAAAAAAATAAATGCTTCTGCCAAAAGCCTCATAAGGTTTGCACAAAAATACGTTCTTTTTTTTTTCAGTCGGAATGCAGGCAGAATCATTTTCTACTCAAAAAAAAAAACACAATCTTTTCATAAAGTAAACCGTTCGAGAAGGGGGGATAAGCAGGAAAAAAAAAAGGAAAAAACAAAAACAAAAACAAAAACAAAAAAGTACCTTCTCCCCCCCCCCCCCCCCCCCCCCCCATCAAGGGCTTTATAAAAGACCGAAGGTGGTTGGCCCTTTAAAAAAGAAGAAAAAAAAGGGAAAATATTACAAAAAGGATTTCTTTTCTTTCTTTTCATTGCAGTAATCCAGGGAATGCAGTTCACATCTAGCTTACTCCTCACCTCTCTCTCTCTCCCCATTTTTCCTTCCCTTCTCCTGTTTCTTCAAAGAAAAAACAAAGAATACATACTTCAGTTAAAAAAGATCACATCCCACACATATAAGAGGGAACGGCAGGGAGAGAGGTTGATTACCAGACAGAGGAAAAAAAAAAATCAAAAAAAAAAATTGTTTTTTTCATCCATCCTTCTCAGCGTTTGCTTTGTCTTCCTCTTCTTCCGATTCGGAGCCATCGCTCAGCAGTTGGATACCCTGGATGGTTTATTTCATTTTATTTATTTTTTTTTTTTTTTTTTCCCATACCGCAAGAGCGTCAAGAGATTTCCCAGCAGGATATACCTCCGAGAGAGCAATGGAACCAGACCGAGTTTTTACTTTTCTAAATGATGCACAAGCTTGTTCTAAAGCCTATGAGAAAAAAAGAGGGATACATTTTTTAATTTCAAAAAAAAAAAAAAAAAATACCTTTTTCGGGCTGCTTGGACTGTTCACGAGAGAAAAATGCGACTGGAAAGAATGCTTCTTGGGAACGATAGGCTCGTGGAACACGAGCAGCGCGGCAGTCTCATTCAGGTCGACCACATAAAAAGCCCTGAGAAAATCCTCAAGTGTAACTTTCCCGTCACCATCATAATCAAGATTATGAAGCAAAGCGGTAAGCTGCGTATTACTTAGAGGCCACGTAGTGATGGTGGCGACAAGCCCTGTCGTGGCAGGATCTCGCGAAGCGATTAAATTCACGTCTTTATCTGTGATTCCGAATAGCTCCCCAACAGCGGTCATTTCAATAGCTTCCTTTGGGGTCCCAGGCTTGGCTGCAAATTGATAGGTAGTTCTCCGTGCAGGGCATTGTAACCTGCTCAACCCCAATCTATCTATCGCAGATTTTAAATCTTCAATCCCCAGTACACCGTCGCCATCGCTGTCGAACATTTTGAAAGCTGCGATTGGTGATACACATCTTTTAACATGGTCTCGAAGACGTTGGACCAACCAGTAGTCCCACATGTGGAATGTGTTGTCGTAAAGAATCCATTCCGCGTCTAGTTCTTCTTCTTCTTCGACTTCGTCGGTTTGAACACCGTGGAGTTCCGCCTCCTCGAAGTGTCGTTCCCAGTTCTCCCTGCGGAGGTAGCCCGGCATCCCGCCCTCCTTGTCGAAGTAGCAGAACAATTGGAAGACGATATCGCTGGAAAGTTGCGTCTGCAAATCGTTCACGATTAGCGAGAAAAATCGTTGATATGTCATTAGACATCCCTCCGGACACGCGGAGTCAAACAGTGCCCGTGCATCACTATACCGTCTGTCACCTCTTACCGACGTGCTCATAGCACGGTGCCAGATCCATCGGACGATGTTTGGAGCCCATTTTCTGAACAGTCTGTCTTCTAATGGGACGGCGAAGCGTCTTAAAAACGCGGGGAATGGGATAGATGTTGTGCCGAGGACTTCTTCGGTGTCGGTTGGCCATACTGCCTCGGCCATCCATGGGCGGATGAACTCCCATGGGACGTCGTAGCATCCTGATACATCCCGCATGAAGTGCGACCATTCCAAGCATCCCACAGCACCGGCTTGGCGTAGTTCATCTCGAGAGGTGAATGCTGTCATTAATCGATGTCGGTGGTCGTGGACGAAGTCTCGTGTTACGCGAAGGACTTCTTGTATGACACCTGCGCCGTGGAGAGCGGGAGCTACCTCGGGACCGCCGATGACCCCTTCTGTTTCTTCATAAACTTTCCAAGTGTCGAATCCAATTACCACGTTACCCGTTGACAGCCCTTGTCTTTGCGGTGATGTGTGGTGTTGCTTCGATTCTAATGTTATCACAGCCACCGCACCGTCGTTCCGTTGAATCCCCGCGTAGTACGACGCACTGAATATTGTAACAGCCATTGAATCGTGGTGCAACGCGAACCCGGGGTCCGGTGCCTCGTGCGAACGGATGAGAAGACGCAAAGCGTTGCGGCGTAGAAACGACTCGGTGTGCTCCTTTTTGTACCAAATTCCGTTTCCCCTGTCCATGTTGTGCATATACGTTTTTCCTTTGGGGAAGCCTTCGAATGGATCGTCCTCTACAGGGTCAGACCATGTCATGTCTGCTATCATACGCTTGTCTATAGTGGTGTATGTCTCTGCTTTGTTGGACACCATGGGAATGTCGCGGAATCGGTTACAACTGTTTATCTCCCCGAGGGTGACAGGATCACGGGGGACACCCCCATGCACCACGAACACTTCGTCGTGCACAATGGTGCACAGTGGGATGGCACGGAACACCCGAAGAAACCTTTGATAGTTAGTGCTGGAGTACTTGTTCAGAACCTCCTCCATGAACTCGTAGTTCTCGCACATCGGTTCGTCTTCGTGGTTACCACGGTTCATGAACACTTGTTCTGGGTAGGCGAGGAGCAGTGTTAGGATCAAACAGGACACTTCGCAGCCCTTCGGGCCGCGGTCCACGAAATCACCGTTAAACACGTAATGTCGATTTTTATCAGGAAGCCCGAACTCTCGGAGAATCCGGAGAAGGTCGGCAAGCTGGCCGTGAAGATCGCCTACCACGACACAGCTCCCGTGTGCCTCAAGGGTCACTCGTTGAATATTGCTTCGTTTTTTAAGATGCGCCTCAGCTTCAATAAGAAGCGGTTTGACAAACGATGCAGGTAGTCTTTCCCCATCACCGACAATGGCAACAACAGCTTTAACGATGGAATCCTTGTCGTCGGAGTTGTGAAGTGCTTCTGGCGGCCAGGTCAGGCCGTTGCTGAACGTACGGTCAACTGGTTCAGGTTGGCCTTTGTTGCCATCTATATGGGTGTTTGCTGGAAGGCGGGTTTTATCCCGTTCTTGCCATTTGTCGAGTTTTCGGTAGAGGTGGTTGAACAGAGCACCGAACCACAGTCGGTGAAGGAGTACTCGACGCCACCATCGTTGTATCCTTGCAGCGGAATACTGTTCTCGGCTTACTTTGTGGTGTGCTTTCAAAGCTTGCATTTCGGATCGTAGCATTGCTGTGACAGTTTCTTTCACAGTGGCGCGGCATAGAGGGGACCCATCTGTGAACTGTAACCCGTTTCGGAGGGTTACTTTGTTTTTCTCGGGGCAGAATGGTAGGAGCTGTTCGAGCATTTTCTGTCCGCAGCCTTGGCAGGTCACGGATCTTAGCTTCATTGTGGGTCCCGCCTCTGCGGAGGGGCTTGCGAAAAGACCCAGTCCCTTCTTGGAGGCGGCGTTGTCGCCGTTCAGCCTCATTTTGTTTTCCTCTTTTATTTTTTTGTTTACTTCGGGCCGGACCAAGTTCTTGCTTTTTGTGCCTTCCTCCTTACCCCCACAGCATCCCATTATGTGGTATTCTTTTTTTTTTTTTTCCCTCAGGGCTCACCCCCTCCCCCCCTCTTGTTTTTTTTTAAAAAAGTTCCGAACCGTGGCAACATGAAAATAAGTTTTTAAAAAAAAAAACGAAGAAAAAAAAAGCGGGGAGAGGAGGGAGAAAGAAGAAAAAAAAACGTGGAGGAGAGGGGGGGGGGGGGGGGGGGGGGTGGCAGGTTCCTTTATTGAAAAAGTATTTTTTTTAATTTGGTTTTTTTGTTTTTTTTTTTTAAAAGTCAAAAACCCCTGCAGAGAAAGGAAAGAAAAAGAAAAAAAAGGTTAAAAATCCCAAAAATAAAAAAGAAGGGGGGAAGAGAGAAACGGGGGAGAGAAAAGGAGAGGTGACAACTTTGAGCCAAAGAAGCTGTTTTTTTTATTTTTTTTTCTCTTCTTTCTTCTTTCCTTTTCCTGTGCAAAAAAACTTCCTGGGATCACTCCTGATCCATATTGAGCGCACCTTTTTTTTTTTTTTTTTTTTTTTTTTTTTTTTTTTTTTCTTTAAAGATTCGACGGCAGTGTCTCTGTTCCTTGCTCACCTAACATTGGGAAAAAAGGGGAATGGGGAGGGGGGGATACGAGAAATAAATAAATCAAAACAAAAAAGAAGAGGGTCCGAGGGTATAAAATAAAGAGAAATCCAAGGCACGAGATAAGAGAGAGAAAAGAAGAAGTAAAAAAAAAAAAAAAGAGGGGGAAGGGAAAGAAAAATCAAGAAAGAAACCTGTCACTCTCTTCATTTCTCTCTTTTTTTTTTTGTTTTTTTTTTATTATTATTCAATCACCTTACTTTTACGGATGCTGAGATTTTCAGTTTTTTTTTATAATATTTCTGTATTTTTTTTTTTTTTCCATTGTTTGTTGGGGGCATTTAATGGGGATTGGGAGGGGGAGGGAGTGAGACAGCAAACGTGTATTTCTTTACCTCCTGCTTATTTTTTTTTTTTCTTTTTCATTTCTCATTTCGTTGGCAAAGAAGGAAACGGGGTCTTCAGTAATTTGTTTCGCAAAAAAAAAAAAAAAAAAAAAAAAAAATTGAGGGGGAAAAAAATAGAGAAAAACACTCCTGTGGGATTCTGGAAAAAGAAAAAACGGGGGTTGAACAAAAGTGTTCGTGTTTCTTCACCATCTCAAAACACAAGTCCTTCAAGGGAGGAAAAAAAAAAAATGTAACAAAAAAAAGGAGGACATTTCAATTAGAGTGAAGTCTATTTTTTTAAAAGAAAAAGGATAAAAAGTCGATTTGAATGAAAAAGAGGGAGGGGGGGGGATTCTGGTTTATTCTCTTCTTTTTCTTTTCTTGTTTCCCCCCCGTTTTTCTTTTTCCTCTACCTTTCTCGTTTCACTTACATCTCCATTCTAAAATTCCCATTGTGCTATTTTTTTTGTATTAACCCACCATACACCTCTATCCGTTCCTACTTTTTTTTTTGAAACCATTTATTCTTTCTCGTAAAAAAAGAGGGGGGGGGAAGAAAATAAAATAAATCGGTGAGCGGATCAAGCAAAAAAAAGAAAAAAATATGGGGTGAGAATGTAGAATGGGGTAAACACTAGTTCACAAAAAAAGAAGGGGGGGGGAGAGAAAATGTGGTTTTCTTTTTTTTTTCCTCCAAAATATCTCGGATAATATAATTGTTCGCTGCTTCTTTTATGCCCCTGTATATGAATTTTAAAAAAAAATAAATTCCCTTTTCTTTTTTTCCCATACCGCTCAGCAGGATTTCGCAGGCCTTTGCTGCGTCATTGCCAGACCTCTTAAGAGCATCCTTAGCCCTCTCCTCAGTGAAACCCATGGAGATGAAACGCTTGATCTGTGTGTTTTTTTTTTTTTTTTTTTTTTTTTTTTTTTTCCCCAATTTCTTTTTTTTTTTTTTTGTTCCCACCCCTCGAAAATCCCGTGTCCTAGCCCATCCCCATTTCCAAAAAAAATAGGAATTTTTCTGACCCCCTCCCAAAGCAAAGGCCTTACCACTTCGGGGTTGGCTTGGGGCGTGGCTGCACCTGTGGTTTCAGCCCGTGGTTTCAAGGTGCCAGCGGGGTGTTTCACGCTGCAAGACCCAGGAGGGGCCTTGGCATAGCCTTTAGGCCGAGGAGGAGCTGGCGCAGGAGTACTGCTCTGCGGTTGTTTCAAGCCGAGCCTTGCGTACTTTGCCGCAACCTCCGTGCTGGGTTTCATTCCTTTGCATGTGGTGCACTTCCACCCGCCTGTTCTTAGTTCCATGGGCTTGTCCCTCCTCCCGCAAACACAACACCATTTTACCTGATCTTGCGAAGGCGGAAGCTTCGAGTTGTCGCTGTAGCCGAACTTCTTGGCGTACTTCCCTGCAAGGTGTCCCTCAAGGTCCTTCTTCACTTCAGCGGCGGCCTTCTCAAGCATGGCCATGTCCTCCTCTGTTTTTTGGGGTTTTTTTTTTTCCATTTTTTTTTTTTCATACCGATTTCCTTTTCGTCCCTACCGTCGGCGCCCATGAGCAGGTTAAGCCTCTGGTTCACGATCCAGTTCGACTGCTGGCTGAGCAGCACACCGGCCAGGTTGTCCCTCTCCTCTTGGGTGAAACCGATCTCGGCCATCTCGTCCTTTAAAGGTGATAACAAAATCAACAACAACAGCATACCGAGGACAGCTCGTAGAGCTTCTCCCTGTCAGTGACACCCCTCTCAATCAGCGTCTCCTGCGTCGAGGCTCTGAGGTTGGCTTCCTCGAACACGGTCTTAACGGTGGAAGGCAGGGCCTCCGACACACGCTGCTTCTGCATGTCGAGCAGGAAGTCCATCGCCAGGTCTTTGGTAGGAGCGTTTTCGACGATGTTGAGGATGACACCCAAGTCGAAGTGGGGGAACAGGTCCACGAAGGATGCGAAGTGCTTCTCCTTCTCGGACTCCAACCCGCTGCCAGATGAAGTTACATCGCCCGGCTTCCTGTTCCTCGCCTCCTCGGCGGCCCTCTGGATCTCCAGTTGGGCAAGCCTCCTCTTCTCCTCGAGCTCGGCCTTCTTCTTCTTGTATGCCTGGATCCACCTGATCAGGTACGGGATGCACTTTGGCATCAGCGTCTTCACCTTCTTGTGCCTCACAGTCTCAAGACCCTCGTTCACCTTGGCCTTCGAAAACACTTTCGAGTGACCAATGTCAAAGTGGGGTGCCTTCAGGTAAAGGATGTCAGCCCAGAAGGACGCGATGGACCTGCATGCCTGGGGCATCTCATCTTCGGGAGGGTGGGTACCGGCGGGGTACTTCTTCTTCACATCCTTGGGTGCGATGATGCGGTACCTCAGCCAGAAGTCCTTGTGGGTCTGCCTGACGGGGTAACCCTGACGCTTCATGATGATGGTCTCCATCACACCAGCGCATGTCAGCTGGGTCATGACGTAAGCGTTGTTGATGATACCGGCCTTCATCTGAGGGTTGGGCTTCACGGTCCTGATGAAGTGAGAGTCAGTGGAGTTCAGCTCTTCCTTCAGTTGCTCCAGCTGCTTCTTGAACTTGAAGCTGACAGTGGGCTTCTTCTTGCCACCGACTTGGTCCTCGACCTCACCAAGGAGGGCGGCGATGAACTCAGTGGTGGATGCGTTCACAACCTTCTTCATCTCGTCCTTGAGGGTGTCGGAGTTCTTCTCGAGCCACCCTGCCGTCATGTAGGTCACGTCAGCGGCGTAATGCTTAATGCCGAACCTGTCAGGGACGGTGGCCTTGGGCTTGATGAAGAACTCAGACTCACCGTGGGTACCCCACGCCTTCTCAGTGAAGGAACCGTCGGTACCGAGCTTGAAGGCGCACTCGCCGTCAAGCTGGGCCATCACACCACCCTTGTCCTTCTGGAGCATCTCAAGGCAGGGACCGTTGTCGGGGTAGTTCACAATGGGGCACTTGATACCCTCGGCGTCACACTCCTCCTTGTCCTGCACGAAAGTGTACTTGTTGTAATGGTTCTGCAGGGACTCGTTGGTGTAGTTGATGCAGAACTGCTCGAAGCTGTTAATCTTGAAGTTCTCGAAACCGAAGATATCCAGCAGACCAATGTAGCGGAGGTTCTTCTGCTTGCTCCTGCTGTCAGGGGCGATGACAGTGTTAAGCTTCCCGACCAACCAGTCGAAGACACCAGAGTACAGACCCTTCGACAGGGCGTCCCTCATGTCCTGCGCCTCGGACACATCAGCGTACTGAGTCATGATGGCGGTCTTGGCTTTAACCTTGAGGCACTCGTGGAAGGCCTCCTCGTTGCAGTTCAGGAGCCCCGCGACAATCTTTACGAGTTCGGGGTTTTCGATCTTGGCCTTGCCAGTGGACTCGTCGGTAACGAAGTTCACGTTCTGCAAGTTGAGGATAGCACTCAGCACACGGAAGATGGAGTCTTGCTGATCGTCACTGATACCAGT
Organism: Diplonema japonicum; assembly: GCA_964019335.1. Taxonomy (NCBI): domain Eukaryota; phylum Euglenozoa; class Diplonemea; order Diplonemida; family Diplonemidae; genus Diplonema; species Diplonema japonicum. The sequence continues at coordinate 261,905 of OZ025666.1, read as the reverse complement.
GTCCTTGAAGGCCTGCATAAGGTGCTTGTACTCTTCAGTGTCCTCTGTGACGTGGCCGTTCAGCTCTCGGATGAACTGGTTGCCCTTGCTCAGGCAGGCGTAGTCCTGAGGCTTGCCAGTGATGTGGTACTTCTTCTTCATCTCTGGGGTGGCACCTGCGAGGAGCTCGTAGAACACGTGGTACCCTCTCTCGCCCTCATTCTGGGTCACGATACGGGACTTCTCCAGAAGGTAGTGAACCATCTCAGCACCGGTCAGCACACCGGAATCCTTGTCGAAGAACAGCTTGATGTACTTACCGAAACGCGATGAGTTGTCGTTACGCGAGGTCTTGGCGTTACCGAAGGATTCCAGAATAGGGTTCGAAGCCTTCAGCTTCTTGTTCACACCCTCGGCGAGGGTCTTCTGCACGGCGTTGCAGCTGTGCGAGGACGACATCATACCAAGGTAGTCGATAAGCGTCTTGGCGGTCTCGGTCTTCCCGGCACCGGACTCACCGGAGATCAGGATGGACTGGTTGTTGCGGTCCATGACAATGATCTTCTTGTACGCCTGGTGAGCGACCTCCCAGGTGTGGGGCTGGGCCCACTTCTCCTTCTTGGTGTGATCTTCCATGGCCTCCCTGCTGTTGTACTCCTTGAAGCAGAAAGGGTTGATCGAGATGATGATCTCACCCATCCTGGTGAACATCATTCCGTCTTCCTCGTAACGTCCCTTCAGGCAGTACAGAAGTGTAGCCTGGTGGAGGTCACCCATCGAGAACAAGTTCTGGAAGCTCCTGTCGTACGCACCGTCAGTGTGCAAGTGAACCTCGTCCTGGATCACAGTGTATGGGCCGCCCTCACCATCGACCTTGCACTTCTTCCCATACTCAATAAGAGTACCGATGGCCCAGCCAGAGGTAGGGTTCACATAGAACACCTTGGTGCCGGGTTTCATGAGTTCGCTCATTTTGCCTTTGTTGTATTACCTGTGCGGGACTAATGTGGGTGAAGTTTTGCAGTAAAATAAATTGATCCCTTAAAAAAGTTCATTAAACCAACATCTATTCCTCGTCACCACCACCACCGCCGCTGGTCTTCCTGGAACGCTTCACACGGCCGGGGCCACCAGCACCAAGGGAAGAGGTGGGGGCGAGGTCAATGTGCTTCTCGCTGTCAGTCCTGACCCAGAAAGAGGGGACGGTGACCATCTGCTTGCCAACGCAGATGTGACGCTGACGGATCATCACACGGGCGTGGTGGATGGACTTGGCAAGACCGTGCTTGAACACAAGGGTCTGGAGACGGCGCTCCAAGAAGTCCTGAAGGGTCAGACCAAGCACGTAGTCGAGCTTCATGTGCTCCTGGTCAAGGAGACCGTACCTGAGGCACCTCCTGAGAAGGGCACCACCCTCGAGGACACGACGCTCAGAGTCGGCGTCAAGGGTCAGAAGGGTACGGGCACACTTCCTCATCTTGGCAAGGGTAAGGGCAACCCTCCAAACCTCACGCTTGCACCTGAGACCGTACTCACCAACAAGCTTCAGCTCCTTGTCCAACCTCTCCTTCTCGAACGGACGACGGGGGTTCTTGTAGACCTTGCCGAACTCACGGTACTTGCGAACCATTTTTGATGTTGTAGTTTATCTGTAGTAAGGTTTGCGGTGTAAATGCTTGGTAAAATAAATGATTCAGCTATCATTGTGTCCTTTAGCCATGGATCTATTCCTCGTCACCACCACCGCCGCCGCTGGTCTTCCTGGAACGCTTCACACGGCCGGGGCCACCAGCACCAAGGGAAGAGGTGGGGGCGAGGTCAATGTGCTTCTCGCTGTCAGTCCTGACCCAGAAAGAGGGGACAGTGACCATCTGCTTGCCAACGCAGATGTGACGCTGACGGATCATCACACGGGCGTGGTGGATGGACTTGGCAAGACCGTGCTTGAACACAAGGGTCTGGAGACGGCGCTCCAAGAAGTCCTGAAGGGTCAGACCAAGCACGTAGTCGAGCTTCATGTGCTCCTGGTCAAGGAGACCGTACCTGAGGCACCTCCTGAGAAGGGCACCACCCTCAAGGACACGACGCTCAGAGTCGGCGTCAAGGGTCAGAAGGGTACGGGCACACTTCCTCATCTTGGCAAGGGTAAGGGCAACCCTCCAAACCTCACGCTTGCACCTGAGACCGTACTCACCAACAAGCTTCAGCTCCTTGTCCAACCTCTCCTTCTCGAACGGACGACGGGGGTTCTTGTAGACCTTGCCGAACTCACGGTACTTGCGAACCATTTTTAAAGGACACTTATGAGACCTGGGATGTTGTGCAGTGTAGTGTGCAGTTAGCCATTCAATGATAAGAGTTTCCTTTTTTTTTTTGAAAAACACTAAATATCTTTTTTTTTCCTATTCCTCGTCACCACCACCACCGCCGCTGGTCTTCCTGGAACGCTTCACACGGCCGGGGCCACCAGCACCAAGGGAAGAGGTGGGGGCGAGGTCAATGTGCTTCTCGCTGTCAGTCCTGACCCAGAAAGAGGGGACGGTGACCATCTGCTTGCCAACGCAGATGTGACGCTGACGGATCATCACACGGGCGTGGTGGATGGACTTGGCAAGACCGTGCTTGAACACAAGGGTCTGGAGACGGCGCTCCAAGAAGTCCTGAAGGGTCAGACCAAGCACGTAGTCAAGCTTCATGTGCTCCTGGTCAAGGAGACCGTACCTGAGGCACCTCCTGAGAAGGGCACCACCCTCGAGGACACGACGCTCAGAGTCGGCGTCAAGGGTCAGAAGGGTACGGGCACACTTCCTCATCTTGGCAAGGGTAAGGGCAACCCTCCAAACCTCACGCTTGCACCTGAGACCGTACTCACCAACAAGCTTCAGCTCCTTGTCCAACCTCTCCTTCTCGAACGGACGACGGGGGTTCTTGTAGACCTTGCCGAACTCACGGTACTTGCGAACCATTTTTCTTGTAGTAAAACTGTAAATTTGGGTGGGACTGACCGGAAAGACACATGCTAGCACTGAAGACCAACGAAAGAAAAACAGAATGCTCAACTCGGTAAAGGTATATAAAAAAGAAAACTGCAATACGAGCCACACCTGCACTACACAGGATGATATGATGCCTCCGCAATAACACTGGGTTTGATGTCGCTTACGTTTCTATTCCTCGTCACCACCACCACCACCGCTAGTCTTCCTGGAACGCTTCACACGGCCGGGGCCACCAGCACCAAGGGAAGAGGTGGGGGCGAGGTCAATGTGCTTCTCGCTGTCGGTCCTGACCCAGAAAGAGGGGACAGTGACCATCTGCTTGCCAACGCAGATGTGACGCTGACGGATCATCACACGGGCGTGGTGGATGGACTTGGCAAGACCGTGCTTGAACACAAGGGTCTGGAGACGGCGCTCCAAGAAGTCCTGAAGGGTCAGACCAAGCACGTAGTCGAGCTTCATGTGCTCCTGGTCAAGGAGACCGTACCTGAGGCACCTCCTGAGAAGGGCACCACCCTCGAGGACACGACGCTCAGAGTCGGCGTCAAGGGTCAGAAGGGTACGGGCACACTTCCTCATCTTGGCAAGGGTAAGGGCAACCCTCCAAACCTCACGCTTGCACCTGAGACCGTACTCACCAACAAGCTTCAGCTCCTTGTCCAACCTCTCCTTCTCGAACGGACGACGGGGGTTCTTGTAGACCTTGCCGAACTCACGGTACTTGCGAACCATTTTTTTTTGCTATATGAAATCTGGATGGGAGTGTTTTAAAGGAGAAACGAAGAAAAAAGGGGGGGAAAAAAGAAGAGAAAACAAGGCTTCCCTGCTACCTCCCGCGTACTCGTTTTATGGGAGGATTGCTGTCGTCTTCGGTCGAGTCACTGTCACAAGCACTCGTGAAGGACCAATCACACGTCTGCTCTAATACACGTTTCCGTGAAGGAGGCACAGAAACGGCAGCAAGAACATCTGGTGACAGGAGAGCTGCACGCAGTTCACACGCATGCCGTTCTTCGGGAATGTTGAGTAGACTCCGCACATCCTGCAACATACTCTCCGAAATCCCCACCATACTAGGGCCATTTCTCATCACGAGCGCCCTTATAATGTGATGGTACGCTTGTACTTCCCCCTCTCGCATTATCTTGTACAGGGCCTCATCACTTAGAGCCTGTTCTTGCTGTACATCATTACTGCGTGTCTCCTGCTGCATATTTTACGCACCTACCTTTCCCCCCCCCCCCCCCCCCCTCACCTTTGAGAAAGAAATAGAGGTGAAGTAACATATTTCAAAAAAAAGATCACAGATACCAATAACATCTTTTTTCTTGTTGTATTTCTTTTTTTTTTTTTCTTTCTGTTCTTGGTGGGAGAAAAAGAGTGGACAAAAAAAAGGGGATTGACAAAAAAAAAGGAGGGTATAAAGGGGAAGTGGGGTGGGGTGGGGTGGGTAAAACAAAAACGGAAAAAGAGGGAACAAAAACAAAAAAAAGAGCAAAGCAAAACAAACAAAAAAGAAAAAAAAAAACTGGGGGGGGGAAAATCGAATGGGAAAGGATTTCTCACCCTCTCCATCCCCTTTCCCTCCCCCCATCCTTTTCCTTTTTTTTTGTTTACCCTTCAAAATTTCCTTTTTTTGTCATTGTCCCCCCCCCCCCCCCCCCGCTTTCTTCCCTTTGCCGATCTCTTTTTTCTCGGGGGTGTTATATTTTGAGGGGGAGAAACAGAAACGAAAATGAAAAAGGGACATAAGGGGATACTACACAAATATTCAGGGGGAGGGGGGCAAAGAAAAAAATGGGGCAAACGATAATCTTTACAAAATGGGGGGGGGGGGAAAATGCAGTCTATTTTTCATCAATCTCATCCTCTTTCCCCAATATTTAGTTTACCTCAAGGAGAGTAGGTATCGTCGAGGAACAGCAGGATACTAACCGCACCCATAATGCAAAGTACAAGAAACGTGCCAAACCCTGTAGTGTACCCTCTCTGGAACCTTGGAAGCCCGCATATGTTGTGCCTCCGTTCAGTAGGAGAGGGGGTGGAGAAAAAAACACGGAAAGCCCATAAGAGAACCCAAGCTGCAAAGGTTACGTTGGCTACAATAACAATCATCCAGAAATCATCACCAAGTACAGGACGCCCTGAGACGTGATCAGCGTCTTTCCCCCGAGAGTTGGAACGATGCTGAGCCACCCCGAAGAGATACATCTATTTTTTTTTTTGGAAAAAAAAAAAAAAAAAAAAAAATACATACCACCGGTGCGTTATGCAGCAACATCCTCATGAACGTATAAAAGAATGAAAACCTATACATAATGTTGGCGTGGGTGGGGGTGCTCTCTTCGTCTGTCATCTCCTTTGGGATCCTTAGCAGCAACATAGTTGCCATTGCGGGGATCAATGGAATAAGCTGCAGCCGCATTGGCCACAGCAAGGGCGCGGCCTGCCCACCCGTACTGAACGGCCTGTCCTTGTAGTGGACGTCTCGGCAGCTCCACCATAAACACCAGTCGCCAAGCGTGACGACTACAAGGGTCATGAGACCTTTTTTTTTTAAAAAAAAAATTTTTTTTTTCTTCTCCACATACCCATCTCCCAATAATTCTCCCTAAGATGATGCACAGCCACGACAAGGTTCACAACTGTGCTGAACAACAACAACAGCAAGGCAAAACGCTGTTTTTTTTTTTTTTTTTTTTTTTTTTTCCCGCCGTGAAATACCACAATCTGTGCATCCATCGAATCCGGTTTTTCAACGTATTCAATCAGCTTCCACAGCTCGTCATAAGACACGGTACCCTGCACGGGGCCCTCCATGGCCACGCCTATGGGGCACCGGGGTCGGTCCTCCTCTGGAAGGGGATAGGTAACTTCTAGTTTGTTTAAAACAGAGGTGAGGTACTCTTCAACTGTGATCTGTTCTGCCTTGCCTGTTTCTTCGAGCTCTATGGCCACGGTGGTGGTAATTTCCGCTATTTTCGATCGGAAGTCCGCGCAGACAGTCGGCTCATCGGAGGGTTGTCTCGTAAAAGGGTCGGCACCCGGGGTTCGAGAAAACACCGCCAGACGCTCCTTGAGGCAGGTGTTCTCCACCTCGCACCGTTTCACTGCTGCTTCCACGTCTTCAAGACGTTTTGACACATCGGCCGACTTTTTTTTTCTGGGGCTCCCCGCGGCGTTTTGTGTGTTGGGCTCAAAGACCTCCTTCACCTCGTTAAACGTTCCCTTTTTAAAGCTCGCGCTCCGTCTGACCGACCCGGTCTTCCCGTTCATCTCTGACATTATTTTAGCCCATTCTTCGCTCGCCTCCTGCATCAGTTGTTTGATGCTCTTATCCTGTTCACGGTTCAGCTCTTCAACCTGTTTCTTCTCCAAGTCCAATGGAGTAACGCTTACACGGTAGTCGCCAGGCACTGCAGGGTCTCTCGGGTGGAACATATTCGGCTTTGAAAAGGTGTTGTCCCACGGGCCTTTTAGTGCAACCTTCCCGTTCGCCACGTATTCCTTGTAGCTTTTTTCCAGCCATTCGGGGAGTTTTTTCGCGTTGACGGCCAAGCCCACCATCATGCCAGGGCCTTGAACGGTGGTTACCTTGTTCAAAGCCATTGCGGGTATCCACCCACTGGGGTCAGAACAAGTGAGATATGTAATCGTGCTTCCTGTTGGGTCTGTGTGGCAGGGTCGGATATAGTACGCGGTGATGAAAGATCTGCCTCTGATTGCTTTGCCGGGAGGCATCGAGGCGTGGGGTGTCGAGTAGTTCGCTATCATGTAGTGTTCCTTGCCCATTTCTACCCACCCTCGTTGGTTCACAAAATCCCGACCTGAGAGGAAGGGCAAGGCTGCTTCGTAGTAGCCTATGTCGTTGTTTAGGGAGAATCTTGCGATGTTGAAACCTTTTTTCATGTATGTGTCCCATGTTGCTCTGAAGGCGTGTTCATGGAGGAGGTTGTATAATTCAGAAGGGCTTTGGCCGTGGTAGTCTGCTTCTACTTTGACCTCGTCGATTCGTGCTTCTTTGTGGGATGCTTTCCTCCGCCAGACTTTGACGTTGTGGGCAGCGACTTTGTCCCCTTTGGGGATGGTCGCCTCGCCCCAGGATCGGTCCTCCTCTCGCATCTGTTTCAACACGTTCAAAAAGACCTTCTTCCCTAGCATTTTGTACCATCTGTCTGTGTCCCAACACTCCCACGAGAAATCCTTTCCGTCGAATAGCCACTTGTATTTTTTCATCCCGACACCGACGTCCATCTCTACCTCCCCTGTCGCGCCAGGAGTATACGTGGGTGGGTCGATTGACACCCTCGACTGCGGTATGTTTGGCATCCCATTTTCTGACATTTTTTTTTTTTTTTTTTGTTGCCCACTCACGCTCCCCCCCGCTCGGGTTTGCGCACTCCTTTTTTTTTTTTTTTTTTGTTGCCATCTTCCCTCTCCGTTAGCAAATAGGAATTTCTTAACAAAAAAAAAAAGAAAACGGGGGGGAAAAAAAAACGATGAGGGGAGAATGGGCAATACCAACAACAAAAAAGCCCACAGTTTTTTTTTTCTTCTTCTTTTCTTTTCTTTTCTTTTTTTTTTCTCTATCATTTCCATTTTTTTTTTAAAAAAAGGGGGAGAGTATGGAAGAAAAAACAAAAAAAAAATCATCTAAAAATCTATGGAAATGGGGTAGGGGACAATAAAAAAAAATATATATAGATCTATCTTCCATACAGCGCTTCTATTTTCTCAACCGATATGCTCGTAGTAGTTGCTTCCGGGAACCGCCTTGTCGTCGACCAGGATGGTGAGGTTGCCGACAACCTTCAGGTCCGCGGACACGCTGTGGTACGCATCGGCAATCTCACACGGCGCTTCCTCGATTGTCTGCTTGTGCTGCGTGGCGTTCTGAAGGAATTCAACAGGGTCGAGGAGGCCCCTCTCCAGAAGCGTCTTTTGGTAGGAAAGGAAATTATCGGACCATTCAAAGTAGTTGAGCTGCCTGCGAAGTTCTACATCGTCAGATTGCAGTAAATTCAACTTCGCTTGGGTGCGGTCATGCAACATCTGAACTGCAGCTTGAACAACAGCGTAGATTCTGTCCTGAGCGTGTGCGTGGTTTTGCGTCACAGCATTCATTTTGTTGTCGATATCAGACAGTTGAGCTGTTATTGTTCTCTTGCGTTCCTCTACTTGTCGTTTCTGCATTTCTAGTTCGTCGCCCAGCTGGCCAAACATATCTTGATAACAGTGTATCCGCCAGTTCGCCACCTTGTTCTGTAGGCCAGCCAAACCCCGCCGGTCCTCTTCAGGATCATACACACAATTCACAACAAAATCAGGCCACACCCTCGATTCATCATTGATGATATACTCATGGTAGAAATCATGTGGGTCTGTAGAGTCACGGTGAACCTTAATGGAGTGATATCCCTCGGGGACCGGGTGCTTCCCTATCTGCTCGCGTTCCATTAAGAAGGACTGTCCTGTGCAGAGGCGGAGGTGAAGGAACTCGAGCTGCATGGCGCCAGGAGGTCGGTTTCTTTGGGTGTATTCATCGCCTGACTCATCGCTGTGCAATCGGATCCCGCCGCTGCTGAACAACGCGCCTTTGGAAGGATCGCCTATTCTGAAACGGCCGCCGTGTGTCGCTATTTGTGCAACACTGTTGTCCTCAGGAAGTGCCGGGGAGTACACCCATGAGTCCAGCACCACGCTCCCAATGTGGGATCGCTCGAATTTTATATTTTCGTCGGGATCGTGCAAAGCATGCACAGACAGGATCCTCGCGGTGGCCGACCGCAGAGCAAGCTTCAACTGATATTCCATCATTCTGAATTCCACATCGCCCGGCATCAACGGCCTTAGCGCTCTTAAATACTGCGGTGGTACCCAATCCACCCCCCCTGCAATAGCCATTTCCCCCCCCTTTTTTTTTTCCCCCTCCCCCCCTCTCCTTTTTGTGGTAGTGATAATGAGATGGGTACAACATAAAGGAGTATAACCCTCCTGGGGGGGTTTTTTTTTTTTAAAGGTACACACACAGAGCATAACACCCCATATTTCTTAGGGTGGTAAAGTTGTACTTTTTGTAAGAAAGATAAGCCTGCTCCCCACTTCTCCGTTTTTTTTTTTTTTTTCCCTTTTTTTTCCCCCTCTTTTTTTTTTTTCAGCGCCCTTCTCAAGGCGGGGGGGGGGAGAGGTAAACAACAGAACAAAAACCGTATCGGGACAATATAAAGGAGAGAAGAAAAATAATAACAGTAAAAAAAGAAAAATTTTTTTAAGGACTCATGTTTCCGGTCAGCTTCAGCACCTTCCTCTTCTTGTCGGTGTTGCGGAGGTGTGTCTCAAGGTAGGCGGAGATGTGGTTGAACTGGTGCAAATTACTCAACTCAAGGGCGGTGTGGCCAACTTTAGTTTTGAGCGAGATGAGCTGGGGGAGCTTGGGGTTGAACGCAAAACGAGTCAGAAGGTACTCCACACACGCGATCTTGCCGGACGTCACAGCGCAGTGCAACATACTTGACCGCCCCAACGTGGTGGGGAAGCACAGCATTATTTCATCATCATCGAGACTTCCACCAGACACAGTGTCCTCAACGCGTGCCAAGGGGTCTTCGCGAAGTGTCTCTATTAGGATATTCACGTGTCCATGAAGTGCGGCAATGTGCAGTGGTGTACGCCCTTGTGTGTCGATACACATGTGCATACCGGTGAGCCCTCTGTCCACCTTTCTCAATCGTTGAAAGACTTCGGTCGCGCCATTCTCAGCAGCCGCGAATAGGTTTTCCTTGTCGCCGTACATTTTCAGCCGCATCCTGTTCATCTGTGCTGAGTACGCTTGCAGCTCACGCTCTGTTTTCTTCCTGTCTGCCTTTTCCTTCCGACGCCTTGCCTTTGCTTGCTCTATTTTTGCCGTTCCCACTTGCCTCCCTGAGAGGCTTCTCATCTGTTGCGTTGCAGCCTCCGACCATGATTTCACACCAGATGGTGTTTTCACGTGACTGTGCGTCTTGCTCAATACAAATAATTGGTTCTCCATCCTCAGCATTTCTTGTTTATACGCCTCCAGTTCTAAGCGTAGATTGTGCATTTCCTCCATTGCGCCGTCAGGGGTGGCGGTGTGCAAGTGGCACCCGCATGAGCCGCAGTACTTCACGTTTTTCACGTAGTCCCCTTTCCCGTTGAGGAACTCCACAATGTTGTTCTTGCCGCAACGCTCGCTCGGGCATTGCAGTATGGCCCCGTGCTTCACTATGTTCTTTGCTGCCCTCCGCATGCTGCTCGACTTGCCGCTGGATCTCGACTTGAACGATCTGAAGGATCTGAACGAAGACATCTGATTGGATGTTGATCGTTCCGTCGCAGCTTGCTCTTCCTCAGGCTCCTCCTCATATTCATATGACTCTTCGTCAGAGAAGCTCTGTTCGTAGCTCTGCAGCATGTCTATGTCGCCCATTGTGAGGTCCGTCTCCACGACTGCGTCTTGCTTGTCGTAGACTCGTGGTTTTGTGTAAGCACGTGTGCCCTTTTGCCCGCCGAGGATGTTCGTGTACAGAGGGCTGCTGTAGTCCATGTTGTTCGGCGGGCGCACCAGGTACCGCACCACCACAGGGTTGCCGTCGTCATCGTATTGAACAGGTGCTTGTCCGGGGAAGTGGTACTCATAAGGTGCAACAAGCCATTTGTTGTCACCATCAGCCGGCGCGTTCATCTCCTTCAATGTTTCTAGTGCTTCGCCGGTCGGCTGCAGTTCTTGTCGTGGCGTGCTCTTCGGTTCTTGTTCTTCCTGTGCTTTTTCCTGTTCGGGCTGCGACTCTTCGTCAACATCTTGAAGCACAACGTTTTCCGCTTCAGGAAGCGGCGCGGGAGGTGGGGGTGGTGGGGGGTGCCTCTTCAACATCCCAGGGAGCGTCTCAACCTCTTGGTCTTCGTTGAGCTCCATAAGAAGATCGTCCGACACAGGGTTGAACTCCAAGGATCGTAGGTCCGTGAGGTGCCCCACCGCAACCTCAATTCGCATCTTATCAATATCGATACCAAGGATGCTAGGTAGAGAGGGGATACGCCACACAGGAAGGCCTTCCTTAACATTCGGGATGATGGAGATGTTGACAGAGTAGATCTCTGTGACGCAGGTCATCTTAAGCAGCGTGAGGGGTATGTTCGCTACGGCAGCACCATGGGACACCTGCTCGAGGGCTACCTCGGCACGCATGTCATCAATGGTGATGACGAGTGTGCAAGGAAGGGTCGGGATTAGCCATTTCAAAGGGAGTTTGGACGGGTCATCAAAGACAGCCTGGCGGTCCGTAAGGATCTGGATGCCTACGAAGGATGGGGTCTTGGTGACTTCGGGAATGTCACCGTCTTTATCATCTTCAGCCTCGCTTGTTGATGAATGATCAACCTCTCCGTCATCTGAAGCATCGGAGGCCCCTTCATAGGTTTCATGAGAGGCGTTTGACACGGTGAACCTCCAGCCTACAGCCACCGTTCCAAAGCCCAACCCGTTTTCGTTGAGCCGCATGTCTCGTTCGTAGTTTTGCGGCCGTGGGCCGAGCTTTAACGGACGTGTCCTTGGATCCCTCTCAAGGTTGTCCAACAACGGTAGGCCAACGTACCCTAAGAATATTTCCTCGCCGCTTTGTATGTGATGCACTGTTACGTGTATCTTTCGGGCTTCCTTCGTGGATAGGCTTAGGCTTTCTTCGCCTTCTTCCTCGAAGATTGGGTTGACGTTGTTCTCCTTCACACTTGTTTGAAACACCACGGTCTCACCTACACTCACTCGAACTTGCACGCTGCTTGTGTTGTCCTTGGCGACCCCAACTAGGTCTTCTGCTGCCCTTACCTTCACCCAAGCCATTACAACTGATTGGGCCATTCTCCCTCCCTCCCTCCCTCCGTTTCTTCCGCCCTGTTTCGGTTATTAGGAAAAAAGGAGGGGGGGGGGGAAAGAGTCAATGGGGTTTTTTTAAAAAAAAAGAATTAAAGTATCAAATATGGTTGTCTGACATTTTTTAAAGTGGGGGGGGGTATTTTTAAAAAAAAGAGGGAATCGATATATGAGGAGTTTTTCTCTTTTTTTTTTTTTTAAGGTGCTACAATTTCGAAAATATCTCGTCTGTGTGCTGGCCTATTTTTGGCATAGGTCTGATGCTGTTGATGCCGGGAGTGCGGGACAGCTTGGGTGCCGGTGCGGGGTCGGGAATTGATTTCTTACCCATGAATGTCCCCCGTTTCACGTTGTGCGGTTCCTTGGCAGCTTCCTGAGGCGTGAGGACAGGGAAAGCACACGCATCTACACCATGAAACACTGTGGTCCACTCATCGCGGGTTTTGGTGAGGAATGTTTCCGTGAACAGCTGTTTCATGGCGGGGTAGCCCTTTGCGTTAAACTGCCCTGTTGCGGGTTTGACCCCCAACTTTGCGATAAACAATTTATAAAATTGAGGTTCCAACGCTCCAACGGAAAACCACCCTCCGCACTTGCATTCGTACGTTCCGTAAAAAGGCGCACCGCCATCTAAAAGATGCTTTCCGGCGGTTTGTATCTTCCACCCGTTTAACTCATACATTTTCAAAACGAATGTTGAAAGGTATGCAGCACCGTCGACCATAGCAGTGTCCACTACCTGACCCCTGTTTGATTTTTCTCGCTCGAGGAGTGCCATGAGAATTCCAAATGCGCACATCATGCCGCCTCCTGCAAAATCACCCAAAACGTTTACAGGAGGAACCGGTTTTCCATCTACTTTAAGAGTGGATAAGACGCCGGACAGTGCTAGGTAGTTTATGTCGTGGCCCGCAGCTAGTTCTACAGAATTGTCGCCGCCTTGTCCGAACCCTGTCATCCTTGCGTAGATTAAACGGGGGTTTAGTTCACATAGGATGTCTGGGCCTAGTCCCAGACGTTCCATGACGCCTGGGCGGAAGGGTTCGATTAGTACATCGGCGTGGGTTACTAGTTGTTTCACTTTTCGAATTCCGTCTTCGGACTTGAGGTCGAGTGCCACTGATTTCTTCCCTCTGCACAATGGGTCCGCTGACATACCGCTGCCCCCTGCCCTGTCGACACGAACCACCTCCGCACCGAAATCACACAATACCATTCCCGCAAAAGGCCCCGGGGCAAGCCCTGCCATCTCCACCACCTTGATCCCTGAGAGGGGCGCTGTCATTTTTTTTTTTTGGGTAGAGTCCTAACTTGACCCCTAAGTTTTCGAAATGCTTAAATTCCGACCCCTAAGTTTCCAAAATGCTCAAAGTCCACCCCCTAGGTTTCCGAAATGCTCAAAGTCCACCCCCTAAGTCTTCAAAACGCTCAAATCCCGCCCCCTAAGTTTCCAAAGTGTTCAAAGTCCGCCCCCTCAGGTTTTCAAATGCCCTAACTAGGCCCCTACGGCGGGAAATCGCTCAAACAGTCAACCCCTTAGTTTTCAAAATGCTCAAAAAACCTCCCCTTAGTTTCACAAATGAAGAAACCTAGGGGGCCCAGGTTGTGTATTTCCGCAAACCCAAAACTAACCCGAAACTAAGGGGTCCGGATTTGAACATTTTGAAAACCAAGGGGGTCTACTTTGAGCATTTATGAAACTAAGGGGACCGAATTCAAGCATTTTAAAACCTAGGGGTCGAGATTTAAGAAACCTTTTTTTTTTTTTTTTTTTTTTTTTTTCCTCCCACCCCTCCTTTTTATTGTTTCGTTGGAAGATTCGTCTTGAATGAAAAAAAAAATTTTTTTTTTAATTACTTACGGCTTTTTGTTTGTCTCATCTCTTTTTTTTTTCCCTCCCTTTTCTTTTCTTAAAGTGACATGACGCATCGTAATATCCTTCCCCCCCCCCCCCCCCCCCCGCTTTTTTTTATCACCCCTCACAAGCCGCGTCGAGCGTCGTGCTGGGAAGGATCAAACCATTGATGATTCGTCGGAAACTGGGTGTGTTTTTATTTAAATTTCTTTTTGTCTTTTTTTGTTCCCCTCCCACCCCGACCCTATCCATACCGTGGCAAAGGGCAAAGCTCTTTGCCGCAGCCTCGCAGTGGGAGGGGCAAACCGTTGTATATCAGACGGACCTAAAAGTTTAAAGTTTATTCATTTTCCCCTCATACATAATTACTGCCATTTGCATCGTCTCTCCACAGCTCAAACACCACCCTGCTTGCGTAAGGAGGCCACAGGCAGTCGTAGACACCAAGCGCAGCAAGGAGCGGTGCAATAACAGTGTCATGACCAAAGTACAAACGAGTGTTAATGTTGGTCTGGCCGTCAGCCACGAACTGAAGACCATCGGATATGGACCGCAAGAAAGGGTACATGGACAGCTTAGCGGCAGCCCTTCCTCCTGCGTTCCCCATGAAGCGCTCGCAGTAGAACTTGTCAGCTGCTTTGAGGATATCTGCTGCAGTGGCAGCGGTAAGGCATCCCCCTTGGCCGCATGGGAGGGGCATCCCATGGCACGCGCCAGCGTGTATCGCATCACCCAGATCCGTGATTTCCTTCTCAGCCGCACCGGTGTTGAACAGCGACGCGAGGTCTTGTTTCAAATGGCTTGATTTTCGAAATGTTGCTTTTTGCGATCTGCTCAAGGAAACCGCTTTGGCGCATCCTCCAAGGATGACCTTCTCGCCGCCAGCTTTCTTGTCGTAACTATTCGCACCGGCAGAGCTGGCACGAAGCCCGACACCGTGCATCATCTCGTTCTCCTCGTTCTCATTAACCCGCACCGCAAGCGGCACACCGTTATCAAGAAACGGTGACAAGAACCCTGCTGACGAAAGCACTGTTCTTGAATAGTCAGTGGAACGGATGTACATGGCACTATGGTTGAAGACAGAGGGGTGCTTGGCGTACGATTTCTTAAGATAAGAACCGAGATTTCTAAGCTGTTCGAAGCCCTGCCGTGTCAGCTGCCCAGGGTGGCACGCGTGGGTGGGTGTGGCTGCGGAAAAGGTAGGGCGGTTTATAACATCACCAGTTGTTTCGCTAATAATCTTTAAACTTGCGGGCCATGCGTTAGATCCCTCATCAATGCCTGTACAGTTGTAGACTGCCTCCATACCGCTTCCTGGAATGCTGTGTATCGCGCTTCTGTCCCCGTGACGCACGGTTACTGTGATGCCTATCAAAGTGTGTCCCTTCACCCCTCCCTCCTTCCCGTCCCTCACCAAGCCGCCTGTGTTGCAGTACCTCGACGTCCGCCTGCTGAACGCTGGTGTCGCCAGTCCTGCAGGGGGGGGCATTTCCTTGTTCACATACACCAGCATCATGATCAGCACCAAGACGCCCCCTACTATTTTGTTCTTTCTTATCGGCATTTTCCTTTTTTTTTTCCCCCTTTCTTCTTCCCCCTCTTTTCTCTCCGCCCTCCTCCCTCACCCTCTGTTTTTCAAAATTAAAGAAAAAGATTTTTTTTTGGCAGAAGATCTTGAAAGAAATATTTTTAAAAAAAAGACTAGAAGTATAGGTTGAGTCAGGGGGGGGGGGATAAAATGAACAAAATATATAACTAAAAAAAAAAAAGAAAGGATATGATTAAGGGGAGACCAAAAGGAGAAAAGAGTATTACAATATTCAAAAAAAAAAAGTGTGTGTGGATCAGGAGAAAAGAAAAAGAAAAAGAAGGAGTAGCTCACCATGATAGGGGGAAGGGGGGGGTGCTTTTTTCTTCTTTTTTTTTTCCCTACACCCGTTCGTACATTAACAAGTACGCAGTGGACGCAAGCACTTCGAAAATAGACACCTCACTGACGTATGAATCAGAGGAACGAAACCACTTATCTGTCCGCGTGTTGGTGGCGGGGTCAAAGGCCCGAGTGTAACAATAATAATGCCCGTAATTAATGGTCCCTTCATGGACTACAACACCATACAGTCTGTACACATACGAGCCAGACGTTGCCAGGAAAGAAGTGTCACTCAGTCCATTCGCCGCCGCTGTAACTTTTTCAGTATTATCACCCCATCGCGAAAACATCGAGTCTGAATAGATATTTGAAGATGCCGCACTAGACCCTGCTGCATCAGGGGACATGAAGGGATCAAGTACGAGAATTAATGGGAACGAGACATATCCGTTCATCTTTCTGTAGTTCCCCATCATGTCTTGCAAGAATCGCTTAACATGGATGGTGAGGATTGCAGGGGGAGAAGCGATTGACAGTTGTTTTCCAGCAGGGGCTTTTCCCTTGCATTTCCCGCAGTGGTATAAGTTGTCACCGTTCATAGTCTCTGGGGAGAAGAATGATGCTAGGCATTTTACCAAACCACCGCCATCTTCCATGAATTGTGATTTGTAAGCTTCGATGCCTTTCACACAGCATGCAACGACACCGTCTGCTCGGGTGGACTTGCGCTGTTTTAAAATATCATCGAAAAGTTTCGCTTCGTCTTTTGCGCATTTCGCTCGGAGTTGGGATTCTTCCATTATACAGTGTGCTGTCTGGCGTTGGTGTTTTGTTTTTGGAGACTCCGCTGAATCCGTTATAGGGGTGTCGTCCACAACGGGTAGTTTCGCCTCGAACGCCCGAAAATCTGCGAGGCGTTTCAAATGGTACGTATTCGCCGGTCCCGGTTCAACCTCCACCGAAATGTCTCTGAAATAATCATCTCCCTTGATAGACCTTGTTTTGCATGATTGGCACAGAACCACGTTGTCGAAGGTACCTCTGAAGGATTTGGTGATGATGTTGTTCGTCTTTCTTTTTTTCTTCTTTTTTTTTTTCGCGTCGCCGTCCGTTGGGGAGCTTGGGTCCGAGGCAGCACTTTGACTCAGCTCCCTCTTCGCATACTCGTCTTCCAAACCAACTAACATGAATATCAACAATTCCTGTGCATCCTGCTGAACATGCGACATGAACACCTCGTGCTTCTTGCACACAAACATCCACAGTTTGTCCGGACTGAACACCTTTCCCCGCTGTCTCTCCAGTAGTTTAAAGAAGACGCATAATGCTATCGAAAGTTCTCCTTGCACCCTCCCGTTGAGAACGCTCTTCTCACCTGTCAGGTAGCTCACTAACGGGACCGTCTGAGCCAGCACCTGACAAATGCTGTTGAAGAAGCAGGTGTTCCCCAGGTTGGCCAGACCGGTCATCTCGTTTGGCACCACGACCTCCTCTTGTTGTTGCTGTGCTCTTGGGTACATTTTCCCCCCCTCCTTCCTCCCACCGTCTTTTTTTTTTTTTTTTTTTTGGCTTCGGAAACGGAAAGAAGAAAAAAAAAAAAAAAAAAAAAAAAAGGGAAGAGAGAAAAAAGAGAGGAAGAGGAAGGGAAAAAAAAAAGTAAACAAATCTAAGATCTATAATAATAACAACAGGGGGGGTTTTTTTTTTCTCTTTCTTTTTTTTTTCTTTTTTTTTTTTCCCTTCTCGAAACAAAGATGAAACAGGGTTTTTAAAGAAAAGAAGAAACATCTTTTCATGTTAACAAATCAAATACAAATTTCCCTTCAGGGTCCGTCATGTTCGGGCTAGGGACCCGTTCTAGATCGTCGGAGAAAGAAGGTTCCGTGTGGATAGGTAAAGGAGGAGGGACAGACACGACGACAGAGGGGGGAGGAGAGCAGAAGACTGGCGAACAGAATCTGACCTCTTTTTGAACAGGGGCTGGTGCGGGGGGTGGGGTCTTTTGACCAAGCTCCACGTCCTCCGCAAAGAAAAATCGATGTTTCTTCTTTCTCCTGATCACCCAGAGGGCTATCAGTGCAGCGCTAAGCAACGCCACACCGATGCCTCCCACTACCCACACCCACCATTTTTTTTCAAACGCCGTCTCCTCATTCCCAACGGCCGCTAAATCATCCTCGTAATTATCGGGAGCTTCGTCTTGCGTTGCACTATTCGTCGCAGCTGCGGAAAGGATAGTCAACAGCAGCATTATTTTTTTTTCTTCTTCTTTTTTTTTTTTTTTAGCGGCCTGGAGGAAAGAAATCGATATAAATTTGAAAAAAAAAAAATTTTTTTTTAAAAAAAGAGATGCGAGATTTGTGTTTTCTTTTTTTCCTTTTTTTTTTTTGTTGCTCCCCTAAGCGGGCATAAGCGTTTTCCCTAATATACTAGACACCGCCGATCCACAGCGGGAAGGGTCGGTAATGGTGAATGGGAAGCTGTTCTGCGGGGTCTGGCCGAGTAAAGGGGCAGGGGCGGGGACAGAGACTGGGTTAGATCGTGATGCGGTGCGAGGGAAAGGTGCAGGTTGTTTCTTAAGCTCGGTGTACTGCCGTTGCAGGTCGTGGTACTGCGCCTTCGCCTTTTGGATGGACTGCGTGAGCGACGCTATGACCACCTGCTGCCTCTCAAGCAGCTCGTGAAGGTGGTTGTTCTGAAACCTCGCCACGGCCACCCCCTTCGCCGCCGCACTGTCCAACACCACACTAGACTTCTCCTTAATCTCCTTCGGGAAGTTCCCAGCGTTCAACTGAACAGACCGACACGCAAGCTTGCAACAAGGACACACCCCAGAACCCCCAGTGGCACACGCTTTACATATAAAATGCCGACAGCTCGTTATGATAGAATCTGGAGTCATCCTCCCACCACATGCGTTGCACCGTGCTTGGAACCGCCGTACTTTCCCAGCAGGAGCAGCAGCGGAACTACGAACGTCCATGTTCTCCCCGTGTAAACTATAACATCAAAGAAAAAGGTGCCGACGAGGAAGGGGGGGGGGGGGGGGGGGGAATATGGGGCTTTGGTTGCAACAACTATTTGGCATTAAGGTCTATCTTGTTGTTATCCTTTCGGGTAGGTTCCTGGTAGGTCGAAGCTGTTGTCCCAGTCGTCTCCCTGGTGAGCCGGTTGCGAGACGCTGTTCGAGGATGAAGCGTACCTTGTCGTACGATGCGGATGTAGGTCTGCAGGAATACCCTCGCATCCGTTTGTGATCTCCTCTTGCCTGTATAGGGGCGACTCAGGTGCAACGCGTACCTCCTCGTGCGTTTTGCACTTCCAGAACGTGTGTATGGTGTTTTCGTCTGTGTGGAAGTAGTTCGAACCCCACAGTGTTACAGAGATCCTAAGGGCATCAATCTTCGTGTATGTCTGTGGGGCATATGGCGCACCGTACAAAAATACTTTTTTTTTTCTTCTTTCTCCCTTACCACTCGGCAACGTTCGATCGCGCCTTCACCATATCCATACCGCACAGGGTATCCATGTTTGGGTTAGAAGGGAGGCTGTGAACACCGTCCACGACTGTCAAGGTTTGGTACATAGGGTCGCGTGCTGTGATGTTCCTGCGGCACATTTCGTCTTGTTGGAAGCTGTTCCAGAACAATGGGACAGCATGGGGTTCGGAAGGGGAAAGCTGAGCCGCGTGTGCCAACCATGATTCGTTGAGGTCCTCTTTGCAAACGTTGAACCTCTCAAAGATCTCGCTGGTTTGCGGTTCGGGAAACCCGAAACCCGACGGTCCCCGTGATGCTGCCAACATCCGACACGCATAACCAGTGTCAACCCATGCTGCTTGGTGGACTTCGGGTGCGAGATGACGGTTCCGCCCGCAATCTTCCCAAAAGGTACCGTTTTGAAGCGTTTCTTCAAAACGTTTCCGTTTTGCATCCAACCACTCGTTGATGTTGTGTGAGCTGATATTTGAAACCCATTCGTTGTCGGCCTCGTGTATGATGTAGTTCATCATCAAGTGCCTCCTCCCTTTCACCTTACGAGTGATTCGTACGCTCCACAACCGTTGCTTCACAGTTGCCGCCTTTCCGACGCCTAGTTCTTCGTCGAGTTCTCGGAGGGCGCATTGTTCTCCTGTCTCGCCTGTGTCGATACAGCCTCCTGGGATTTTGTACTCCCCCGGGTATCTCATCAACGGGGGGGTCTCGCCTTTCGTCGCTTTGTAATAATTGTCGAATGGTGTCTGCCCGAACAGCACCTCATTGCGGCCCGTCCTCTTGCACACTCTCACCAGTGCTGCCGTTGCTGCTTTAATTATTTGTTCGCCGCACATCTCCTCCTTCCCTCCTGGAAATAGATATGAAAAGCAAAATAGAATATCGTGGGAGGGACTGGAAAAAGAAAGTGGAGGGGGGGGGGGGGGGGGGGGTTGTATTTGTGTGCATTGGAAAGAGGGGAAAAAAGGATGGGAAAGGAGGGAGAGGTGGGGGAAAAAAAGGAGGGGGGGGGAATGAGGCCTTCCCTCCTCCATTTTCTTTTTTGCTAAGATATGTACGAAGATGACAATCAACGTCCCCCCCCCCCCCCCCCCCCCACACCACCACCCAAAAGAAAAAGAAAAAAAGACTACAAGGAGAGGGTCATGAAAGAAGCAATATATAAAAAACAAGGAAATATGGTAAGGGGGGGGGGTTTTTTTTGACGCCACCATCAAAAAAAAAAGAGCGCAAGAATACACCGGCAGGGGGTAGCATAACAAAGGGAAAGCGGGGGAGTAGTGGGAAGAGATCCCGGTTTTCCCTGGAAAGGGAATCCATATGTCACTCCATTCCCATTTTTTTTTTTTTTTTTTTTTTCACACAACATCACTCTCCAGCGCAGTAGAAGTAAGACCGTTTTGTTTGTTCACAAGAGTGGGGAGTGTAGTTTGGCCAACGGATTTCGCGCCAATGGAACCAGACAGGGCAAAATCAGGTTTATGAGTGGTCATCCTACCGGTGGACAGCGAAGGGAGGATACCTTCTTCTATAACTTTTCGTTTGCTGGTTTGTGTGTCGGAGAATTGAGTGTCAGAGTCAACGCTCATTGTGTCTGGACCACCGTCCTCCAGGTTGGCAGTGTTGGACAAATCTGTGTTCGATCTTGAGGAATGCTCCGAGGGTTTTTCCTTTGAGTCCGTTTTTCCCTTGTTACGCAGCTTCCTGTCCAAGTCTCGTATCTCTTTGAAAAAAGAATGTCGTAAAGCCTGTTTAGCAGAGATTCTCTCATCTGGGTTATAAGCAAGCAGCCTTCCCAACAAATCCAACGTTTCTTGAGCAGCATGTGGTATTAATTTCGCGATTCCAGTCCCTTGCTTTTGCGGGAAATCAAAATCGATATGCGAGGAATGCTTCTTCATCTTGTTCAACAGGTCGACCGGCGGGGTCCCGAGAATGTTGTGGATTTTATGAATCTGATCCAGCTCGTTCGTCCCGGGGAATAACGGGTACAGCGACACAACCTCAAAGAAAACACACCCCACCCCCCAAAGATCCATTTTATAATTGTAATACCCATCAGTAAGAAGACATTCCGGCGCGCGGTACCATCTCGTAGCTATATATTCTGTGAATGGTTGTTTTGAGTAGATTCCTCTACAGGACCCGAAGTCGGCTAGTTTTAAAGTGTCTCCTGCAATGAGGATGTTTTCTGGTTTGATGTCCCTGTGGAAAATCCCGTTTCGGTGCATATGGTCCATTGCTTTGACAAGCTGGTACATGTAGTGCAGGATTTTATCATCTGCCACGTACTGCCGGCGTCCCTTTATCAGCTCATAGATGTTCATGTCCATGAGTTCAAATACAAGTGCCAAGCGTCCTGTGCTTCTGTCGTACAAAACCTCGTAGAGTTTAATGATGTTCGGGTGGGGTGAGAGCCTTCTGAGGGCTTGGATCTCCCTCAGCCTGTTGACCTGCTCCACACTGTCGAAGTGATTCTTCATGCATTTTATCGCCACGTTCTTGTTGTTCTTCGTGCACTGCGCTTTCAACACCTCGCTGAACGTTCCCTCGCCTTGCCTCCCGAGGAGGCGGTACTTATGCATTTCTTTCTCCCTTCCCTCCCCCTTTAGGAAAAATATTAGCAATGGGGCCACTATTATAAGTACTTTCTTTATACTGACAGTGTGCTATCACAGATGGGGTTCTTTTTTTTTTTTTTTTTATTCCATAAGGATAGACAATTTTAGGAGGGGGGAAGAGAGGAAGAGAGAGAAAAATAAACAAAAAAAAAAAAAAAACACCCACGGAAGTAGGGTCTACAGAGCTAAAGAAAAAAAAAAAAACACTAAAAAAATTAAGAGGGAAAAAAAAAAAATCACTGCCCCACAAAAAAATTCACCCTGTAACGATTGAGCGGTAGGTGGGGGGGGGGGGGGGGGGGGGGATTACTTTTTTTTTAAAGTATTGTGCTCACCGTGCGCACATCACTAAACACTGCCGACATTGTCTGCCGTTTTGGGTGGGTTCTGAAGCTGCTGTATGTCTGTGCTGTGTGTTGCGGAGCTCCCCCTCCAGACGAATATGTTGAAGAGAGAGAGGTAGTGGAGTTTATCCTCAACCTGTGTTTAAACTGCGCAGAGAGGTCGGACTTACTGTGTCTCGGTGGAGGGTGCGACATCGTGTGGCTTTTTGTAAAAGAGTCATGATGAGTTTTGGGGCATGAAGGGGCTTGATGCACCCCGCTGTGGAAGGGCCGGGTGAGAGAGTATTTTCTTGCCATTGAATGTGGGGGGGGTGGAGGTTCTTTCAGACCCAGACCGGAACCTGCTCTGGTGAGGCCTCTAGTGGGAGACACTGCTCGTGTTTTTGTCGAACTTCTTTTTTTTTTCGTTTTCTGTCTGTCGATGGCCTTGTCTCTCTCTTTGATGGTTTTCAAAAGCCCTTCCTTTACGGTGGGTGGGGGTGGGGGTGGGAACACCTCTGACCCTTTCCTGACGTTCACAAGCCTTTCCTTCTTTGGTCGTGGCATAACCTGCTCTGGTACCTCAGGGCGAACGTTGTCCGCCGCGATTCTCAGTTTTTCTCTAACAGGTGGCAGCGTCATTAGGTATCTTGAAAAAACTCCCTTTTCGTACATAACCTGCACCAATAGATCCAAATGCCGGAATTTCTGCATTTTTTCTTCTTTTCTATTAACCTAAAAGGTAAGAGAGAAATAAATAGTAATAGAGGCAACGAGACGGTGGGTTTGTCTTCTTTCCAAAAAAAAAAAAAAAAAAAAAAAAGGAAGAGAAGAAAACGAGCAAACCTTCTCAGCTATTTTTTTTTTCTTTTGAAACAAGAAATGATGGGAAACATGTTGCTAGCAAAACAATCCATCGAAAAAAAAAAGGGGGAGAGGTGGGGAAGAAGAAGAAGCAGGAGGGATGCCATCCACTACTTAAGTTAAAACTTTTTTCTTCCCCCGCATTTCCCCCTTTGTTCCTTCTTTCTCCCTTGAGGCAGGAAAAAGAAGAAAGGAAGGGAGAGAGAGGGGGGTACAAGCCTCACGCATGCAGGACGAAACAATGGGGAACGAAAAAAAAAGGGGGTTTCCCTTCATTAAAGCTATTTCTGAACGATTTTTTTAATCGCCTAACAGACGGGGGTGGGGTGGGGTGGGTGATCCGAGCTATCAAACGGTAACTTTACATTTTCGATTTAGGGCCCATGGCCTTGAGGTGATGGAGGGTTGCCTTGCCTTCAGGAGACATATTAACCAGCAAGGTGTGCAGATACTTCATTTTTTTTTTTAATTTCCTGTGTATGTATATATTTCTATTTTTTTTTTTTTTTTTTTTTTTTTTTTGGTTGTTTGCATTCAAAAAAAAAAAAAAAAAAAAAAAAAAAAAAAAAAAAAACTGGTAAAAAAATGCTGCGCACGGGCTTTCCGGCACAAGGGCTAGAAGGAATAACGATTTCTTTTTTTTTTCTTCTCAATTTTTTTTCTCATTCTTTACTGTTTACTTTGGATCACATGAATGGTTGAACCAGCTGCAACACCACACTCACACAAGGCAAAGTCGCCTGGTAGAGTGATAGCGTTGTGGACTAGCTTTACGGTCTTGCCATCGGGGATTTTCAATAGATCGATAACACGAGGATAGAGTTCTTCAGTCAGCAGGGCACCCGACCACTTGCCCTCATCAAGGCTTTCACCTTTACGCACTTTGTTGTCCACCCATAGCTTAAAGTACAGCGGCCCAGCCTCATCACGTGTAGGGTTTAACATTGCGAGGCTCGAGTTGTTATGGATTCCGTAAGAGCTCAGCTCCCTCTTATCCTCCACAAGCTGTTTGGTCATGTACACCAATCTCTGCACCTTGGGAGGGACCCCTGTCTGCTCTGCAATAAGATCCTTCAGAACAGCAACAATGCATCCCACAGGGACTTCTATTTTCAGCTGTTTCTTGCTGGCGATGGTTGTGTGCACGTGTAATTCCATTTTTTTTTTTTTCAACCCCTGTAACGCTGCTTGGGGTTTCCGTCCAATTAAACAAAGAAAACATTTGGGGATTTTTTTTTTTTTTTTTTTTTTTTTTTTAAATCACACGTCAACTAAAACGAGGTTTTTTTTTTTTTTTTTTTTTCCCATAAAAAAAAAAAGGATTTTCATAAAAAAATAAGGGGAAGGGAAAAAAAAGGAGAGGTAACGTTGGAAAGTTTTTTTTTTTTTTTTTTTTTTCTCTCTCTCTCACGCCAAGACAAACTTGTCGCACTTAATCATGAAGACACCGTCTGTGTCCTTCTTGCACTGGAATTCGCCGTTGAAGTTGATGAGGATGCCTTGTGCGTCATTCTTGATCTTGCCGGTCACCACTGGTTTCCAAATGCCGAACTCTTCGCTTGGCTTGCTGCCAGCAGGGAGCTTGATGTCCAAGAAAACGTTCTTAGATTCCACCTTCGTGTGAAGGTCCTCCCTAAAGGTTTTTTTTTTTTTTTTTTTTTTTTTTTTTTTTTCTTCCCAATCCCTACATACTTTCCCAAGTAGGACAGCCCTCCCTTCGCACCAGTGTTCTTATCATTGATGCCCACAGCCCATGCCTGGAGCTGGTCCATGATCAGCTCCTTGTCTTTCTGAACCCAGGCCATTTTTTTTTTTTTTTTTCAAAGATTTTTTTCTCTCTCGTGCTCTTTTTTTTTTCGAATTAAAACAGAGGAAACAAGTTAAAAAAAGGGTGAAAAACAACTTACAGGGGGGGGGGGGGGGGGGGGAAGGTGAAAGAAAAATCAAATCCCCGTAATAAAAAAATAAATAAAAAAACACACAAAAACCTCTTCTCTTATTTTCAGTAAATTCCTTTTGAAGAGGGGGGTAAGAATTTTGGTAAGGTGGAAGTCAAAAGAGGGGGAGGGGGACCTCTACCCCCTCCAATTTAGGCTAAGGGGTGAATTGAAACTAAGAGAAAAAATAGGGGGGAAAAAAAAAAAAAAAAAAAAACTGGGGATCATAAAATGCAACCCCCAATGAAGAAAAAGAAAAAAAAAATGAGTTAAAGGAAGTCTTGTGAGACGCCCTAGTTCTCATCTTTCTCCTCCTTTGGTGGTCTTGCCGGCCTTCTCCAAAGAATTTAAAAAAAGGGGGGGAGGGTGACAGAACCTTGGGCGAAACACCTATATAAAAAACCACCCATGTTTCCTACGCTCACAGCCTGTTTTAACGAGTCAAAACTCTGTCTTCCCATCTCTTCCCATCTCCTACTTTCTTCCTTTTAAAAAGCGGTTTACCGTTGTTTATACCCCCCCATATTATTTTTTATTCTATTTCATGGACCCAGCAAACACACCGCGAGACCAGTGTCCCTGCTTGAGGATCGCCCCTGATTTGTCCTTCAGAGTGCCAGTACCGTTGAAGTGTGATTCGTGAAAGCTACCTGTGTATTCACCACCCCATGGGTATCCCCGGGCGAGCTTTGCCATGGAGGTGAAGGTGTGTTGTGGGTGAGCGTTCTGGTTGAAGCACGAAAGGCAAATGTCACACGGGCAGTGGTTACATTTGAACCATCTGAGAGAAAGAAGGTTTTTAACGCCGCAGGAGGAGCAGGTTCCCATCCGGCGAGGGACGTCGAGAAGGTACGCCTCAAGCTCTTGAGTCTGGCGCGAAGGGTTTCCTTCCCATTCAGGGCTGAAGGGGTTGAATTCAGATATATCTCTAGCTGGTGCGAAGGTGTAGGTTCCTTTTCCATGCCGCTGGTCGGCTCTCCACTCGCCTTCATATATTTGCATGTATGGCCATACCATTCTTCCAACCCCGCTTCTCATGTTCCACTCGAAGTCGCCGACATATGTGCTGCCTCCTTTCCATAGACTCTTGTTGAAGGTTTCGTTTGATTTATCGACACCGTGGCCGTGTTTTGCAAACCCGTTCCACTGTCCTTCGTACGTCCAGTTGCTTGATTTGTACTTGAACAGCCCTTTGCAAAACTCGCCGGATTCAAAGAAGCCTTCGTAAACACCGTGCCAGCATTTTAAAACACCGTTGCCCTGCAGTTTCCCGTTCACGATGGAGCCGTGAACCTCTCCTACAAAAAGCCCGTCTTTTGTGTTCATAAAACACGCGTCGCACATGTAAAACTTGCAGCCTTTGCACATTCTAACTGAAGAACCCGACGCCGATTCCACCTTGTTGCGGCATACTAAACATATGTAACGTGAGAAACCACGTTCGACGGCCATTGTGAGGGGCTTCAACGGGTGTGTGTGCATGGGGTGCTTGTCATTGATGAAATCGTCAAAGGAAGACTGGTCGGAAGGCAGCGGGATGACATGGGAATGTGTTTTTCCAATAGTACGGAGCAGCTTCATGGCAACCTTCCGCACTTCCGCTGCATTCGGACGCCTCTTAACAGGTAGAAGACACGGTGCCACCACTGCTTCCCAAAAATACCTCGGGCACTCTACCGGCATTTCCAACAACATCGAACCATTCACTATGCTGTCTCTTATGGAACTGGAAGGGGACGACTGTGACTCTGTCTGGTAAGGCAGTGAAGAAGCGTAAGTGATAATCTCCCACAACATGACACCCAACGCCCAGATGTCACTCTCCGCAGAGAAATCCGAACCTTTACTTTCCAACACTTCCGGCGAGCACCATCTTATGGGTAGCACCGACTCAAATGAACGCGAAGACACACATTCCCCGACTTCATAATTGTACAATGGAACAGCGGGGGCTAAAACGTGTAAATGTAAATGCGACGCTTTAGCCAAGCTTCCGAGGAGGGAGAGATGCGAAAATGATGGGTTTTCTTGAACGGCGGTGTTGACGTGGAAGGGTTTCTGTGAAACTTCGCAGCTTGACTCCGCTGATGTCGTGACAGGGGATTCATCCTCCGAAAGCCCAAGATCGCCAACCTTGTAAATCTGACTGTTCGTGATGCCGCCCGGAGACTGCAAGAAAATATTCCGAACAGCAGTGTCCCTATGGATCACCCCAGCACAATGCAAGGAATGTAAAGCAGAACAAACATGAGTAGTTATACGGATAATATCGGAAACGCATAGCCTGTTGCCGGTTTCACACCTGTTCCTCAACGCGCTCATAAGGCTGCCTCCGTGGCAGTATTCCATGACAAGGCACAACATGCCGTCTGGGCGTGTGGAGTACCCGTAGTACGTGACTATGTTTTGGTGGCGAAACCTTCTCAGAATCGCGATTTCTTGCAAGAATCGCTCTTGCATTCTCATGGAATATCGAGAATGAAGGGTTTTAACTGCGATGTCGCTAGCTTGGTAGGTTCCTTTGTGTACCGCGCCGAAGTTTCCGGTAGAGACCGCGGACATTCCCTTTAACTCTTCAAAAGGAATCGGTCTCTCGTTAATGCCGCATTTCGGTGAAACTCCGCAGGAATTCGTCGCGGAGTCGTCTTCCACCGAACCGTAGTAAGGGTACATGGTCTCGCTGTCGCCCGTTGTGTCCACCAGCCATTCTTGTACGTATCCTTTGACCACCTCTATTCCGTAGTTTTTACTCAGTGCGAGCAATGCATTGGTCACCCCTTCCTCCACCGGCACCCCTTGGAATAGTCGTTCCAATGGATCATCTAAGGTCATGCGCCGATGGCCTTTTAAAAAAAAAGGGGGGGTGCCCTGAGAAAAAAAAAGTTTCAAAAAAAAAAAATCCAAACAGGAGAAGGAAAAAAAAAAGAATTGAATAACACTATGTTTCTCCCTGTAAAAAAAAAAAAAAAAAAAAAAATTTCCACCAACGTGCACGCAGCTAGGAGAGGTGACGGTGACGCCCCCCCTGTACCATCATTGCACTGCTCAGCTTACCCTCACGCAGCATTCGGCAGTGTGCCGCTCCTTTAAAAAAAAAAAATATATATATATATATATATTTATAATACTACTCATCGTCGATATAATGCACTTCGTGATCGGAGAAAATTGCCTTTTTTTTTTTTTTTTTTTTCCCCAAATATATAAATATACCGAGTCGGGTGACACCTCACGTTGCGCAGGCACTGCGGAAGGAGGGGGAAGAAGAGAAGTTGAAACGGGGACAGGAACGGGAAGAGGCGGAGGTGTAGAGATGGGCAGCTTAGCAGGGGTAGAGAGGTTCGACGAGATGGACCGCCGCGCGTGTTTGGAGGAAGACGAGACGCGAGATTTTTTGCAGACCTTCTGCGCGACGTGAAGCTTCGTCACTTCACAAATATCTGTCACTGCCTGCCGCATATTTTCCTCCTTGAGGATGGCAGGGGTCTCTATCCGGTAAAGCTTTGCTACCACGTGTTTCACGTGCTTGTAATACCTCTCCCTGTCCCCATCGAAGTAGTCCGACATCCGGAAATATTTCATCATTGTGTTTGCTACTAGAAATTTTATCACCCTGTACATTGCGTAGCTGTCACTGTCCATGTTTGAAGGGTCGACCGGCTCAACAACACCGCTGACAGCCTTCCTCTTTGCTCCAACCTGCTCCTGAAAACCACCAGTGTCGAAGTCCTCTAAATCATCCTCATACGGTTCCAGTTGCATATCCATTTTTTTTTTTTTTTTTTGCCTTCTCTCCCTCCCCCCTCCTCCTCTCTTCCTTTTTTTTTTTGTTATTTTATTTGTTTTGACTTGTACGAATATAGTTTGAGGAACAGAACGAAAAAGGGGGAAGGGTGGGGGGGGGGGGGGGGGGACGTAATTCTTTTTTCTTTTGACCGGGCTTTGTGAAGAGGAATGACATGGGGGAAAAAAAAAAAGAGGGTGTACAGCGTGGGGCAGCGTCCACTGTTCATTTTCTTTTTGTTGTCCCCCTTTAAGAAATGAGGAAGGGATGGGGAGATATCTTTAGGGGCGGAACCGCAATATGCATGCGCTCCTTTTCGTAATTTTTTTTTTCTCTCTTTTTTTTTTTTCATGTCGACGAAATATCCTTCCTCCCCCTCATTTTTTTTTATATATAAACTTGGTTAGATTAGTCAGGACAAAAAAAAAATGGTCACACTTTTTTCTTTTTTTTTTTTCCCCTTCAACCGCATCATTTTCGTTGCTGTGCTTTGTGCGCCCAGACGTTCCCAGGTTTTGGAGTGGTTTTGGGTGCTTTTTTTTTCTTACTTCCAGCAGATTGAAGCGCAGGGAAATCCGCCGTACTAGAAGCAGAAGGTGGCGGTGTAGTCGAACGGCTCAGAGATGAGGTTGTAACACCAGCTGACCCCCGAGTCATGTTCAACCAAGCGGGCTCTTGCTGCTGCTGCTGTTGCTGCTGCTGTTGCTGCTGCTGCTTCCCACCTCGGCCTGTTTTCAAATTCATAGTCTTTACCGTGGAAGGAATTGGGGGTTCGGGTACACCCCTCTCTTTAGAAGTGGCGTTGTTGTGAACTAACCGAAGACCCGCCTTTTTGTTCGGGTCGGGCAACAAATCCACCAAGTCACTGAATACCACAAGCATGTTCTTACCGAAAAACACTTCTAGTTGTGCGTAGTATTCGGCCGACTGCAAGCTCCCCTTCAGGAACTCGGAAGAGAGCAGCCTGAACTGGTTGAACTTGGTGATGTCATTGTTCAGAAGTTGTTTGATTTTTGTCATCAGCTGCACGTTGCGTTCTCGTTCGTTGGGCAGTTTCTCCGGTGCCTCGTGTTGGGGTTGGGGGGGTTGTTTCTCACGGCCCCTGCCGCCTCTCCCGCGGCCCCCACGCCCGCCGCCTTGTTCCCCTTGTACCCCTTTCGGCATCCCCATCGAAACTCTTTCCACCCGCCTTCCCATTTGAAAAGTAATGACATGCTCCGAGCTGAAACCCGTTTCAAAATCATCCGATGGGTTTTGAGGTTGCGGGCTCCCTCCTCCTCCTCGGTACCCTCCCCGACTTTGCCGTTCGTCGGCGTAGGCTGTTTTTTTTTTTTTTTCTTTTCCAAAAAGAATTTCATACATCTTGCACCGATGCCCATTTCCAATACAGCCTTCATACCGTGTACCTTTGACTGCAGGGGAAAAGTTTTTTTTCTATTAAAAAAAAAAAAGCTACCTGATGCGCCTTCAAATCTACGTCGGTCCCAAAAACCCATTCACTCGGATGATGGTCGGGCCTCCCCGCAAACTCACCATGGCACCTCTCGCAGTAGTAGTGCTCCGTGTGCCAGTGCGAAGTGAGCTCGTGCATGCTACGGTAGAATATGAGCTTTTTATCGGGTGTTCTCTCGCAGTATTCGCAAAGCATGTGGCTTTGGTGCATATGGTCGTAAAGGGCAAGAGAGTCGTAGGTGAGCATGTTGCAGAAGTAGCACTTTGGGTGGCCGTGAAAATTTGTCGCGTCTATCTCACAGTGCTCGGAGGTTGACTCGTGCTGCTTCAGCTGCTTGGTGGAGTATTGAGTTTGTTCAGATAGGAAGAGAGGCCGGTTTTCGACACACACATTGCAGAAGGTGACACCATGCTCCTCGTGGGTGTGCTTCTTTAATGCGTTCCAGCTGTTAAAAGCGTCATAGATTCCACATTCTTCATAAAGCGGGCAGTATGTGTCTCTCAGATACCGAATTTCTTGCAGGATGTCTGGGGTTTCGCACCAAATCTTCCATGCGGGGTCCTGGACGGATTCAGGTGTCCTTTCCTCATTGTCTTTGAACAAAAAGATGCCCTTGCTGGGTTGCTGGCATTCCAAGCATAGGCTTCTTTTCTTTTCATCCCCCTTGAATCTCACGCGAAGAGCGCACCTCCAGCAGGTCCCTGTGTGCCCGCAGTCCATCTTGGCCCATATTTCTCGCTCTTCCGCACAGAATAGACATTCTGTTGTTGGCATTTCTTTTCCCCCCCCTCTTTTTTTTCTTTGAGAGAATTAAAAAAATATATATATATGGAGGGTGAAACTTTCTATAAAAAACTTTTTTTTTTGAACTTCAGTTTTATTCTAATAAAAGGGAGATGAGGTAACGGGGGGTCATTAACAATGGGGGGAGGGGGATTTTTTTTTACCCCGCAAGTGACTTTTTTTTTTCTAGACAAAAAGGGATGAAGTACCCCTCTAGTTTTCTTTTTTTTTTCCCTTTTTGTTCTTTACAAGCAACAGCACAATTTCCTTTTTTTTTTCCCTCCTTCTAAGATTTAAAAAAAAAATCACGATGGGGAGTGAAGGACCCCACCAAAAAAAAAAAGGCATCTCTCAGCTCGCTCTTACGTGCTAGCTAAACCCGCCTTCTATACCTTTAAAAAAAGCAAAAATTTTAATTTTTTTTAAAAAAAAAGTCTAGGTTACAAAGAAATTCTAAAAAAAAAAAAAAATGGGGGGAGTAAAAACAAACCACTTTATTCACGCCCAATCCACTTCCCGTCACTCTCTCGAAAAAAAAAAAAAGAAAAAAAAATTACTCGAGTGACAGAGAAAATTCATCGTTGTGAATACACAGCTTTTTTTTTTTTTTTTTTTTTTTTTTTTTTTTTTTTTTTTTTTTTTTTGACAATTTTTTCTTCTTCTTTTTTTCTTTCTTTTTTTTTTTTTTTTCGTTTCCCCTACTCCCTCAGTTCCTCTACATCGGCATCGTCTTCTTCCATGGATTTCAGGTTTTTTTTGATGGCAGCGATGGAGGCGCGCTGCTTTCTGTGTTTCTGGAGTTCGCTCTTTCTTGCGAGCCCTTCGACCTCCTCACGGTATCCGTTCGCTACAGCCTCGAGACGGCCGTTTTCAGTGTTGAGGTTCTGAATCTTCTCGTTGGCCTCTTTAACAGCGCACTTCAGCTGGTTCTTGACCGTC
Source organism: Diplonema japonicum (assembly GCA_964019335.1). Taxonomy (NCBI): domain Eukaryota; phylum Euglenozoa; class Diplonemea; order Diplonemida; family Diplonemidae; genus Diplonema; species Diplonema japonicum. The sequence goes on along the minus strand of OZ025666.1, from coordinate 230,111 downwards.
TTCAGTTCGTTGTTCTTGCTCTCCAGTTTTTCCTTGAGTTTCTCAGTCCTCTCGATGACCTCCTTCAAAGATGATTCTGCCTCCTCCTTGGCGTCTTCCATGGTGTCCAGCTCGTCGTCTCTTAACTCGATCTCCCTCACGAGCTGCTTCATCTTGTTCTCTCTGTCTAGGACGGCCTCAGAAGCATCTGCCTCGCTTTCCTCCAGCAATGCTACTTTCTCCCTGAGCGTGTTCAGCTCTTCGGTTGTGTTTATGTCGGCGTCCATCATGCTTTCCTCCATTATTGTCTTCTGCTCCTTCATGGATCTAGCTTGTTTCTTGTATTCTTGGGCGGTCTCACCTAGTTGAGTCAGTTTCTGCTTTAGATCCTGGATTTCATCTTCCTTCGTAACGAGCACGCTCTCCAGGTCTCCGAGCCTCGCAAGCAGCTCGTTGGATTGTTCCTCCCTCATGCTGCTCTTCCTCTCCCTTCTCCTTTTTACCTCTGCGCTTAAGCTTGCGTTTTGCTTCTCAAGGCTCTGTGCCATTTCCTCCAATGCCGACGCTTTGTCATGTACTTCTTCGAGCTGGTCCTTGAGCGCCCTGTTGGCCTGCTTCATGTTCTTCGCCTCCATCTCGGAGCGGTGGATCACCTCGTCGCAGTCCTGCTTCTGTGCTACGATGCGGTTGAACTCCTCCTGCAGCCTCATGCCCTCCTTCATCTTCGCCTCGAAGGCGTCCACCTTGCCGTGCTCCACGGTAAGCTTTTTCGCAATATTTGCGTTTTCTGTATTGTTGCGGTGGTTGCAACAAAAGAAAACTGCAGCACATACCCCTCTTCATGGATTCGATGGTCTTCTTGAGCTCCTCGTTCTTGGACGACATGTCGGTCGACGCGTCCATTAGCTCAGCGAAGGCGGCCTCTAGCTTCATGCCCCTGGGGTGGTGTTGCGGGGTGGTGGTGGGAACATACTCTTCCTGCATGTTGTTGTTTACCTTGTCCTTCTCCTGCAGCCTGGCGTTCATGTGGCTCATCTTGGCTGCCATTGCGTCGCGTTCTGTGTTGCAAGGTTTATTGGTGTTTGATGTGAAATATACCATGCTCGGCCTGCTTTACGACCCCTTCCATCTGGTGGTGTGCTTTGGAGTGTGCCTCGTACTTGCTCATAAGGATGCTGTTCTGCCCCTCGAGCTCGGTGATGAGGCTGTTCTTCTCGTTGACAAGCTTGTTCATCTTTGTATTGCTTTCTTCCAAAGCGCTTTCCTTCTCCTTCTGGCTGTGGATCTTCTTGGTGAAGGCGCTCTCTGCCTCAGTGTGGACCTTCTCGAGCTCGGAGATGAAGCTCTGCAGCTGCATGGTGCGTTCCTTCAGCGAGTTGCCCTCTGTGACAACTCTCTCGTACTCAACGTGCAGCGACGCGACGTGATCTTCGAACGCCTTCTTCGTCGACACCTTCTCTGCACTCAGCTTCTCAATCTCTTCCTCGCGCAGCATGATGTCGTGCTTCAGCTCATCATTCTCCTCCAGCACGCCTTCCTGCTGCTTCTGGGCCTCTTCGGACATCTGCTGTGCCTGCTCCTGCATGCCCTGAGCTTGCTGAGTCAGCCTAGTCACTTCGTGTTCCAACTGGCATGTCTGCTGCCTGAACTGTTCCTTCATGGTTGCCGTCACTTCTGCGTGCTGGCCCATCGCCTTCTGCATCTCTGCCTCGTACCTTGCATTTAGCTGTTCCATCTCCTTGTCCTTCACCTGAGCCTGCTGGGTCAGTCTAGCCACTTCGTGTTCCAACTGCTGCTTGAACTGTTCCTTCATGGTTGCCATCGCCTCTGCGTGCTGGCCCATTGTCTTCTGCATCTCCGCCTCGTACCTTGCATTTAGCTGTTCCATCTCCTTGTTCTTCACCGTGGCCAGCTGTCCCAACTCCTCCTTCTTCGCCGCGCTCAGCTGAGCGATGTCCCTTTCTCTGCATGCGTTCAGCTGCATAATCTCCTTCTCCTTCACAGAGTTCTCGTGGATCAGCTCCTTCTCCTTGTCAGCGAACTCCCTCTCCCTCTGGTTGACCTGTGAGTTCAATGCGTTCATCTGCTCGTGGTACTGCGCCTGGTTGGCGAGGTGGTGCTGCAGTTGCTCCTTGAGACCGCTTAGCTGCTGCTCCATGATGGCTCCCTTCGTTGCCTCTCCTGCAAGTGCTTCCTTGAACATCTGCTCCTGCTGACTCAGCCTCTCAGTGCCCTCTACCTGAATTGCATGGAGTTTCTCCTGGAAGTCTTGGTTCATGCGGGCGATCTGAGTGTTAGCCTCCTTAGCCTGAACACGGTGGGCGTCCTTCGCAGCGGCGAGTGCTCCTTCGTACTTCTCGATCTCAGCAGTGAGGTCGTTGTTCATTTTGTGCAAGCTTGCCATCTCTTGTGCAAGAGAGTCCATGTGGCTGAGTTTCTCGTTGCTGGCAGCCATTGCCTTGTGCGCATTGCCCAGTTCCCCCTGTAGCTTGGAAACTACCTCATGTGCGGAGGTCAAGTCTTGTCTGAGCCTCGTCTCGTTCTCGATCAGCTCCTGCGAGTTGCTCTTGTGCCTCATCACCGACTCGTTGGCCTCTTCAAGCTGAAGGTTCATGTTCATCTCAGCCTTCTTAAGAGCGGCGTTGAGCGAGGCGTTCTCATCTTGCAGCTGCATGTTGATTCTTCTCGCGTCGGAGATGTTGCTGTTGTTCTGGTTCCACACCTCAGACAGGCGCTTGATCTCGGCCTCGTACTTGGCAAGGGTCACCTCTGCGTTTTGGACTTTCTGGTTCGCCTCGTTTTCCCTGTGCATGCACTGCTCCACCTCCGCAACAAGGGCGCTGCATCTCTCAGCTGCCGTTTCTTTCTCAGCTTTCATATCGAAGATCTCCATTTGCAGTCTCTTTATATCAGCTGTTGACTCCTCCTTTGCGTCTGCCATGCATTGCATTGCGGACTCGAGTGACTCGCACTGGCTCTCCAGGGATTCTTTTACCTGGATCTCGGACTCGAGCTCTGACGAGATTTCGTTGATCTCCTGCTGAAGCTCGGCGGAGACAGCAGAGAGGGTGTTGATGGTGCCCTTCGTGTCGCAGTCGGACTGGTAGAGCTGCGACTGGAGCTTGGCAACCTTGTCGGTAAGGTCGTTGACCCTGTTGCGAGAGGCGACACGGGACTCGCGGTTTTTGAAACCGTTCTCTGACTTGAGGCCGCCTTTGATCTCGAGGTTCCTCTTGTCTTTGAACAGCTTGACGCACTCATCCTCCTTCTTGTGCAGCTTGTCCCTTGTCTCTTCAAGCTCGAACTTTGCGTCGTGCAGCTCATGGTTCAGCCTGTTGAGCTTCACCCTCAACACCTGGTAGTCACTCTTTGCAACATAGTTCTCCTTCCCCTCCATGTTCACTTTCCGAGGAGTCAGGACACCGCCAGGCAGGAAGCTCTGTCTAGGCGGCCTCATCGCGTTGCCATTGCTGACGTTGCGGAGCGGTGTGCCGTCGGCCATCTAAGCAAATTGTGTGTCCTGTGGGAGGGGTTTTTACTTATTGTTAGTGTCATCGAAACGGAATTGGAAGAAAAAACAACAACATATAAGGAGGGGATGGGGGGTAAGACCATAAAAAAAAAAAAAATAATAATAATAAAAATAAAAACCATGTCATCTTGTGGTTGACTCTGGCGCTGCTTTTTGGCCCGCTGTATCTCTTCAGACGTGAAACCAACTAGCGAGTAGTTTGTGGACGCAATATGTTCCTTATTATACAAAAAAAAAAAGAAGAAAAGAAAATGAATTCACTACTGGTGATGAGAAGCGGTTAGTTAGCAACGTTCCACTAATTATTTCTCCCTCCCACTCTGTCAGGCAAAGCTTTTTTTTTTGTTTTTGTTTCTTTTAATACATACTGTAAAACCGATTTAAAAAAAAAAAAAATACCCCGATACCCTCTTTACCCCAAACGCTCTCCAAACCCGAACGTTCCCCCCTCCCCCCCTCCCCGGGGTTTTTACAGTGTTCAAATAAAAGAAAATGTAGGTTAGGGGAAGAAGAAAAAAAAAAACCCGCAGTAAATACCCGATCCCATTCCCCCCCCCCCCGCTCATGTTTCTCTTTAATCCTCCTCCGATGTCCACAGGGTCAAGTTGTCCCTAAGCAGCTGCATGATGAGGGTGGAGTCCTTGTAGCTAGAGTCGTCTAGAGAATCGAGAGCTGTAATGGCATTGTCGAAGGCAAGCTTAGCGATGTCAACTGCATGTGACGTGTCGTTCATAATGTCATGGTAGAAGACAGAGACGTTAAGAGCAACACCCAAGGTGATCGGGTCCGTGGGTTCGAGCCCAGCGGAGGCCTCTTCGAAGCCGCTGTCATACAGCTCCTTGGCACAGTCAATGTGGAACTTGTCCTTAGAAACCTCTGCATGGTACCTGTGGTAGTCCCCTCTCATCTTTTTGTAGAACAGCTTGTCGCTTAGCTTTCTCGGCGTGAGCACAGATTCCAATCGTGGGATGAGCTCCAACACCTCGTTGCAAAGTTCTTTTATCTCTGTTTCAATGTTGCTCAAATATTCCATCACCAGGGAGTGTGTGTCTTCACCAGCAGACTCTAACTCAGATTTTACAACCCTCCAAGCGCTTCTTTTAATTGAGATTAAATTGCGGTAGCCGGTTGAAAGCATTTCCCTTTCTGTTCTTTCGAGGTTTTGATCGATTTCGATTGCCTCCTTGAGCATGACCACGAGGTCTTCGTATCTCTCTGCCGTCTCGGCGATTCTTGCTGTTACTAGGAGATCCTGTCGTTTTTCCGCAGCGGAGAATAGTACGTTGATCTTGTCGCCTTCGCTTAACCCCAGACTGCTCAGAGGGAGTGCCAGGGTCTTTAGAGGTTCCCCGTTGTACACAATATCGAAAGACGTCACGCCATGCGCTGCTTTCACATGTCTGCGGAGATCGTTCACCGTGTCCTTTGGGTCGATAGATAGTGTAGCCTGCTGGCCTCCCGGTGCTACTGCTACAAGGTACATGCTTGTGTGTAACGGTATATCTGGCTGGAGGAGTGAAAAACAATATCCAGAAGAGAATATAAAAAAAAAAAAAAAAAAAAAAAAAAAAAATTGGAAGGAAGGTGGATTTTCTTTTTGTACTAATTTTTTTTCTTATCGAAACTAAACACAGAAACTGATTTCTTTTTTTTTGGGGGGGGGAACGAGACAAAGAAAGAAGAAGAAGAAGAAAAAAAAGGAGGAAAATAAAAAAAAATGAGATTTTTATTGTTTTTTTTTTCTCTTCCTTTTCTCCTTCCCTCCTGTCTTTTTTTTTTTTATATTACTGTTTTTTTTTTTTCTTACACCCCTGCTCTCAGGCCTTTGCTCCCCCCCTCCCCCTCTGTTTTTCCATTGTCCATTGACTTTCTAAACACATAGAAGAAAAAAAAAAGGAGGGAGGGTAAAAAAAAAAAGATAAAAAGCGGGGGCCAGGGAGGAGGGGAATAACTTTTATAAGCAGCCTTAATGCCAGGCGTCGAAGGGGAGGGGGATTCATGTATTCTTTTTTTGCGGTTCTAACATCTGTGTGTATTTTCCTTTTTTTTTCCCAGTGGGTGCAAAATTATTAATTCGTGCCATTGTTTTCCTTTACAAAAAACACACAACACAACACAACATAGCAAGACAGGCAGATGTGCCTGGAGTTTCCTATTTGTATCTTGCTCTTTTCCATTTCATCAGAGATCGCCTCCCCAAGAGAAGGCGTCTTTCAAATTTCATAATCAGTACCCTTCCCCTTTCTCTTTCTTTTTTTTTTTCTCCTCTACCCCTCTCTCTTTTATTTTATTTTGTTTTCTTTGAAACCCTCAATTTCCTCTCACTACTCCCTCTTCTCTCTTTTTTTTTTCTCTTTTTTTTGCACTCAATTCCATTTTGTTTCTCTATTTCTTTCTTTTTTTTTTCTTCTCCTTCTCATTCTTCTCCCCGTTCTCCTTCTCCTGCTCACCTAAGTAGGGGGTCAAAAGATTCCTTAGATATCATGAAAGACCATCTTTTCAATGAGACTTCGGTGGCCTTTGAGGCCCAGGAGAGCAGGTTTTGAAAAAGAACAAAAAAAAGAAAAGAAAACGAGAAGAAGAGAGAGGGGTGAAAAAAAAAAAAGAAGAAAAAAAGATAAAAGGAAAAGAAAACACAAATACACGGAGGGGAAAGAGAGAGTGATGGAACGAACAGGGCTGCAAGAAACAAAACAAAAACAAAACAAAGAAGAGAGAGCAAGAAAAAAAGAAAAAGAGAAAAGTAAAGAGGAGTACGGGCATAAAGATCAGACCTTTTACATATTATTTCATCATTCTGGAGAGCACGGTGAGAGTTATCCCAACCCAACACAAAAAAAAAAAGAAGAAGGGGGGGAGGGGGAAACATACATTTTTTTTTCCCCCGTTTCTGCAAGTCCGTCCGGAGAAGCCTTTCTAAAAAATTAATTTCGTGCGCATATGTTTTCTTCTTCTTCTTTTTTTTTTTTTTTTTTTTTTTTTTTTTTTCCCTCTCTCTCCCCCTTCAGTATCCATGCTTAGTGGTTTTCGCATATTTGTCAACAGCGCTTCCTATAGCTTGGGTACCTCCTCGAGAAATTGTACCCCTTGCCTCTGAGATAGCTTGGTCCTGCAACGGGTTGGTATTAATACTGTGCCTCTGCACAGGGGAAAGACTCTGCTGCGGGTGGTGGTACGTCTGTCGTCCAGAAGGTGACGGGCCAGGTGGGAGCACCTCATCGACAGGAAGCTGCTGCTTGGCAGAGGGCAGACGGATCCCTGGGTAAGAAGAGCCTGACCCCCTATTATTGTGAGACGGCACCCTAGAGGCCTTCTTCCGTGCAGGACTCCCTGTGCTCACGACACTGGTCCAGTCATCGTTCTTTCCATACACCGGGCTACGAATCTGGCTGAAGGACTCCCTTCCGCTCATGGGCTTCCCACCAAAACTCCCATTAACTGAATCAGGGTAAAACTCTTCAGAACCTGGACGGGGGCTCGACGACGGCCTCCTACTGTGGTGCCGCCCTGTGGTGCTGGGAGGTCGTGCGTTCCCCGCCTGATTGGAATTTTTTTTAAAAAAAAAGGGGGGGGGAGAAAACCCATACCGTAAAGGATCCCCCTGGGGACAGTGCCGACTTTGTCAGCTCGTCCATTTCGACCTCGTTGTCCGCCTTTTAAGAGAAAAAAAAATTGGGGGGAACGATGAATATGTACCTCATCCTTCGGGGTTTCCAATGGTACCGAGTCCTTGTCGCTGAGATCTTCCTCCGACACCTTATCGACCAGTGACTCGGCGGATCCTGCTTTCTTCTTGTTCGCTTTCTGCATATGGGGGTATGTTATGTTGTGTCTTGAACATACGCTTTGTCCCGGGAGCCATCTATTCTCCATTTCCGGGATCATGAGGTCTCTGCCGTAGACGTCGTTGTCGCGCTTGAAGAAGAACGTGAGGCCGAGCAAGCGGCTGACCCTTTCCCTCTCGGACTTTGTGACCTTGATGTAGTTGTACCACACGCAGGCTGAGGCGACGCACACGATGAGCGCCATTGCGAGCATGACTGCGATGAAGGATGTCCCGAAGGTCGCGGTGTTGCTTGTGACGACGGGCTTTTCAACGGGCTCGGACGTCATGGCCAAGGGCGGGGCAAGGGTCGTCGAGTCGTCTGCCACACCAAAGACCAACGCGGATACGCTAGCACCGTGGACCTTTTCCTCTTTGAGGGTGTACAGGTTGGTTGAGTTGGGCTTTCCTATGATAGGTGTGGCTGCCGACCTGCTTGTCACGAACGCCTCGTAAGGGGGGTACACGTACGGTGCACAGAACTTCAGGTCCTTCGTGTTCGAGATTGTTGGCATCTTGACCTTGTCCAAGCATGTCCCCGTCCACTCGCACTGCCCCCAGCAGTCATCCTCCTTCCTTCTGGTGCACCCTGCGAATCTCCCTGATTCCCAAAGGCCTGACACCATCGACCGGATAGGCTCCTTTGTATTAACACGTGAAGTCTGCCCGTTCTTGCCGTACCCTTCAAGCGCCGGGCACAGAGACTCATCAGTGAAGAGTGACACGCCAGTGCCCATCTCCCTTTCGGCACCCCACATCATCTGTTTCGGGAGGTCTTCGTCGTAGATGTCCGAAAAGATGTTCAGGCACTTCGACGGCAGGGCACAGTCGCTGTCTGTGTCGCAAGTCGTGTCCAGCATCAACTCGCTGCAGCTCCTCCCCAGACACGTCAGATCGTACCGCACAAGACCCATGGTGTGCGAGGGGCAGGCAGATGCGCGGAACCTCAGGCTCCATGCCTGGTCCATTTGCACACCTCTCATGCCGGTGTATTCAGTGCCCACCTCGCCACCTTTGTCAGGATCTGTCCACTTGCTAAGGTGGAAATCGGAGGCTAGTTTTGCAAGGTGCTGGAAATTGAACAGCTCGAAGCCTGTTGCGCTGAGAGCATTGGCTACGGTGGGGAACATCCACTGCGTGAGAGTATTTATGAAGCCAGGCGGCTCCGAGTGGCTCGATAACGCGAGGTCGACCACTTTGGCGTAGAGCCATGGCTCGGGGCGCCATAGCGCGTTGGAGATCAAATACCTAATGTCGTTCATGTTCCTGCTGTCGCGGCACTTCCAAACGTCGAGGCCCACCTCAGCCCACCACTGCAGCACGTCGCTCAGCATGGGTGCGTGTATCCTGACGGCAAAGGGTGTGTTCTGCAAGAAGTGGATTACACCATTGCACTCCACAGAGGCGATATGCGTCTCCTCATCCGGTGCAGTTGTATCGGGAAAGGCCTTCCAATGGTCCCTCACTGTGAAGGGGTCGATTCCGTCAGCTGCGTACTTCCCCTTCCAGTAGATGAACGGGTCGTACTGCCCTCTCCACTTGTGCACACCGTCGGCGTAGATGGCCGATGCAATGCTGTTTGCTTCCACAACTGGGATGTACTTCTTGTCGGCGCACGTCTTGCCGTAGATGAAGCCGTACGAAGAGTTGGTAGAGGTGAGCTTTTCCAACACAAAGCACGCACATTTCTTCGAAGTGTCGGCGGCTGCGGAGACAGTCGGGATGCAGCTACCGGACGGCCCCGAAGCGGGGTCCCACTCGCAAAGGTCCTGCTTGGAACACTCATCCTGCGCCATGGTGCAGTACTGAACGTTGTTGATGCAGATACCCCTCACTGTTGTGCCGGTGGTCCCGCACATTGCATCGGCGGCACATGTGTTCCCGCCGATGTAGATCTTCGAGCCTTTTAGATACATCTTGGTGCCCATGACAAGAGGCGAGGTAGCAAAGCTAGATGTCAGGCCAGGGTATAGACCAGGAGGCTGGCTTGGCTCTGCGATCGTAGGATAGTCATCGTTGATGATGAACGATGAGTTCCCGGCGATGCGCTCAGGGGACAACGCGCAGCCGTCCTTGTCGTACTTTAAACGCGACTTTGGGTATTTCGTCTCATCGACTTCCTTCCAACGGCCGGGGAACTCTTGGAAGATGTCCTCAAAGGCCGTGATGTGGTTGGGGAGACATATCTTGCAAGTGCCGCTCTCGCAGGACGACCTGCCGAGGGCTTCCGGGCTGTCGATAATGTACTTCGCGAACCTTTTGATGAAGGTTTCAAAGAGTTTCCGCGGCTTGTCACAGGTCTCGGTTGTGACGTCGCCGGTAGATGCATACAGCCTGAAAGTGTCACGAAGAATATTATAAACATCGGCTTCGGTAAATTTTGCGGGTCCCTTCACCTTGGGGTCCTCCCATTGGAATGGGTCTGCGCAAATCAAATGGTCTTTAGAGTTGCAGTCCGAATCCTCCCTACACGGTTTGAACACAGAGCACCCTGGCCCCGCACATCCAAGACTGAACTTGAAGAAATCCGTGGTGTCGCAGCGCTTCGCTACGAATTGTAATTCAGCACCGAGCTCCATGAGCTCGTGCGTGAAGGAACAATTGCCGTTTTGCTCCCAGTAGTAGTAAGGGCATGAAGACGGCATTTCAAAGGAGGATTTTCCTGTGAAGGATTCGTAGACCTTTAAGAGATCTCTGGTGAAAGTCTTGTAGTCGTCGAGGCAGCTTTTAGCGGTGATGGGTTTCCCTCCCTTGTACAACCTGTTGCCGTAGAGCATGACGCTAATAGGGTGGAAACGTTCTAGAAACTCTGCTTGGTTGATGCTGGTGGCCAGCGCATCGCAATGTGCCGTCACGTAGGTGTTGATCCCGTCCAGCAGTGCAGTGAAACCCCTCCTCAGCAACGGCGCGTCTATATTCACGTTAAAGACAGGGTTGTCCGGTAGGAACCTAATCCTCCCGTTGCAATCCCACGTCAAAATCGTCTGGAGATGGTTCACTGGGTCTGGTGTGGCACACGCATTGCTTCCAGATCCCGAACAACTACCCGACCCTGCACCCTCCACAATGCCAACTGTCAACAGCAATACTACATAAACTCTTAACAACATTCTTCTCCTATGTTAGAGGTGACGGACAGAGGAACAAAACAAAAAAAAGAGGGAAATGAACAAAGGGGGAAGGGTAACAAAAACAAAGGGTAGGGAAAGGGTGGGGGGGGGAAAAGCACAATTGAGAGGAGGTGGGTTACGGGTTAACGGGGAAAAAAAAATTTTTTTTACGGGGATGGCGGGAAACTGGATGAGGGAAACAATACACCAAGTACGGGGGAAAAGTGGGGAGGGGACAAAAGGGGTTTTTTTTTTTGTTTATTTCTTACTCTTTTTCCCGACACATTTCTTGCATTTCCACCCGCTCTTGCGAATCTCTAAGTTTGTGGTGGAGCCGCACACGGAACAGCTCCCGGTGGAGCACCCCGGGTGGACCTTTTCTAAGAGCGTTATTACCCTTTCCATTTTCGCTATTTTTTCGTCTTTTGCCTTGCTCTCTTCATTGGCATCCTCGATTTCCTTCTTCATTTCCTTCCGCGCCCGTTCTCCGCTTTCAACATCCTGAGTAAGTGCTTCAATCTGGTCGCCAAGGCGTCTCTTTTGAGCGGCTTCCTTCTCTGCCCTCTTTTCCATGTTGGCTATGGTGCTCTTGCTCTCCGCCTTCTCTTTCTCAATCGCTTCGATTTTGCCATTCTTCTTCTCCACCTCCTTCTGCAGGTCCGCTACACGATCTTCCATTTCGCCTGACTCTGTGGTCTCCTTCCGACGTGCCTCCTCGAGTTCTTCCCTTAGCTCTTCCCTCAGTTCCTCTGCTTTCCTTTCTACTTCTTCTTTTGCCAGCTTAGCGTCTCGCAGCATCTCACTCATCTCTGCTTCTACCTTCTCCACCGTCTGTCGCACCTCTTCTTCCATCTCCTCTTTGCTGTAAGTAGGTGCCTTAGTCACCTCCATCTCTTCTTCTACTGCATTCTGCTTCTTCAACAGCTTCTTCAGCACCTTCGGGTTCGACATCTGGAGCAGCTTGTTCTCTAGCAGCGTTTGCTGTTCCACCGCCTTCCGTTCCTTCTTCACTGCTTTGTGTTCCTTCCTCTCGGCAACCTTCACGTCATCTTCTGCGTCTGCCAGTCTGTCTTCGAGGCTTTTGATGATCTCACGCTGCTGTGCAATAAACGTTTGTAGACATATGATCTCTGTCGCGTCAGCCCCCACACCCACCCCAATCGAGGGGCTGCGCTGCCGCTGGGGCGTAGTGAGCCTGTCTTTCAGAAGACTGATGAAAGTATCAGTGTCTGTCTCCACGGGTGCAGGCGAGAGCAACTGCCCGCTGCTATGCCTTGTCCCAGGTGAAGGAGACCTTTGTGCCACGCGGGGGGCAGTGGGGGAAGGCGACCCTGTTCGGATGTGCTGCTGCGCCTGTTGTTGTGGTTGCTGTTGCTGACGCAGTTGCTGTTGCAACTGGAAGTGTTGTTGTTGCTGTTGCTGTTGTTGCTGCTGCTGTTGCAACTGAAAGTGTTGCTGTTGCTGTTGCAGCGTCTGCTGCTGTTTGTGGCTCTTCTTCCGGTTGAGCTCTTTCAAGGCGCGTCGTTTGGCTTCCAGCTGCGCAGCACGTGCAGACTGCGGGACTAATGGGGACACCACCTTGCTGGCGCTGTTGCTCCGTCTGGAAGGGGAAGGCGAGTGGGCGGTGCGGCTGCGAGTGACACTCGACTCGGAAGGAACAGACCTACCGAAGGCAACGCGGGGCTCGCTATTGGTGCTGTGTGAGCGGCGGGAGACTGGAGGGGTACGCTTCACAGAGTCAGGCTGCCTTTGTTTGTGAGTCCTTTTCGGGGTGGGCTGAGGAGTAGGCTCAGTCTCGCTGCTGGTTGTGCTGTCAGAGCTGGCAGAAGGGTCGCTGTACCTACGCGGCTCCATGGAAAGAAACTCCCCAAAGGTAATACGCGTCATGTCATTGACCTTCAAGGTGTCGATGTAGCTGACAAAGGCAGCCTCCTCGTTGTTGGGGCGCGTCTTGTGTTTGATGTGCTTCACATCACCGCTCGTCTGCAGACCTACCACCAAAGCTGCCACTTCAACACTTTGCCGCCCGCTGCTCACCTTGCTAAACACCTTTTGCATAATCTCGTCGAGAGGAGGGACATCTGAGACTGGGGCCGCATCGATGGGAGCAGGCGGGAGATTTTCTAAAGAGAATGCTCCCTCATCATGCTCGTCCTCTTCTTCTGAATGGAAGTCACCGTCTGAGTCAGACATACATTTGCTGCGGGGAATGGCACTGTTCGGATTTAGAAGAACGAGAAGGAAGAAAAAAAGAAAAGAAAAGGACAACACGTAATAAGAGGGGGGGGGGGGGGGGGAGATAACGCACCCCACAACACCAAGAGGAGAAGGGGGGAAAAAAAATAATAATAGGGAACAGGGGGACTGAAGGAGTAGTGGAATAAGAGATGAAGGAGAGAGGCAAAATAAAAAGGGTAGGCAGGGGCTGAGAAACACATTGGGGAGAGGGGGGAGGGAGGGGGGGGGGGAAATACTTTTTTCTCCCCCCCTCCCTCCTCACAACTTCCCACATCCACACACGAGGGTGGCGTGCCGCGGTGCTGCTTGCACATGATATTGGAGAAAAAAAAAGAATTTTGAGCACCGTGATTCCTGTAAAAGGCTTGGTAAACCCCCCCATTAGTGCATGAGCGTTTTTTTCTTTTTTTTTTTTTTTCTTTTTTTTTTTTTAACAATACTATGGTCGAGACTAAAAACTAGTTGATATGAGCTATTTTATTAGGTAAAAATCCCGCTCGTGCGCACAACAAATGAAGCGCCAAACTAGTTTTTTTTTTTTTTTTCTTTTTTTTTTTTCTTCTTTTTTCTTTTTTTTTTCCCCTATCTTTTAACAATATTCATATCTACGATTTATACTTTTTAATTTTTTTTTCCCTGTTCAAAGCAAGAAAGAAAAGATACAAACACGCGTTTTCACAGGTTTTTTTTATTATTATTTATTTTGGAGCCTCCTAGCGTTAATACTTTTCTTTTTTTTTTCCCGTACCACCCACATTCATTTATACTTTTCCAAGGAAAGCAAGGTTGAAAAGCGGCGGATTTTAGGATACTAATGGTACTGTAACAACTAATTTTTTTTTTTATTAAATCTTTTTTTTTTTTTTTAAACAACTTAGAGAAACCTATCGACACGGTTCTTGAGGAGTGCAGTGACCCATCACCAGTTTTTTTTTTTTTTTTTTTTTTTTTTTTTTTTTTTTTTTTTGCCTCGCAAAATATTATTCGTCTCGCCAACATCTCTGCTCTCGGCTATGTTTAATTTGGATTTTTGGTTATCATAATAAGACAGGGAGGCCGGAAGATAGACAGGAAGCGGGGTGCCATCAAAAATGTAATCATCAAAAAAAAAAGCGAGAAAACAAAGACAGGAGTCTTTTTTTTTTATATTTTTTTTTTCTATTTCTTGAATGGAGAAAGCAAAAAAAAGGGGGGGGTCATAGATGAAGAGGGAAACACAGCCCGCCACTTCTATTTATTTTTCTTCCCCCATTCTGAAGGCGCACGCAGCCTTACCAGTTCCGTTAGTTTCTTACTAAGTATTAAGATGCAAGCCCAAGCAAGCGTGGACTTCAAGTGGCGAAGTTTAAGGGCAAATCCCACTTGGGGACCGTCCTTAGGGGAGGAAGGGGCTGTCTTGTGATACTCCCTTCCTGGAGCCAACTTGAATCAAGTGCGAATAAAATAATAGAAAAGAGAACCCGCCTACTTGTTTCTTTTTTTTTTTTTTTTTTTTTTTTAAACTTTCTTTTTTTTTTTGGTTTTCCCATCAATAATTACATATCGTGTTCATAGTGGAAGAAAAAAAAAAAAAAAAAAAAAAAACACCCCGAAACAAGGGGCAATGCAGTGAATATATATCTTTCTTGTAAGAGAAAAGTTGGGAGGGGGGAGGGGACTGGAAGAAGAAAAAAAAAACTTTTTTTTTCACGGACATGCAGAATCAAGGACAGCACAAGGAAGGGGTCGAATGGGAAGAACAAGAAAAAAAAGAAAAAATGTGGCGGGGGGGGGGGGGGTTTCTTTTTTCCCTTTATCGTAGCATAGCTTAAAAAAAAGAAGGAAAAAGAGAGAAAGGAAAAAATTTTAAAAAGTAATTTTGGGAGATATGAGGAGGGATGGCCTTTTTTTTTTTGCCGTTTAAGAATTTTTAAAAGAAAATATGCAAAATATACAAATATAAAAAAAAAGGGGAAAGAAACTCATAGCTTTGCCAAGGCTTAATCAGCCATTTGAGTTTTCGCTTTTTTTTTCCCCCCCCTTTCCTCCACACCTCCCCATCATATTTTACCCCCCCTTTTTTTTAAAGGAGAGAAACCTATTGAATGGAAAGGAGGGAACTTCTCTTGTTTTGCGCGAGTGGTTTATTTCTTTTTTGTTTCTTTTTTTTTTAAAGCCCTATGAGGTATGCAAACTGTGCTGAACTGGTGTATTTTTTTTCCCCCCTCTTCTAAAGGAATGGGGGGGGGGGGGGGGGGCATTAACTGGCTAATACACGTGGGGAATAAGAAATAAAAATAATAAAAAAAAATAAAAATAAAATAAAAGGTACCACCAACAGAATAAGTATGGAACAACAATGGAATGGGGGGAGGGAAGACATGTAACCCTCCCAACTGGAAGAAAATAAAAAAAGGGGGGGGGGAAGCTGGAATAGCTCGTCACATGTACTAAATAGCAACTAAGAAGCATTCCCGTTCACTTTTTTTCCCCCTTAATTTAAACTTTAAAACGAAAAAAAAGGGGGGGGGGGCGTGGAAGACCAAAAGGCAGAGAATGCTAATGTTAAGCTTTGCTTCAGAATGCATTTAGAAATTTGAGGCCAAAGAAGAAAAATACAAAAAAAAAAAAAAAAAAAAAAAAAAAAAAAAAAAAAAAAAAAAAAAACGGCAGATTCCTTCGAAGCAGATAAACAAAAAAAAAAGAGGCCTTCTTACATACGTACACGGAAAGCTGATCCCAATTGAGTGAGAAGATAAAAAAAAAAAAAAGAATAAGAAAATCCCCCCCGTTTCGTTTTCCAATAGCACACTCTTTTTTTTTTTTAATTTCTTGGAAGTAAATTAAAAAAAAAAAAAAAAAAAAAGAAAGGAGACAGGTTGAACAAACAGAAGGCGAATTCCCGTTGCATATTACCACGCAACCGGATTTTTTTTTTTTTTTTTACGCCTCGGATCCGTTAAGTGTCACAGCAGAAAATCGCAAAATGACGGGCTAATAAAATTTCGATTTATTTTACGTCCGGGGGACCCAAATACGCGAAAAAAAAAAGAAAAAAAAAAAAAAAACTTTTGTCACTTAACGAATTCGAAGAGTTCAAAAAAAAATTTTTTTTTCTTTCACCTCACGATCATGATTGACCTCCTTGTAGCAGTTTCTAAGATGGGCTGCGTGACAGCACCTTGCATGACCTTCTGCCAGCCATCAATCCCACGAGACCCCAGAATAATCATAGATGAGTTGAGCTTCTTAGCGATTTCCAGGATAATATCAGAGATGCCGTGCTTCCCCGGTTCGAGAACGCGGAGCTCCGTCTTGATGTTGGCGTCCGGGATTTCAATTGTGTTTGAAAGCTCGGCCTTGACCTTGGCAAGGAGAGCTTCTGAGGAGGAAACACGTTGCGAGAGGACAGCATCGTAAAAAGAATTCGGTTGGAGAGAGGCATGGTCGTCTGATTGAGCAACAACGACAAGCTTCGGGGGTGGTGTAACTACATTGCACACAGTGACCTCATCTTGCGGGCGGAGAACGTGCGCGAGATATGTTAGAGCTCGTTCGCAATGCGGCGTTCCATCGTAGCAAAACATAATATTTCTCTTGACATCCTTCATGGCGAGGTTCATCGTTGTCTCGTCGGGCGGGGGAACCAACAAGATAGCCTTCCCGTCGGGGAGTGTATCGATAACCCCTGGAGAGACCTTTCTCGCGAAAAAACCTTTCTCTTCCTGTTTCATTCCCAACACGATTAAGTCGATTTTTTCCTTCACGCTGTAGTCGATGATCGCTGCGCACTTGTCTTTTGTCACGTGCGATGATGCGGTGGTGACGTTTGTGCCGTCGCTGTATGTTTGCAATTGTTTCTTGATCGCTTCCAGGTGCGCGAGGGTCTCTTCCTGCCGTTTCGACGAGTTCTTCGTGTAGCAATTGAACAAGTGTATCTGGTTCCCGTTCTGGCTGTTCTGATAGGTGTGGTACACAAGCCCGGCAGCGTGCTCCTTTGCTTTTTTCTTGTCGATCCCAACGAGTATCCTGAAAGACTTCCTATCCTGCTCGCTGATCAACGGCCTTGTACTCGACAGCACTGGAGGGTGCTGTGCCAAGTACGCCGTTTTCTTCCTTGCGTCTAGTCGAACTTGGTACGCATGGAGATCCTCCTAGAGGGTTTTTTTTTTTTTTTTTTTTTTTTTTTATGGTTACCAATTCCTCCTTCACCCGTTGTGCTCTCCTGTATTGCAGCCATTCTCTGTCTTTCCTCTCCAGCTCTTGCATGGCACCGTCGTCCGGAAACAGTTCTGACGGAGACGGCAGCGATAGTGGAGACATACGGTGTGGCTCCGTGAAGGAGTTGCTGCGAGCGACCTGAAGAAGTGTCGAGATACATGATACAGGCTGTCACATACGAAGTCGCGGCCGCTGAGAGTTCTGTTGTCAGGGCTCTTCATGCTGCCGTTCAGGCTCGAGTTCAGTGGGATGGACGGGGGCGTCATGGCTGACATGCATGGGCTTGTGCATCCGTCGAGGGCATTGCTTGGCACGATTAAACGCGCGGCACTCATTTAAAAGGAGGGAGGGGAAAAAAAGAAAAAAAAAAAAAACCCGCCTCCCGAACCACCCCTCTGAGCCTAGTTCGATTGTACCGCGAGCACACGATGGTTTAAAAAAACAAAATAAAAAAAAAGACAACAAGTAAGAGCGCGGGGGGGGGGGGGGGGGGGGGCAGAGGATAAAAGAAAAAAAAAAACGCGGTGATATGGAAGGGGGGGAAAGGGGAAAGGGGAAAGGGGGAAAACACTGTATATTCCTAAGCCCTCTCCCAATGCCCTCTACTGTTCGTCATCGCTGTCTGTGACCTTTGCCTTCCCGCCCACAAGGGTGGTGCCGAGAATGAGCGACACGGACTCAATAGGAGTAGGTTTGGAAAAATCCATGACAATGTGCATCGCACCGCAGTTGCAAAGTTTTTTGTGTTGCAAGTCGGAGTGTGTGACGCCGTGAGGCAGGGTTGCAGAAGGCGACATGTACCTGTTCACAAACCCACGGAAGCAGTGAGAGTGCCCCACTATCATGATGTCCTTGTAAGGTGACCACTGTATAAGGTTCAGCAGGTCCGCAAGCCTATAGAGAAACTCCTCCTTCGACTCCGCCTTGTCGTTCCACCACCTGAAGTTCACCCTGAAATGCTCCACAGACTCGTAGTCGATTGTGTTAGGCACCACACCTTCGTACAATTTGTCTGTTTCTTGCTGCACGCGCTTTGTGATGTTCGATCCCTTGACCGCTCCATTTGTGTCTCTTCCGCCCACGTTTCGCTTTTCCCTTGCGTATCTTGTTAGAATCAGTTTTTTCTTTGTGCTGCGTGTCACGGTGTTCACCCCTATGAGGGCTGTCTGTACGGCTCGGGTCAACGGGCTTGCGTAGCAAATTTCAACTTCCTTCAACAGCTTCCCTACGTCAGTGTCCTCCCGTATTGCATCCTCAATGTTGACGCACAGTTGGGTAGCTTGGTCCTTACCCATGGCGGAGAGAGGGTGGTCCGTTTCTTTAAGACGATCAACAACGCCAGCCTTGCCACCAGCTGCCTTTGCAGCGTTCCATCTGGATTGGCCGTGGCGGACAAGAATCACGTTCTTCAAGGTTGGCGGCTCGGAGGGGAAACTCACGATGAGGACAGCGCCCTTCGCTTTGCAGCGTATGGGGAGCTGCAGCTGCTTCCCTGGTGTCAGTGTTGACAGCGGGGTTGTCACGTCCCCGATGAACTCGTCCTGTCCGATCCCTTTGTCCCACAGCCTGAACTCCACCGTAGAAACTTCCTCCATCGTGCACCTTAGCAGGCGGGTTGTGTTGTAGACTGGTTCTAGTGCGCTGACTACAGGCCATGAAACCTCATCCCCTACCCACTTGTCCTTGTTGGTCTTGCACCGCATCTTCACAAACACGTCCAACGCGGACTTGAACTCCACCCTGGGCAGGCGCAGTGCCGCGTGCACCGTCACCCTCACCTCTACTCCTTCGTACCCTTCAGGAATGCCTCTTGTGGGTTTGTTTAAGGGTAAGCCTTGTTCTTGGTCCTGCTTCGCCGCCGCGCATCGTATGCACACCCTCTGCGGGATGACGTACCCCTGCACACGCATTCTTTGGGAACTGCAAGGATCGCAGAAGATCTTCCCGCACGCTCTGCAGTGGTGGCGTCGCTTTTTCTTTGAGAAAATCCCCCAACACAGCCCACACTCGTTGGCCTCGGAATCGGGCAGCCAGTTATTTGAGGTAGGTGAGATGTCCACGGTGCAGGTCTGGCAGACTTTTTGTGGGGTGTCGAAGCCAGGTAGGATCTGTCTTGTACGCACGCAGGACGCACAGAACAGATGCCCGCATGCCCTGCAGTGATGCCGCCTTCGTAGAGTCGTGAAGAGGCTCCCGCATCCGCTGCAGACGGTCGACGCCTCATCCTTCACCCAGTCCACCGCACGTGTCGTTGGATCGATCGAGCACGGGCACGTGCATGAGCTGCAGTAGTTCAGCCCGCACTTCCCGCACTTTGTGGAGGGGAACTTCCCGCAGATTTCGTTGCAGCACACCGGTCGCAGATTTGCCTCCCGCACAGCCATGCACTGCCCTGAGAAGTCCACTTGAATGAGTATCTCACCGCCTGGCTGTTTCTGCTTTCCTAAGATCTTTCCCCTCTGCTTGTTGATATGCGGTGCCTTCTTCAACCCCTCTGCAATGACGTGCCGTCCCGTTGTGAACATGGACTCTTCGTTCTCCGTAGCCGTCATCACCGAACGGCCCCTATCGCGGAACACAGACCGCTTCCTTGAGTCCGCCCTAGTCCGTGGCTGCAAAGCTGCGGTCGGTGGTGTCGGAGACGGTGTCACGCTCAGCTCCTTCACGGGCTGTAGTGTTTGGGGTGAATTGCAGTAAAAAAAAAAAAAAAAAAAAATCAAAAAAGAACCCCCCTCGTGCACAGAAAGGCTCAGATCAAGTGTTTTTGTGATCATTCAATGATACAAGTGGTGAATACAAAGGAGTGCATTGCGATGTGGTGCTGTGACCGCATGCAAGCCGCTCCACGTGTTCCCGCTGATGGATCATGTAACTCCTTCTCGGAAATAATCATTGCCATGGTGGTGTGGGTAGCATACCTCTGTCTTTCTGCAGATAATCTTGTACCCTGGCGGCATCGAGGGTTCGGAGGTGGCGATGGTGTAGTACATGCCTTTCCCGGTCACAAAGCCGTCTGCAAGTTTGCACACAGCCCACCCGCCTGCGACAGCTCGGATCGTGGCTCGGAAACGTGTAAGCTTCTTGGCGACCTGCCGCTTTGTGGCCAGTGTCCACGGTACGTCATGGGCTTCGGACAAGGCCTGAACCTTCAACAGCAGCAAGGGGTCGTCGTCTCCATCACTTTCATCTGCTTCTTCTACCTCGCTGTTCTGGACAGGCTGTTCGGGGTTGTTAACAGTAGAACGTTCCCACTCCTTGATGGCTGCAGCAATGCTTATCCCTGCATCCGGTGCCTGTGCCATGTTCTGCCTACGCAGCCCAGGCGTCACCCCTGGCAGGACAGGCGGCGTGCTGCTTTGCCTTCTCATCTGCAGTCTCTCTTCTTGCATCTTTACGTCAACGGTGATGAGGTGGACATCCCGCACTGCAACACACCCTGCAGGGAACTCAACCTGTATCAGAGTTGCATCCTTGCTTTCTTGAAACCCAATGACCCTCCCCGTGGTCCCGTTGATCAGGGGGTGCTTCGTGAGGCCGTGCGCCGACACCCTGTCGCCGACAGCAAAACCCGTGTCCTCCCCCGCCACCTCAGGAGCATCTTGGTTTTGCTTTTCACTTAACTCGGAGGATTCTGGCTTGCGGTTTTTTGATGCCGGCTTAGATTGCTTCGAGCTTTCTGCTTCGTGGGCATTGTCTGATGGCGAATCGGCTTCAGGTTCTTCGAGTGACCCGGGAGTCTCAACCGTGTCCTCCTTAACCTCCTTTTGT
This sequence comes from Diplonema japonicum, assembly GCA_964019335.1. Lineage (NCBI taxonomy): Eukaryota > Euglenozoa > Diplonemea > Diplonemida > Diplonemidae > Diplonema > Diplonema japonicum. The sequence continues at coordinate 209,461 of OZ025666.1, read as the reverse complement.
TCAACTGCTGACTTACGTAATTCAGGCGTGTTTTCCTGACCTTTATGCGGAAGTTTCGTGATGAAGCAGATTTCCGTCATCGCTGTGTAGAAGCCGCATTTCATGCAGATTTCCTCATCGCTGTCTTCTTCCTTTTCTTGTTTTGACGGGGTTTCTGCCTTAAGTGGAGATGGTGGCTCTCCTTCTTCTGCTTCTTCTTTGGGTTTATGCGGAAGCTTTGTAATGAAACATATCTCCGTCATCGCTGTGTAGAAGCCGCACTTCATGCAGATCTCCTCATCGCTGTCATCGTCGCTGTTTGGTTTGGCTTCTTGTTTTCCAGATTCAGATGGTGTGGTTGCGGGGTGTTCCTCTTTGATGTCTTCCTTGGTTGTTGCAGGCTCTTCCTTTTCCTCCTTTTGTTCATCTACTGGGTTGGGTGGTTCAGACGTGCTACTTTCATGCGGTAGTTTTGCAGTATTGCAGATCTCTGTCATCGCCAGTTCCTTTTTAGTATCTTCCTTTTGTTGCACAGGCGACTCAACTGCATCGTCCTTCTGTGGTTTGTGCGGAAGTTTTGTGGTGTAGCAGATCTCCGTCATCGCTGTGTAGAAGCCGCACTTCATGCAGATCTCATCTTCGTGATCGTCAGCTGCAACAGAGGGCGAGGGTTCTTCTTTCTGCTCCGGCCCGTCTGCTCCAGTCACAGAGCTGTCCTGCGTTCCAATAGATGCGGTTTTCTTCACATCATCCCCATTGCTGTGCGTCGCACTGGCCTTATGTGGGAGAGATGTTTCAGGGCAAGTCTCTGTCACGTTTATTGAATAACCGCAGGCAGGCTCTCCATCTTTTTTATCTTCGTCTTCTTGCCAGAAAGCCTGCTCAGGTGCTTCTTCACGGACGCTGTTCGTCAAGCTTTCCTGATCAACCTTATCCGCCGTCGTTATATCTTTCGAGGTCTGGCTCTCTTCATGCTCAGACTGCACTGTAGAAAGTTCAGGTTCACCTCCTTCTTGTAAGGGCCGTGCTTCGATAGGAACGGGCAGTGCGCTCTGCTTGTGTGGCAGTTTCGTGATGAAGCAGATCTCCGTCATCGCTGTGTAGAAGCCGCATTTCATGCAGATCTCATCGTCTTCAGCTGCGGGCGAGGCGGTACTTTCCTTTTCGATGTTCTTGCTTTCGATGCTTTGTGCTTCCATGCGGGTTTCTGGTGCTGCGAAAGGCGCCTCTTCAGACTCGCCTGTCGGGGTATCCACAGTGGTTTCGAACGTCGCGTTGAAGCTGAAGGACCCAAAGTTGTCGTCACGCTTGATAGCAGATGGGGAAGGGACCTCTTGCTCTTCGTTCTGCTTAACCTCGTCACCCTTCTCGGATGCCGTGACACAGCTGCCATCAACCCACACCTCTTCCTCCTCCGTGTCCCAGACCATCCCATTCTCGTCAGTTTTTTTTTCTGAAGGCAAGCAACTTATTTCGGTCTTTGTATTCTCCTCGCTGTGTGGTTCACTCTTTGTTTCCTCGCTCCGCGGTGCAGAAGCCCGCTTCGGAGGAACTACGCATGGTAGAGAAGGAAGTACGAATGGTAGGGCTTGAGAAGGGCTCTGCTTGGGTGCTAAACACGGTAGGGACGAGGCGGCGCTGCATGTTCCTAAAGGGCTGTGCGTGGGGGCAGACGAGACATACCCCGCTGATGTGGGCTGAACCTGCATCGATGCATGAGAACCTGCTGGTGTTACCGTGTCCACCCTGCGCGGCGAGGGCATCACATCGTACCCCACAGCAGGCACCGGCGAGACTGCGCTGACCTTTTCAACCTCATTTTCCTCGACATGCACAGGAGACGACTGTGTCTGTTGCACGTGCCCACCAGCTGGAGTCATAGGTATCGTTTCGTACTTCCATACAGATTCGTCGACATCAGCAAGCGGCGGGGATGGGCGGCTGACTTCAACGGGCCTATTTTGTATCGGTAAGTACTGCATGGTTTCAGTTTCCTTGCATGCTCTCTCGTTCAGCGTAACAGCAAAGCTTGCGGGGGCAGGGGATGTCTTGGGGATGGGGATGGACGTCATCTCCAAAACGCTGGATGAGGGAAGGCGCCGAGAGGCAGGGGGGTCAAGGAGAGGAGGGTCAGTATAGTGCTGTACGCGTACAGGCATGTAGTCCCACGTCGCATGTGCCGACGGTGCTGACGGTGGGAGGTACGGCTGCATGGGTGGACTTGCGGTGGGGTGTCCCGACACGTTTGGTGCCTCGAACCCTGCTGTTGCGAGATATCCGTAAGAACCGAGGACAAGAGCAGCAGGCTGCGCTACGTGCTCATCTGGTGCCTCAAGGACAACTGAAGACGTCTCAGGAGTCGCAGTTGCGTCCGTCAACACTACCTCTATAGGCGAAGTCCCAACACACGCATCACAAGGCAACTTCGGTGAGGGCGGCGGGGTGGGCTCTTCTTTAACTTCCTCAGAGATGGGTTTTGGTTCAGGTTCAAGCTCAGGTTCTGGCTCCGGTTTTTTAGACTCGGGTACTTGTGTCTCCTCTGGTTCCTCATCTTCCAGCTCTATTTCTTCTTTCTTACCGTCTGCAATAACAGCGACAAGCTCCTCTCTTCTGCTGTACGATGCCTCACGCTCCTGCGCTCCGCCGTCATAACAAACATTCACAAGCAGCTTCGACAGGTCCACCCAAGGTGACGGCCGTGACACGGGGAGTGCCGGTTCGGGAGAAGCCGGTTCCTCTTCTTTGTCCTCCACCTCCCCCTCCTCCTCTTCGGCAGTGTCGTGGGTTGCCTCCTCAGCCTCGACAGGCTTATCGTCGGAGCTGTTGTGTGTGGACTCGCTGTAGGAGTCGCCTTTTGAAACGCATTTGACGTCCAGCAACCATTCCATCGCGGCTTTTCTGACTAAGGAACCAGGCTCGATATAGAATATAGGCTGCGGGGATGAAGAAGCGTAGTGGTTGGGCGAGTCTTCCAAGGAGGCCAGGACAACAGAACAAGCATCGCGGACGTCGGTGGCCTTGTCCATGAGGTCGTGGTAGTCGACAGCATCTGTCTCGGGGGTGAGGGGCGGGCGAGGGACTGGTGTGAGTGTTGGGATGGGCGACAGGGACCGCCGTGGGAGACGCGAGACAAACACATCCTCAGGAGTATCGTGCGGTTCCGGCTCTTCTCGAGAACAGTCAGTAGGCGAAGCAGGCGGGGGGAGTTGCAGTAACGATGGGAATATGTCAGGAATCGGCACGGAGTCTAGTTCACTGAACTCCGAAATGGACGGGTCAGCATCCTCGACAGGGTTGCACGTCGACAAACTAAACGTGTTGGGAAAGCTCTCGTTCGCTTCGCTTGGTATGCTGACGATGTCCTCGTCGGTAAAGGTTGCCGCAGGAGGAGGTGGTGATGGAGGGGCTTCCTGTTTCGCCTTCGGCGGCACCAACGGTGGGAGGCCTTTCCTGTCCATCTGCGTTTTTATTTTCTCCTTCCACTCTGTTTTCGGGTCTCTGTCCACCGTTCGTTTCCAATCCCGATCCCTTTTTGGAACCCTTTTGCGAAGTTTTTCCCACGGGCCCACCACCAGGTCTTCGCCACCGTCGTCGTCCTCCTCCTGATCTTGCTTTCTATGCGGCAGCCCTGTCATCTGACACATCACTACGGCGTCCATACCCTCCCCGCAGGCGAAGCATATTTCTGGCTCGGCAGGGTTTTTGTCGTTTGTTTCTTGTTGTTTGCCAGCCGGTGCGGTTTTTGAAACGTGAGGGAGAGATGTTGCAGGACACGTTGCAGACATGCTTATTGAGAAGCCGCAAGCAGAACAATCCTCTTCCTCTTCCTCATCCTCGTCCTCTTCATCGCTGGGTTGTTTTTCGCAGATCTCAGCAGCTTCTTTTAATGTTTTCTCGCTCTGGGCAACATGTGGTAGCTGTGTCTCGGGGCAGGTTGCCACCATGCTTAACGAGAATCCACATTTCGGGCATTCTTCTTCTTCTTCTTCTTCGTCGTCTTCACTTTCTTCCATCGTTGGCGCTTCTTCGGGTTGCGTTTTCACAATCTTATGCGGAAGTTTCGTGATGAAGCAGATTTCCGTCATCGCTGTGTAGAAGCCGCATTTCATGCAGATTTCCTCATCGCTGTCTTCTTCCTTTTCTTGTTTTGACGGGGTTTCTGCCTTAAGTGGAGATGGTGGCTCTCCTTCTTCTGCTTCTTCTTTGGGTTTATGCGGAAGCTTTGTAATGAAACATATCTCCGTCATCGCCGTGTAGAAGCCGCACTTCATGCAGATCTCCTCATCGCTGTCATCATCGCTGTTTGGTTTGGCTTCTTGTTTTCCAGATTCAGATGGTGTGGTTGCGGGGTGTTCCTCTTTGATGTCTTCTTTGGTTGTTGCAAGTTCTTCCTTTTCTTCCTTTTGTTCAACTACTGGGTTGGGTGGTTTGGTGCCGTCCTTCTGTGGTTTATGCGGAAGTTTTGTGGTGTAGCAGATCTCCGTCATCGCTGTGTAGAAGCCGCACTTCATGCAGATCTCCTCATCGCTGTCATCATGTGCTGTTGCTAGCTTTTTGTCGTTTTCGATTTCCCCGTCTTTGTTCAGAACCACCGTGTTTGCCTTCTCATCTTCCTCCTCCTCCTCTTCTTCATCCTCGTCCCACTGGCAGTCGTCTTGCATTTGACATTTCCTGGGTAGTGGGGTTGGAGAGGAGAACAGCAGAAACGAACTTTTTTTCTTTCCCCATGAGCTAAGAAGAGAACAAAAAAAAAAAATGGTGGGGAAATAAAAAAATAATAATAAAAAAAAACTGTTTACAAAGGGTGTCCGAACCTCCGCCTTCTTTTCTTCCGTCTAACCAATAGGTCATCGTCATCACTAACTGAGGGGTTTCGCTTTTTCTCTGGTGTTACCTTTTTCACAGAGAGCGGAGGAGGTCGCCCGCTACCTGGTATGAGATACGGCTGGTACACAGCAGGACGGGATAGGGTGACAGACTGGTAAAGCCATGACGAGGATACTTGCGGGAGAGAGGTCTGTTCCGGAGCTGAAGAGATGACCAAGGCCGCGTCACATAAGGGTCCAACAGTGCCACCCGCACACTTGATGATGTGAGAAAGTAAAGGCATGAGAGGTGTGGAGGGGGTAACATGGATGTTCATGTCCTTTAACGGTTTTGGAAAGGACGAGTAGGCCAAACAAGGTTCCTTCCATTTTGGGTCTAAATGTGCCCAATGGTCAATCTCACCAGCAGGGTGCAACAGCATCTTGTGTACCCAGTCCATTGTGACTAGTGGTGCGCCATAGACCAAGCCCAGTAAGACCTTGGGGCTCAACTTGCCGTTCTCCCCCACCACCAAAATGTCAAATAATTCGAGGCTCCTCTCCGGATCTACCACCAACTGTACTATTCCTGCTCTCTCTGTGAGCAGCCTGTTCACAGCTGCTGTGTCTTCCTTTTTTAGTCCGTTACGGGTTACTGCAATTCTGATCACCATCACTCCGTGACAATGGATATTGTCATTCTTTTTTTTTTTTTTTTTTTTTTTTTTTTTTTTTCCCTTCTACATAATGGTGACAGTTCGTAATTAGAAGGGGGAAAAGAAAAAGGGAAACAAAAAAGGAAATTGTTTCCGAATAAACGAAATTTCGTGCCACAGGGAGCCCACTTTTTTTTTTTTTTTTTTTTTTCCCACTAAAAGCAAGGTGGTTTGTGGGCTGACTTTGTTCACTACTTGAACACCTTTCTGAGACACGGCAGACGAGGCCTCATTTGTGTGTAGTACCTGTAGTAGTGCATTCAACAAGAAGCTCCTAGAGCTTGCACTGGTGTTGAATCATGCAAAGAAGCGGCGAGAGAAACGCCCAAGGGGGGGAAAAAAACGGATAAGAAGTCGTTTTTTTTTTTTTTTTTTTTTTTTTTTAAAGTTCACAACTGGGCTGGGGTTTGCCCTCTTCTCCTATTTTATTTTTCTCGTGCGATTTGCGTGATGATGGAAGACGGCACCGAGAAGAATCGGGCTGGGGAAGGAGAGGGTGGGGGTAGAAACAAGTACTCTTTTTTGTGGTGGAAGAAGGTTAACAGAAGAGAGGGGGGGGGGGGGGGGATACGAGAATAGCTAGCATTAATGTCAAAAAAACAAATTCTCCAAAGCGGGTTGGGGGGGGGGGGGGGGGGGTTTAGAATGATTGGGAGGAGGTGTAGCACCACCTCTCAGAACAAATAAATGTTTAAAAAAAAAAAGAAAAAAAAAGAATGGAAATGAAGATTACTATTTTATAATAAAAATACTATCCAGTTTCTTTTTTTTTAAAAAAAAAAAAGGTTTTTGAGAGATATTTTCCTCTTTTTTTTTATCTTCCCTTTTTTTTTTTTTTTTTTTTCTTTTCATTTTTTTTCCTAGTGTTTTATACCCTGAATTACCGAGAAGAAGGGCAACAGGGGCGCGCCAGTTCACCTGGTTGCGCGCTGGAAGGGAGATAAGTAACAGAGTAGGATGGGGGGTAAAGTAAGGAAGAGAAGGGAGGAGGGAAAAAAAAAAGAGAAGAAGAAAAGGCGGGGCACAAAAGGAAATCGAGATCGCTCCTTTTTCACTCCGTTTTTTGTTTTTTTTCCCCCCCCCATTCTCTTTACTTTTTTTTTCATTCAATACACATGGCGCCATTCAAAAAAAAAAATCATTTTTGTGGAGAGAAAAAAAAATAATAATTATAAAATCATGTAACAAATGAGGGAGGAAGATGGAAAAAAAAAATACTTTTTTTTTTTTTCTCCCAGTCCTGAGTAGTGTACCGAACCTGGAGTCAGAATCATCACACCGCCCGCCTGAAGAACAGCTCCAGGCCTCTTGTATAATAATCCCAAAACAGCAGGCCTCACCGAAATAAAAAGCCTTGTCCCATAGAAAAACTGGTGCTAGAGAAGTAGCCCTCTGGGCAGGGGGGTTCGCTGACCCGAAGGAGGGGGGGGACAATGTACCTCTATTCCTGCTTCCCAGCTTTTCAAGCATCATACCCGTTTGTGAGATAAGTTATTAATAAAAGAAAGGAGGGAAAAAAAAAAAAAAAAAAACAATCTACAGGGGCAACAAGGCCCGGTGCGACGCCAACAGGCCCACTACTGCAAGAAACGAAAGAATGGAAAGAAAAGGAAAAAAAGAAGAACAAATAAGTGAAAGCAGAGAGGGAATATATATATTTTTTTTTTATTAATTTTTTTTTTTTTTTTAATCGTAGTGTGAGAGGGAGGAAAAAAAAAAGAAGAATGTAGTTATGAGAAGAAGGGATAAAGAAGAGAAAAAAAAAAACCCCCTTTATTGTGGTTTCAGTACCTTTAACCATATATGGAAATAAATAAAAAAAAATGGACATAAAAAAATATAGTAGTTTTTTATTTCCTTTTTTTTTTTATTATAATGTTTACAAAAAAAAAAAAAAAAAAAACTATCTTCTGGCGCTGTTAAAATTTGTGCGTACCAGCATATATATATATATATATATATATATATATATATATATTTTAAAAATTTTTTTTTGTTCTTCTCTTTATTTTTTTTTTTTGGCCTATATATAAACAACACCACACGTTTTAAAAAAAAAAAGTTTTTTTTTTCTTTTTTTTTTTTTTCTACGACCCAACAGGCCTGGAGGGCCTTGCAGGAAGTTTTTTGTGCGCGATGATGTTAGCCAAGGGGGAGATATATTTGTGAGTGGTGTTTCCGTGTTCCCACTTAGACAACGAAACGTAACAATACTGAAAAGTAGCGCGAAGCTGCTGCGCACGGGATGCGGAAGCACTCAGGTTAACAGAAGGGTTGAGAGGATCACTAACCGACAAAAACGAGTCATGCTGCTTCACCGGCCAGTTCGACCCGGACGACAACAGGTTCAAATCAACCCCGTGCATCGCATAATCAAACGCCCACCCAAAACACGCCAAAAAATCCATAAAAAGCCTCGAAGCACTGTTCTCCACACTATTGTAACGCACGTAAACAGCCACCAACATCACGATTAACGTCCATAAGTCAAGCCCCCCCACAACATGCACCAAATTACACTGCTGCAGAATCGCTTGAATAAGAACAATCGTAGCACGAAGTTGTGGGATCTCTTCCAAATATTTCCCGATGATCGGCTCCACGTCTGTCAAAGACGCTTCCTTCAAACAAACGGAAAATTTTCTGAATGTGAAAGCTACCGTCCCGTCAGTCTCGTGCTTGGGGCTTTCGGTGTGCGGGGTCAACAACGTTGCGAGATTTCCGAAATCACCCGCGTTTCTAACCATCAAATCAACCCTCGCACCTGGCAGTGCTATCTGTTTAAAAGGATCGCTCACAACAGCTTCCGGCTTCACCATCGCAATGCACTGGGTGACGGATGCAACCACAGCATCCCGTTCTTCTGTTTCTTGTTCTGACAGTTGCATGTAGTTTACAAAATCAACAATGTCCCTCTTTAGTGTGACCTTGGTGTTCGGGCTCGACAGTGTGACCCAACCTGGGACGTCGCACCCGCCTTCGTTTTTCTTTCGATGTGTGGGCTTCCCTCCTACTTGTGGAAGAGACCTCACCTTAGGATGGTGTCTGCTGTTTGTGTGATGGTGGCCGTGCCCGTGTTCCCCTTGTGAAGCGGTGCCCGAAGTGTTACCTTGCCCTTCTGAGGTCGATTCGTTTTGTTGAAAAGCTGGGAGCCAGTTCGCTGGCCTCGGCAAGGTGTTGGTTCCAACCCCTGCCTTGTTGCTGCCTCCGTACACGAGGCCCCGGAGGCAGACAGCTAGTTGGCCTAAGCCTGCTTGATCTTCAACTTGCATCATTATTATTTTATTATTATTATTTTTTTTTGAAATACGAAATTAATCTAAATTAAATTAAACAACCTGTGTGTGTTTGGTGATGATTTGGAAACGGGGAGTGAGAGAGAGAGAGAGAAAATATATATGAGAAAAAAAAAAAAAAAAAAAAAAAAAAAAAAAAAAAAAAAACAGAACAGCGGGGGTACAAGAAAAACGGGTCCGTGGTCAGGGATGGAAGAAGGGGGGGAAAAAAATGTTCTGCTCTGTAGCTGCCATACCCCACCCACTCCCCCCCCCAAAAAAAAAGAAAACCAGCAAAAGTATATGTACTGTATTGCAAGTACAGTCAGGTAAGATAAGCAACCCTTAAAGGGGCTGCGTTTCTATCCCTTTTGTTGAGAGGTTGGTGTATAGGAAGGGTCACTCCTCCCCAGCCTACGAGGATCTCTTTTTTTACAGTGTTCACGATTCTTTTTTTCGGATGCTGATGGGCAAAGTGGGGCCCGCTTGGTGGCAGCGGTACAGTGCCCTTCAACAATGGGAAATCGTGATTCGAAACGGGGGAGCTTACTGGTTTCCGCGGCTGGCCTTGGCCGAGTGTCCCGACCTCAAGCGTATCAGTAGTGGAGAGGGGCGAGAGTTTTCTGTTGGTTGTTGCCAAGCCTTTCTTGACCCTTCCCGCCGCTCTCAGGTTTTTCCCTCTAAATACTTTCCTATCCTTTTCCCGATACAACTCCCCACCGCAATACGCCTCACTTAGAAACCTTTCATACCGGTCTTTCTGAATATATTGCATACTGGGGGGGACCAACCCAACCGATACAGAAACTTGTCTAACGAGGTCAGTGGACATTTACATTTAAGTGGGGCTTCTCTTTTTTTTTTTTTTTTTTTTTTTTCGGAAAAAAAAAAAAAAAAATGAAAAACACTATTTTTTTCTGTTTTTTTTTTTTTTTTTTTCATTCTTTTTCTTTCAGCCTATGCATTTCCCGGACCGACAAAGCGCCCCAAGTGTGATACTCCCTAACTGTTGAATACATTCTGGTAAAGCCATCTTGTATAATCACCTCCAGCATTTTTTTTATCCGATTTGCTTCGTTCACCTGCCTCTCCATCCTCCGGGGGTCGACTTCCCCACGGTTATCTTTGAACGCTGTTCTTATCTCAACACGCAGCTCGTCCGACATCGGTATTCTGTTATTTTCCCACGCCACCTCACTCTCGGGGAATTTTGTGGCGAGTTTAAGCAAGCCCCGGTACAACTTCAGCACCTTACGTTTATGTTGTGCTTGCATTTTTTCTTCTTTTTTTCTTTTTTCCTTCTCTTTTCCCCCTCTCTTTGTGCTGTAGAAAGGAAAAAAACATTACGACAACACAAAATATTTTCAACATTTTTTTTTTCGTAATAAAAAGAAAAAAAGGGGGGGGGGAGCTAGGTATTCGCCAAAAAAAAGTTTTTTTGAATTAAAATAAAGATACAACAGAAATCTAAGAAGGGGTGGGGGGAGGGGGAGGGGGAGGGGGGTGGACGACTCTAAAGCTTCAGATAATGATGTCGTGCGCCGGTGCCCACATTACATTCGTTTCGTCAAACCCCATTGAAGCTCATCTTAACAACAGCTTGCCGTAAAGCTCGAACCCGGACAGAGAGAGGGAATGGTTCCCGGCAGCGTTGGGACCGAGCTGCGTGATCTTGAAGAACTTGAAATACCTTTTTTTTTGTTTTTGCTTTTTTTTTTCTTTTAAGGGGGGGGGATCTACACACCTCTCAGCTGGATCAGGTATTTTAAACGAAACGACCACATCATGCGGCCGGTCTGCAGGACCGAAGGCATCATCGTTGTGGTGCACGCTGAGCACGTGGTACTGGACACCGTCAGCTGAGCCTTCTAGCTTCCAAGACCGGAGCTTTGCAGCGGGGAAATATTGCGGGTGGGATCGAACGTGGGCAGGCACCCCATATGCAAGTGTATAATGCGACGGGCAGACCTGCGACGCCAGTTCGAATGTCACACTGCTGCTTGGCACGTCGGATGTCGAGAAGACCCTCGGTGCGCACACCACAAGGTCTTCTACGGACCCCTCTGCGATGCTGCTCGCGTCCGCAGCAATGTCCTTCCCCACCAGCGGGTTGTTCGCCCTGTCCCTCTTCGACAGGATGTAGCTCACGATCCCCTTGTACTCCTGATGCGGTGTGTATGGAAAGCTCAGCGGCGCCCGTGCCTGGTTCTTCAACCACTCCTCCACCGCCGCCTCTACAACAAACACTGGCTGCTTCTGACACATAGCGTCAAGGAACCCGCCCACTGCATCCGACACCGTCTCTGCCTGAGACGGTTGGGCAGGCGCTGCAAACGACTGTATCGCCGGGACGTGAGTTGGAGTAGGTATTGCGGAATGAGGAGCAAGAGATGGCGAAGATGTGGGCGCAGGGAAAGATGGTGGAAGCGAAGGTGGAAGAGAAGGTGGGTTGCTGGGCTGCTGTTGTTGCTGCGCAAGAGGCAGCGGGGACATGGGACGTGGTGAGACCTCAATCGCAGACGCTGACCTTGCTTTGCTCGCAAGTTCCATGAAGTGGTTCTTACGCAGCTGCAGCCCGGTGACAGCATCGTTAATCTCCTGCTGCAACTCCACTTGCGAGACAGGTCTGCTTGGCGAGTCAGCAGGGCAAAAGTCCACAGCAGGCGGGAGGGGTGGGGGAGATTGCAGGGTCCCTCCTATTTTTTTATCATCGGGAAGCGTTGGCGATATACACCTAGAGTGCTGTCCCGCGTGCTGGGGGGTGGTCACAGGCTGCGGGGGGACTGCTGTGACGTCCCTCTGCACGGGCCAGTGCGGCGGCGATGTGAGGGCGGGAACCACTTTGATTTTATTAATCATCATAGTGTTCTGCGTCAGCTCTTCCCGCATCACCCTTAACTCATTGCTCCGCCGTTCCTTCTCCTTCCCAGACGGCGAGAACAGCTCCCGTCCCCTGTTGCCAGGCGACACCAAAGGGGAAGCTACGCCATCCGCCTTGCAAACAAGCCCCTCACCCAACACCACAAACTCCCTGTGCTTTGACAAAAAAGCCTCCAACCCACCCCACACCGCTTGGTACCCTTGCGTCTCCCAATCCCTATTTATGTCGTAGAGGTGTGCCACACCCCCCGTCGGCAGCTGATGTAGTAGTGCATTCACTACATCAGTTTCTGCGCTCATTTCACCCAAGCCTTTGCGTTTATGAATAGTTTTTTTCTTTTTCTTTTTTTCGAATCCGGTTCTCCATTTCTCTTTTTAGAGAAGAAAAAAAATAGCAAACTACACGGCAAACCCATACACATATTCTTCTGCTTTTTTTTCTGCTTCTCTGAAATACAGCAAGGCACCAGGATGATACGAAAGGCGGTTTCAAGCTTTTTCTTCGCATGGAAATGCTCATTACAGCTTGAGTCCCGCAAGTTGTGGGATACTGCAGGGGGCGTGATGAGTCCGGCTGGACTCGAGTCGAGCAAGGGTGCGGTTGGGGATATGCTTTCCTGTGGAAGAAGCGCTCCATGCACCCGCACGACGTACGAGTTTTGGAGTGGGAAAGGGGTGGCCAGGAGAGTGATCAAGAGACGGCAAGACAACAGAAGGTGAATGTGCTGAATCTTTGAGATTTGCTCGCACAGTGCTGACAGGCTGACGGGGGCGGGTCTTGCGGGGTTGTTTGGAAAAATTTTGCACCCGCTTTACAAGATGGTTTTTTACAGATGGAAGTGTGACCCGCGGTGAATTATTTGAAACATCGACTGAACTATCGGCGGGCCGCTCGGGCGTTTTTGGCGCCGGGGAAGCCAGGCGGCCCACTGTTTTACACCCACTACTACTCTTACATGGTTGGTCGATCACTAACGCTTTCCCTAACGGCAGCCACGGGCACTTCATACGCTCTGCAATTCTATTGGCATCGGAAAGAGGCGCTGCTTCAACCACCCATCGCACGCCTCGTATGAGCTGCCTCATATCGTCGCCCACCCACGTCCCGGTTCGGATCCTGTCTCGGACCTTTTTTGGTGCTTTTCTTTGCCGTTGCAATATTCTGTACCGCATCAAAGGGTCGAGGATGTCTTGCTTGGGCTTGCTGCACTCTGTCTCGGTGTGCTTGATAGGGTGCTCTGAAGGCGTCGCTTCAACGGCGCGTAACAGCCAACACGAACACTCCTCCGCATTTCCCAAAAGAGCACTAATGCAGCACAGAGAGTACATTGTCTGTACGCAGCTGGGGCGCAGTTTGTGAGCTGCCATCATGTATTGGTTTGCATTCACGTATTTATCTTCCGCAAGGAATTTGTAGGCTTTTTTAATCAGCTCGTCAGCTTCTCGCTGGTGTTTTTCGATGGCTTGGTCAATGCTCAGCCCGAAAAGGTTTCCCGTCTTGACGCGGCCGCCAGCACGCTCTTTGAGGAGCCTTGTCGCGAGCTGTTCGTCAAGGATGGAGGGCAGACATGTCCCCATTGGTTGTCGCCTGCAATAAATGTGCAAACGTGGAAAAGAAAATGGAAAAAAAGGGAAAACACGTGTTTCCACACTAAATCACTGTGATTCCGTCGTTTTCGAGGTCTTCAAACTCAAACGGAGGGGAAGGTGTGCGTGACAGGCGTCGCTTCTTTGGTATGTAATCCTCGCTTTCCTCGTCTTTTATCTCCGCGAGAGGAGGGGGACAAAGGGCCAACATTTCGTCTTCCTCTTTGATCTTCTCAATTTTAACTTTCCCATTTTCAATCTTTTCCTCTTTAATCCTCTCCTCTTTAATAGGCCGCAAGATCGACTGGTCGTACGAGGGCAGCACATCGATCTGTTGCTCTTCGATGATAAGTTCTTCTTCCTCTAATCTTTTGAGTTCTTGCTCACACTGCGCCGCATAGACATTGTAGAGGCATGACGTATCAGCTGCAAGGAACATCAAGATGACAGACGGGATGTGCACCGTACTCCTCACAGCCAATGACGCCACGGTGCTGTACACTTGTTTGACTTGTTTGTAAGGTAACATTAGCGAACAAGTCAGTGTGACTGTTTCATAAGGGTAATGATTCTGCACGAAACCCCTTAGATGCTTGTGGTTCACCAGCAGTGGTCGGGACAAACACATAAACTCCCAAAACTTATCGGTGAAAAGGTCAGTACACGACCACACAACTGCGATATTCCCCGAGATTGCACAGAACAACCTAAACAAGTGGTCGCTGTGCAGTGTCACCACGTTTTTCATGTAATCATTGAGATCGATATTTAACAAATCGGACCCGTCGAAGATCTGCAAGCCCAACACCTTCTCGTTCACTTTACACAGCATAATCTCGGGGATGTGCTTCATGACAGCATTGCGGACAGATCGCTGGGTAGAGGCGGACACATTGCTGTCTGCCATCACCAACCTGTAATGGGTAAGGAGGGTTGTTAGGGAAAAAAGGGGGATAAAATGGATGAGACTATTCCTCCAGCCTTCGCAACGCTTTCCGTTTCCAATCCGTGAACGGTTTCGAGATGGGCAGCCTTGATTTTATAAGTAAATTTGTCACGAGCTCTATTTTCCGTGCTTTGCCGGGTTCCCCCGATGTCTTCCCATAGACTTCCATTAACTTCGTGTAAAGGTGTTGGTTCTTCACGATCCGGGAATTGAGCGCCTCCTCGAACAGCGTCTCGGCTATAGCTGTCGCTTCGATATCACTGCCTTCAACATTGTCCACACGGATACTGCATGCTTTGATCGCTGTGGTATAAGATACAGCAGACGGTCTCTCGAGTAGCCTTGCCTTCATCTTTTTCAGAACGCATAAACATTCCTCCACATCGCCGTTCACGGCGTAGGAGTTAAGCAGCATATTGTATCGTATCAAGGTAGGCGGTCCTTCCATGCGCTCCAGGATACCCTCCGCGGCTTTAGAATCCCCGTTGCGTGAGCACAGAATCAACGCTGACCGCAAAAACTCTTCCTCTGTGACAAGATTCTTGAAGTTCAGCGTGTACAACTGCTTGGCGGTGTCGAGCGTCCTGCAGTGGTTCAGTGCCTCACGCGCTGTTACCGCATTAGGCTGTATCCCGTTCTCCTTTATCTCTTCCAACACAGCTCGCATCTCGTCTTCACAAGGAGGCCTCAACGACATCAAAAGTGCATTGTGACACGTAATATCCGGTGGCAACCCGGAATCGATCCGATCCTGCATCAGCTTCCTCACCATCTTCTCGTCCTTCATTTTCGCGTAGCTTTTGATAAGTATCGAATGCGTCATGTGATCCGGGGGGACCTGTTCTTCCTTCATGAGACGCACTCCGGACCCAGGCATGTCCCATCTGCACAAAAGATTCACAGCCGTGTTCACTGTCCTGCTTCCCACCTCACACCGATGTTTCTTAAGGCAGTCAATTTCGTGAGCCAACGTAGTTGCAAGACGTGCAGTATCATCCCGCCCGGTTTTATGGGTTGTAAATTGCTTGAAGGTTCGGTTCAAATGCCGTGCCGCATTAAGGTCGGTGAGTCTCGCAGGGGGCATCTCTAGTCGGACTGGATTGAAATAAGACTTTGGAAATCCCGTCTTCTCCTAGTGGGCAGGAGAGGCAAGGATTAAAAAAAGATTAAAAAAACACTGTTCGCGTCAAGGCCTGATTCCAAAGTATAATAGGACGAGGTCTTCGGTCCCAGTATTAAGGACCTCGTGACGTTCGAACGGAGCAAGATGAACGGTCCCACCCTTTGCCACAGTGCGGTTGATGCCATCTATAGTAAAAACAGCTCTGCCTTCAACAACATGGAAAACCTCGTCCATGTCTTCGTGGTGGTGACCTTTAGCTACCTGCCCAGGTGTGAAAACAGACCTGCTCAAGAAAATCAAGTGCGGGACGGTACCCTCTCCCAACAGTTTCTTCTTTTTTATCAATTTGTTGTGGCTCACAGTACTTTCCTCCACCTCATCATAATACACAATTTTACCCCCTCTTAGCTTCTGGTCTTTCGTCAGCCCGATAACAAGCAGCCCTATCACACCCACTATCAACAGAACCGTGGTGATCCCGTTTCTCATGCTTAACATATGGCCCAGAATACGCTATTTGTCTCAACTTCGTGAGAATCTCAAATTTCATTATAGTTCCAGTAAGAATTAAAATGGACACCTGGAGGAAGATTTAATCGAAATCGGACAGAATTTGTGGTGCTTCCTGGCTGCTGTGATACGGTATCACTTGCTGTCTTGCCAAATGCTTAATTTGCTGCACCCTTTTCTGGATTGGAACAAAAGAAATGTTTTTTTTTCTTCGATTCTCAGAAATTTTGGTGACAAATAGCGTATTCTGTGTGTTGAGTAAAGGCGACTAGATAGCGTAGACAAGGAATAAAATATGATACTCTGATTTGACCAGGTGTTTGTGTTTGTAAGAAATTAATAGAAAAAGGACAGTCAATCTTGGTCACTCTGCTTTCCGTTCCTTGCACGAACGTTCATGGGTCCCGCATCATCATCGCCTTTACGTTTTCTCTTCGCCGACCTGGGTTAGAATTATTATTGTATGGCAAGAAGTAGAAAAAAGAAAGGCACCTGAGGGATTTGAACCCTCGACCTCACGCTTACTAGGCGTGCGCTCTAACCAACTGAGCTAAGGCGCCACGACAGGTTTTGGGATTGTATAAGTAATATGATACCCATGTTTGACACCCCCCCCCCCCCCCCCCCGCACATACCTTTTGTTTCTTGCTTCTGCTTCCTTCACTCTCCTGATCGCTGAGATGGACTCTCGGTTAACAGGCATAATGCTTGATTTTGCTTTGCTTTTGACCTTTGCTTCGTAAGCTGCAGTTTGATCCTCAGTCATTTCATCTTGTTTTTTAACAGTGCCGCGGGTTTTCCCGAATTTTTTAGGGACCTTGAGCATCCATTCAGGGACTTCGGTGCCTGCACTTTTCACAATGTTCGCAATCCTGCGCAGGTTGGGGCGGTCTTCGTCAGTCCAGAGAGTTATGGCGGTACCTTTGTGGCCAGCTCGGCCGGTACGACCGACTCTGTGGACGTATGACTGGATGGAGGTCGGGAAGTCGTAGTTGATTACGGTTGCAACGCCTTTGAAATCAATGCCTCTGGCAAGGAGTTCGGTACAGACGAGAACATTGATGCGGCCCATCCTGAACTCTTTGACCGTTTTTTCTCTTTGCGCAGGTGTGCGATCGGAATGGATAGATGCTACGGATAGATCCTTGGCCACAAGTTCCAAGTACAAGTCTTTCGCTCTCTCGATGCTCTGTACAAACACCAGAACGGGCGGCGCTAACCCTTTTTGCAAAAGCTGTCTAACTGCTTGGATTTTCCCTTGTTCTTTCCCGCAATATTCGAGCTGTTGGTCTACGTTCTTCGACGCAGAGGCACGGGTTCCGATCATGATCCTGCACGGTTGGGGAAGGAACTGTCTGATTATCCCTTCGGCCTTCTCAGGAAGCGTAGCGCTCATCACAACAATTTGTTTGTTCTCAGTGGTGCACTTCTCAAGGACGGATTTCATGACCCCGAAAAAGCTGTCGTGGGAGATGTCGAACAGTTGGTCCGCCTCGTCAAAAACAATGTACTCCACCTTGGACAGATCCAGGCTCTGATCCTTCACAAACGACATCAGCCTCCCGGGTGTTGTGCACAGAATGTCTTGTTTCCCCACCTGTGCTTTAGTAGAGGCCATCGTTTGG